>JAAEAF010013475.1:0-270883 GCA_011037195.1 Triatoma infestans | reverse complement strand
TAATAGTTTTGGCGCTAGCTAGGCAGGCCCTTAACTAACTTCTCAGATCATCTGCGCTAGGCAAGAGAGCCAGGCCGTTTACTCATCCAGCGATCACCGTTTCAAGACATCTGCGCTAGGCAGGAGAGCCAGGCCGTTTGTTCGTACAACGATCACCGATAAGTAGTGTGCGCTAGGCAAGAGGGCCAGGCCACTCTACTCGACGAGCGACGATTGACAATCTGTGTCATTCCCTGAGCGAACAGATTGGTCATAGCAACCATTTACTGTATATGCTTTTAGAATATATGTAACATTTTACTAAGTGTGCTTTGACATTTACTGGGTGTATTTTATTTGCAGAATCACGAATCCTATTTCCCCACACCCCCCGGGATATTTATTCTGGGAGTGTGTTATAAAAGAAATGGCGCCCAAACGTGCAGCACGAGCTCTAGAACGACCATCGACGGAGCGACAGCCCAGCCCCGAATTAGGAGACATAAGCATGCAGCTCACCCCAGAGATGTTGCAGCAGCTGATACGAGGCATCAATCAAAACAGGCAGACCCAGCAGTCTGGCCTAATGATTGGGTGTACCGCACGCTACGGAGGAAAACCAGGAGAGGACCTGGATGTCTTCATCTCCGCAGCAGAGACGTACAAGGAAGCAGCCCGAGTGAGTGACAACCACGCATTAGCCGCACTGCCCATGCTACTCGCAGACGTTGCAGGAACTTGGTGGCTCGGAGAGAAGGAAACCACCACAACATGGCCTAACGCCATACAGCAGCTGAGGCGAACTTTTGGACCTAGGAAGTCCAACGAGCAGCTGTACCGAGAGTTTTTCAACACGCCGCAGGACAACAAGACCAGCACGGACCAGTTTGTCTGCAGCAAGCGAGCAATACTTGCTCAAATCACCCCGGCTCTGGACATCCATGTTCAGCTGGACATGACCTATGCGGTACTCCATCCCAGGTTAAGGACCCGCATCAGGAGGGAAACTGTCGATACCTTCTGGGCACTCGTGCAAGAGGCCAGACGTATCGAGCAGTATGAGGACCCAGCACCAGCAGCAAAGAAGCCAAACGAGAGGACAGGTGGCACTACCAGGTGTGACTACTGTGGCATCAGAGGCCACTATCAGAAGGACTGCAGGAAGGCAAAGGCAGCCCCCCCGCACAAGCAGCAGCCTACAGCACAGGCGGCCTACAGTTGTTTTGGTTGCAACAGACCGGGAGTATACAGGAGGAACTGCCCGGACTGCAACCAAACGAAGACGCAGCAAGAAAGAACAGGCTCTTTCTGTGCTGCCCACATACAGATCCGCACCCGGCAGAGGCCAGCACTCAGCTTTGCTGTGTGGAACCTAGAGGGCACTGGCTTTGTAGACACAGGAGCCAAGACCAGTATAGGGAGCCACCAGCTGCAGACCCTGCTAGAAGAACGAGGACATCCCCTCACCCTAACAACTGCTACAGTGACGCTAGCAGACGGAGAAGAAACAACGCAGCAGGTTGCACAGACGCAACTGCCAGTCAAACTGAAGGGAAGGACAATCCCGACCAGGTTCACATTCTTCCCGGGAGCCCGGAACACCCAGACGTTGCTCGGAATAGACTTCATTGAGGACGCTGGACTTATATTGGATTTTGGAGAACACAGGTGGAGGTTTCATGACAACCCCACACTCTACCCATTCACCAGAAAGGACAAGCCAGCACCACCACAGTTACAGATGGACACTGTGACTATGACACCGCAGCCAGCACTACTCAGCCCACTGCCGCTGACTCCATTGAAAGGAGACACACGAGTTTATAGAGAAACTCAGAACACGGTTGTGAAGGTACCACAACCCACATCAGAAAGGATCAGCCCACCGCCGCTGACTCCAGGAGCAGAAGACACACGAGTTTATGGAACAACTCAGGAAGCGATTGTGCAGACGCCACAATTCAGGACAACCATGGTCAGCCCGCTACCACCCACACCATCAAGAACGCTAGTAGAGATGGAAGCTACCGAAGAGGCCATACTCGGAGGCTATGGACCCTCACCACCGGTACAACAGGACACCACCAGGGGTAGGTGGATAATACACCGTTGCGAGCCCACCGAAAGGACTCACCACACGCTCACCAGGAAAGCCGCCACATGGACATGGACCACCGACCAAGCAGATGGATTTGACCAGCTAAAGAAACTACTGACGTCAGCACCCATCCTCCAGCCTGCCGATGAGACTCGCCCCTTCACTATCAAAACCGACGCTAGTGCTTATGCTATTGGAGCAGTCTTAGTCCAGGGGGAGAAAGAAGAAGAACATCCCGTGGAGTACGCCAGCCGCCTGCTTACAGCGCCTGAGAGAAACTACACGACGACCGAACGAGAAGCACTCGCCTTAGTATGGGCAGTCTTCAAGTTCAGAGGATATATCGAGGCCAGCCCCACGTTGATAGTCACAGACCACCAACCACTACAGTGGCTGATGACCCTGAAATCACCTACAGGCCGACTCGCCCGTTGGGCCCTGCAATTACAACCCTACGTATTTCAGATCAAATACACACCCGGAAGGAGCAACGCAGTGGCCGACACGTTATCAAGGCCCCCTGAAGAAGAGAATTACGCAGTCTGTACCCTCACTATAGACATGCCGAGGAGAAGCGCTACGGAGATCCGGGAAGAACAGTCCAAGGATCCCGAGCTGAAGAAAATACTAGACGCCTTCACCGATCCAGAGCAAGATGGTGAAGCAGCTAGATGGTCCGCCAGAGGTTATCTAATATCGAATGGTTGCCTTTACAGATACGCCACCGACGAGGAGGTGGACAACGCACAGCTAGCTGTTCCAGTACACGAACGAGTAGCTATACTAAAGGAGTACCACGATGCGCCCACAGCAGGACATAACGGTATTCACAAGACCTACCAGAGGATAATTCAGCATTATTACTGGCCAGGAATGCGACACAGCATTGAAGAGTATATACGAGCTTGCACCACATGCCAGAGGTACAAGGCATCCAACTTGAAGCCCGCAGGACTACTCAGGACCCCACCAATGAACCAGCGATTCGAAGTCATCGCCGTAGACTTATTCGGTCCCTTACCCGAATCAGTCGAAAGGTACAAGTGGATATTAGTCATCGAGGACACAGCATCCCGATGGATAGAGCTTTTTCCCTTACAAGAAGCTACGGCACAGCGCTGCGGAGAACTACTACTAAACGAGTTCTTCTTACGATACGGAATACCAAGGAAGATGATCAGCGACAATGGAACGCAGTTCATCAGTCACGTGATGCAGTACATCACCTTCTGTTTAGGCATTACACAAGCCTTTACACCAGTCTACCACCCGGCAGCGAACCCCGTGGAGAGACGAAACCGAGAACTGAAGACGCAGTTAGCTATCCTCGTAGGAGAAGACCACAGCGATTGGCCAAGGAGACTGCCCGCTATCAGATTCGCTCTCAACACCGCTGAATGCCAGGCTACCAAGATGACGCCTGCATACTTAACGTTTGGAAGAGAATTACGGACCCCCGCAGAGATCCAACATGACTTAAGAGAAGTCATCTCTTCAGAGAATTTCATCGCCGAAATCACGCCAGCCCTCTCGCGCATGGCAGACACCTACTATAGAGCCCGAGACAACCATGAAACGGCTCAGGACCGGCAGAAGAAATACGCAGACCAACGAGCACGTCCCGGACCCCAGTACGCGCCCGGAGACCGCGTGTGGATCACTACCCACACACAGAGCAGTAAGACGAAAGGACGAACAGCCAAGTTCGCTCCACGAAGGGACGGACCCTACGTCATTCTACACGCACAGGGACCCGTCAGCTATGAAGTAGCAGCCGAAGACAACCCGACGATACCACTGGGCAAAGACCACGTGTCAAGCCTGACGCCCTGCACCGCAGACGCCCAGGAGAAGCCAATCCGAAGGTTAAGGAAGAGAGGCCGACCACGCCATTGATGTGAGCTCAGCCATTGCAAGCAACACCTGAGCTCAAGGGGGAGGATGTAACAACAGTTCTCCGCCCGGCCACCAGGTTTGCACCAAGTGGACCTTTCACTAGGGAGGCACACCCCCACTACACTAGGACTCTCCTACTCCACTACAGAGGGGAGAACTTTCACCGGCTAGACCCGCCTACTGGACACCATCCCTACCACCTCAGAATCGTATATAAGGGGCCATCCACGACCAGAATGATCAGAGGGAGAGAGAGAAGTACTCAGCGATTAGAAACTCTTCTAATAGTTTTGGCGCTAGCTAGGCAGGCCCTTAACTAACTTCTCAGAGCATCTGCGCTAGGCAAGAGAGCCAGGCCGTTTACTCATCCAGCGATCACCGTTTCAAGACATCTGCGCTAGGCAGGAGAGCCAGGCCGTTTGTTCGTACAACGATCACCGATAAGTAGTGTGCGCTAGGCAAGAGGGCCAGGCCACTCTACTCGACGAGCGACGATTGACAATCTGTGTCACTCCCTGAGCGAACAGATTGGTCATAGCAACCATTTACTGTATATGCTTTTCAGAATATATGTAACATTTTACTAAGTGTGCTTTGACATTTACTGGGTGTATTTTATTTGCAGAATCACGAATCCTAGTTCCCCACACCCCCGGGATATTTATTCTGGGAGTGTGTTATTATTATTATTTCTTGTAATTTCTCCTGTTCTGTTTTAATTTAGTTCCTTTTGAATCATTTGAGTTTACATAATTTCTTTTTATAATTTCTTTTTTTGTTTTTTTATTTTTGTTCTTATATTGTGCAACTCTCTTTTTTGTATACAGCACAAGCTGCAGTAAATTCAAGCAGACGGCTGAATGCCATGCTTTTATAATATGTAAATATTTCATTATTGTAAAGAAAATTATAAAAAAAAAAATCAATAAAGTTATTATTAATAATAATAGTATACAGTGATAGTTATTAAAGTGTGTAGATAGTATACAGTGATAGTTATTAAAGTGTGTAGATAGTATACAGTGATAGTTATCAAAGTGTGTTGATAGAATACAGTGATAGTTATTAAAGTGTGTAGATAGTATACAGTGATAGTTATTAAAGTGTGTAGATAGAATACAAAGTTTAAAGATAATCTTGGAGCCGTTTTCGAGATAATCATGAAAAACTGAAAAAAATATTCAGTAAATTCGCACTTTAGGTTGATGAAATTGACCTGCAATCTTTGAGTCTGATCCGGTGACGGAGCCTAATGGAAATAACAAGTTTGAACCCTGCGACTTTTCGTTTTTAAGATATTCTGCTTACACACACTATCAGACCATTCGCCAAAAAACGTTTTTCTGATTCAGGGGACCGGGAATATGTATTAGCGGTGAAAACTCAATTTCGAAAATTTGACACAATCGCAATGCTCCTACTAAAAGAATGAATAAGTCCGGTGTGGAACATTCACTCGGCTTTCTCTTACTACTAATAATTAAATTGACAGTTTCTTCAAACTTGGGATTTTCATCAAACGTCCAGTTGGCTGTAGCAGTATTAGTGTAAACGGTTGAAATCATACTTGTTGGTCTTTAGGGCATAAGGACCACCTGAAGTGATTACACTGCATTCCAGTTCCCCTGGCAGCAGTATCAGAACGTATAAGACCAGTGAAGTGGGAGTTTCAGGGGTTGAAAATTAATAACTAAATGTTATGACTACTGCTCTATAATTAATATATATACACTTACAATTCTAAGGACTTGGCTTAATTATTAAGAGATTGAGTGACGGAGAGAGAAACTAAATGAGAGACAGAGATAGGCAAGTGGCTGGTGTGTAGATTGGACATATGTTGCGGGCTGGTAGCACGGAAGGTGTCTTCCCTCTTGAAGATGGTGATAGAATTGGGCTGTCTTTTTTCCTTCAATTTAGACAGCTGTGGTAGGGGAAGCAGTATATCCCCCAACACTTTACATGTGATATGCCTTCATACCAGTTTAAATTTTCCCTAAATAAAGATTGAATAGTAGCCTATAAAATCCAATATTTCGAATAAAAGTGGTAAGGTTTTGTAAATACCATTAATATTCAAATTTAAGGGAAATCTTTAAAAGCTACTTTCGATAAATTAGGAAAACATTCTGGTACATCAATTTTTATTTTTCTTTCTCTGAGACCGTAATAGGAAGTATTGCGAAACTAGTCAAATTTGGAACCGGTTTTTATCGGAAATATGTTGAGGTTCCCCAGAATACGATAGAAATGTTCTTTAGTGAATGGTCTATTTGTGCTTGTGATCAAAAGCTTTGAGTTTGTGCTTTGATCCATGGTCAGAATACATCAACCGGAAGTGCAACTTTACTGAATAGTTTTTCCATTTTTTCGCGATTTGGTTTAAAAATGGCAACAACGATTTTCTTTAAACTTGGAATGGTTGCTGCATTGATAGAAAGGATCACTTTGGTTTGAAACATTTTTCCGGGAAAATTGATATTGGGGTGTTCTGGAGGAATGGGCGACGTTAAATACTTAAATTCATATTGACGCCGAGATGTGGACTACAGTGTAATCATTCGACTACTAGCTGTCTGTAGCTAGATCATGTACCCCTACCATCTCCATAATTATGTAAACACAAATAAATAAAATTTAGAGTTTAAAGAAAATTGCCAATTTTATAACTATAATAAACTATAGTAAGAGAAAGTGCTGTGTGTGTTTCATACCAGAGCATTTTTTGGCTTGGAATGAGGTTTTCTTTTTTTTAAATTTAAGGCGCGTCAAAATATATGACCATTGGCATCCGGAGCCTTCTCGGTGCACTGCCGGCCTCCGGACAGTGTTCTCTCGTTACAGACAACACTGTCCATCACCGGACAGTGAGCTGTAGAGGATCTTACGAAGAAAATCTAAGGGTAGCACAGCTGGACTCGAACCCGTGTCCTCCGCGTGGGAGTCCAGTGCGCTAACCACTTAGCTATTCTATTCCCTATTGGAATGAGATGGTATCGTACTAGAAAGGTATTTTAGAGGGATGCTTAAAATTGTGGCTCCTTTGAATACCCCTCCACAAATCAATTTTTCCTCAAAAAAATGTTTCAAATAAAAGTGATAAGCGTTTATTTGTAGTTAAGTTGCGAATTAAAGAGCATCATTGGACCCTTTTTTGAGAAAATCGTAAAGAAAAAGAGCAAAAAAAAAAAAATCATTTAAGTCAGGTCGCACTTCCGGTTGACAGATTTTTACCAAAAACTTCGTCTTAGATGAATGAATTTTTTTTTGAGATATTCTGTTCATACATGTACACAAACACATCATTCACTATTTTTTTTGTTCTAATTTAGGGGACTTAAAAATTTGTAATATCCTTGAATTCAATTTCGAAAAAATGATACGGCCACAGTGTTTCCTTTCACAGTATGAAGAGTAAATAGGAAGAGGGATTAAAAACTGAATTTGGATTAAATTTCGATTTGTTGCAATACTCTGCCTCCGAAATAGCTAACTTATTGATGATCTATTGTACTGCCCTCTAGCGTTTTGGCTGAAATACCTTTCGTTTTTACCTGGAAAAGGGACAGAATTATACTATCTAGTCAAAAGCTTGTTTATATGTATATATCAGGTTATTTTGGCCAGAATGAATTCATTAAAACTTGGTGTAGCTAAAAGTACAGTCGACTTCTTTCGTATTTTGGAATATTGTCTCTAAAATGTTCAAATAACTTAATAATTCTGGTAATTAGATACATTTTTAAAGTAAACAAGAGGAAATTTTTTTGGGGGAGGGGACATAATAAGTAATTCTTACAAAACACTGAGGTTATAGAGAAACTTCAAACGCAGTATGATTTTTTTGTTAAATTAAATTTTAGAGTGTTTTGTACAAATTAAGGACTTTTTTCATTTAATTTAAATCATCATATTTTCTTAAATTTTACCGTTCTAAAATTTTTATTAATCAAATTAATCGCAGAAAGTACTAACTAAATTTTAAAATTATCTGTAGACAGTAATTGTGTTGGCAAACCTGTTCACTATATCGCTTCTAACTTATGCTAATTAGTTGCCCTCACTCAGGAAAAAAAATTTGATTACTTTAGTTAGAAAAGATGATTTATATTTAACTAGTGATGTACTTACATAATATATAAAATTACAAAATAAACAAAAAAATGAGTGCTATTTTATCGTCATGTTCTCGTAATAGTATAATTTTTGTATATTTTAAGTAGTTTTAAGATCGGATGGACTAGCTGCAATGGTACTGTACAGTTTGTTTGAACAGTGTAGTCGTTTAAGGTTGTTATGTATATTTTTTTTTTTAATGTTTTATAAAAGAAAGTAACAGAAAAAACAGATGGAGTTATCGTTAAAAAGAAAATGATTCAATAGCAAAGAAAGAAAAAACACATTGAAATTTATATAGAAAAGGGTTTTTTGTAAAAGAAATTGGGTGTGTCTAGTACTACACCAGTCAAGAAAGTGTCTGCTGGAGAGGTACAACGTAGTGGGGAGGGGCTTGGGTTTTGATTCCAGTGGTAGTGACGTCACGGCTTGGAATCCCGGGCCCCACTTACATTCAGACCTTCTCTAGCAGTAGTTCAAGCTACACGTAGTTAGTGTGTCGCTCTTTGAAAAAACCAAGTAAATCGTTTTTTTTTTAAAAAAACATATCCAAATTTTTTTTTCTAAGTTGTGTGTAGGGGGAATCAACTAATTAAAAAAGAAGAAAAAACAAACCAAAACAAAACAGAAATGGCCGAGGAGAATAACGTACAGGAGACAAAAGAAGCAACGCCCGAGACGAAAGAAGTACAAGAAACTAAAGAACAGGAGGCAACCAAAGAGAAAGAGGTTGCCGGCGATCAACAACAGAGCCCTGCCCCAGCTGCAGAACCACAACCTCCAAAACCGGTTGTACATAAGACCAACTATGAGAAGGATGTTATTTATCTTTTTCAATTTTCGCGAACACCAGTGATTCCGTCCCTGTCGCCTTATTGTCTCAAGGTGGAAACCTACCTCAGGCTGGCCGAACTCAAATACGAGGTAAGTGATCTTTTTTTTTTCTTAATTTTCGTTTTGCTATAGTTCATTTCGTGTTTTCTGTTATGGCGGCCATGTTATGTATACAGCTAGCAGCAGCTTTATACCTCACCCCGTCCCGCTGTTAGTTAGGCGTCCTGATCTTGCGTCTGGATTTTTAAAAAAATTTTTAATTTTTTTTTTACATAAAAAATACAATTTTCCCTAAAGTGTTATGATATTATAAAGAAAAATTTATCTAGTTAAATTCAAACTAAACACGCTTAACTGGTGAATACATATGTTAAAATAAAGTATGTTTTATTTACAAACAGTTTTAGTTTAATAACCTTCTTTTGTTAACTCAAAAATTAACGTTAACATTTTATGTTTTTTTTTTTACTAACAAGTAAAACTACTAACGAAATCATTGGCCGAATTTTAACCGACTAACTATTACCGAATCATGTTTTGAATTTTTCTTGTGTAATAACTGTATTTGATAATTTTCTAGTTGCATGGCCAACAATTTAATGCTCATGCATGTTTTTGACGACGTTTTCACTAATTTTAAAGTTAAATTTATTGTTTGTTTTTAAACTTGCTTTTTCAAAGTAAACAAGGATTTTTTTTACTGATTATTGTATTTTTGTTTCAAAATTATATATTACCCGGGCGATTTTTTTTTTAATCCTGGAAAGCCCAATGGAATATCTAGTTTTTTATAATTATGCTCTGTTTTCTCTGTCACGACTGAGGAAACTGTGGTTCCGAAAAACCCTGAGTTGCTGTTGATGGGTATGAAAAGCGATCCAGGACCCAGCGTACAAGAAAGTGACCATGGGTTCCCCCAAGGGTGTGGCAGACTATATCCAAGCACAGATTCTTCCCTGCTTCCCTGTATTCTGCTAAACATCTGTCACACTAGTGAATTTGTTGCATTTCCGGATTTTATATATATATATATACAAACCGGAGCGCCCTTGAATTGGCCAAGAATGTTTTTGCAAATCTAATAATAAACAAAGTATGTATATCATATACAATTTTTATTCGCGAATTAACAGCCCCAGTTAACCATGAACGTAGTAATAATACCTTTACTTTCTTCAACTCTCATAACAGATGTTTTACTCAATAATTTTATAGCGTTCTTGAAGTAGACCTGTTTTAACATGTTAGTTAGATATTGTAAAGTCAGTTTTATATTTAGGGTATATATACTGTACATATATATATATTAGTTTTTCTCCATTTATTACAATTTTAACGAATACAGGCTAGTAGGTAAGTTATTCATTGTTTTTTGGACCAATGATTTATAGATAACTAAGCCCAAATATTTTTTGAAGTATTGTTTTTTTTTCGGCGCATCGGCTACGATGGTCATCAGCGCCTTGATGTATTGTTTTTTTTTTATTTTATTTTAATAGCGAAGAATTTTGTTTTGTTTTTATATTTGTTACTTTTAAATGGCTTATTTCAAAGTTATCTGTGTAAAATGCATTTGAAGTTGCCAATTATAATTTTACTTAAGACTTGTGCATATTTATTTTCTATCAAATAAGTTGGCTGACGGATTAATTTAGTGCCCCAAAAATTAGTTTTTTTGTAATTGTATGTAAAACTATTTATTATTTAATAATGGACTGTTTACTCAAAAAAAAAAAATGATTATAGTTTTCCGTCACGCCTTTTTATGGCAAACGAATGTATGTTTTTTTGGTCATAGAAGTAAACAAACAAAAATGAACAACCAGTAAGTTGGTGGAAGAAAATCACTCCAGCCATAATTTTGGCAAATCTATCGTCTAATTTATTTATAGAAAGATTAAAATTTTAATTACATTTCCTTGTAATCTTTTAGAAACTAGTGTTTTAATTAATTTTTGTTGTTGTTAGAATTGCATTACGCATGCGTTAATAATCTTCATATTTGTGGGATTATCTTAAATCTGTTTCTGTAATTATATTAATTGTTTTCTAAATAATATTTTATTCAAATCCTGCTTATCGTAAGATAAGTAATTCTTAAACTTGAACAGTATGACGAAATGAAAGTTTAAGGTCAAATTTACTTAAATAGATTGTGTTTAAATAATTATTGAGTTTAATGAATGTAGTACGCGTATAGATAAGTGTAAGTACGCCCCACTCTTCAAACATTCCTCGTTTGACTGTCTGCCTAATTGGAAATATGTTATGATTCACGTCTATTTGTGGCTGCAATTTTTTGTTTCCAATGCTTTTATTTAATTGTAATTATTTTTTTGTTTTGAAATTATAGGTTAATTTTAATGGACATTTAATATTATAATTAATACTACATTTTTTCTCCCAATAGGAGAGCCTCCTCCCCCGAAAATCACCTATTCTACATTTATATTATTTGTAGATATTTCAGAAAACATAACAGTTTTATCACAAACATATATTTGTTTTTATTTCTTTCATAAGCAGTTCTTTCTAAGTTAGGAAAATAAGTTATTCAACAAATGAACCTCCGTCATATATTTTAGTATTTTATTGTCCAGATTGGTGTATAGAGTGTATGGGTGTGTACTTTAAAGGACATGCGCACTAAGGTCATGTACACACACACATACACACAGTAAGAGATATATGTGTGTATATACACAAGATTTTTATTATATTACACGCGTCTGTATAAGTGGATATTTAGTGATAAATGGAAGAAACATTATGAGGGGTTGACTTTGGGTTTTATCTATTGTTACTAGTTTTTTTTTTAAATAAGAATTGTAATTGTTTATTAGACAGAAACATCTGGGCTATGATAGGCATTCGATCTCTCTCTTTCAGTACATTCTTTAAACTTCTAACGTTAAACAAATCTAGGGCGTAAGGTTTACCTACACGTATTCCGTATTCAAATACGGAATGATTACTGCACCTATGAACAAAATTGATCTAAAACACAACAAGAAGCACAAAATGATGTTCATTCCGTTGAGGTTGTTGCGCACTCAGTGTACACATAACATGACGTATAACTATTATCTTTATACTTTGCCTACTAACTGCACTCATGAAAAACCTATTATCCCTGCTATTTGAGACATTTGTCCTCCTGGAAAATTGATTATTTTTTGGGGGGAAGTGTTTAAGAGGTGCTGCAATATTAAGCGCTTGCTATTTATGGTACTACCTATTTTTTATTAAGAGAAATTACATCTATTGCCAGAATTCCTAATTTGCAGTAAAATCGGTAAACTGGAAGTACGAATTTACAGCATTGCTTTACCGAGTCTTTCGGAATATTGTGAAATAACGACTCCAACTGCATTTGGGGAAACTTTGGATTTTTAACTTTAAACTGCCGTTATGGGTTTGCCCTAGGGGGTTGCATGCAGTGTAGCAGGTGTAGGTAGATCCTGACGCCCCAGTAGTTGTGGAGAAGAAACTTGTAGTGAAAATTCCATGTTGGAAGAAGAAATGTCTAATTCAAAATGGTAATGAATTACAATTGGGAAAAGCCGTATGGGTGTTATCAGATTTTGGTTGAGTTTTCGACGAACATTGTTCGTAACAAATTGTTAAGAGTGCTAGGAATTTGAGGTTAAGAGGGATAAAAATGACCTTGGCAGATTCCCTCTATTCTCTGATTTCGGGTCCTCTAAATACTACAGTACAGAGGGGTGAAGTGTGCTCACAGTAGGAACTTGTTTTGGCGATCTGACGGTCGTAATCCATTTTATATAACTTTATATCTGATTGGAGAGCATTGAGCATTGAAGCTTGAGTAAATGCTTGGCCTAAAGGGCGTGATGCCCAATGTTGAAGTTTATTGAATGAGATTATTGTTACAGGAATTGTTAACATTAACATTGTTTTGTGTAAAAGATCGTGAGAATGAGTTAAAAAAACAATAAAAGATACTTCTTCAGTAGTGTAGAGATGTACTGTCTGGGTGAGGAACGAGAGGTCTGGCGGTCACCAGGTGCCGCTATCCGCGTCTGCGTCCTACTTTACACGTTCATCGTATCCGTCACTTTCGGCCGCCATCTTTTATATCTTGAATCTGAATGTATTCCAGCGTTTGTTGGTTTATTAAGGAAATCAGACACATTATTTATACTTTTGTTATAACTACTTCCGCCAGCTGTTTTTATTTTGAGAAATCCACCAATCAGAGAGTAGAACACAATGATAGCTTTATAATTAGTCGCAAGGAATATTCCGACTATGGGATATAATCTGTTTCCTTATAATATTTTCCTTGAACATTCTTTTACATTAGCAGCAGTTTTTGTAAATAATACGAAGGATTTTTTTTTTCTGTCAACATTTTATTTTATTCATTATAGTGTCAAACATTGGAAATTGAGTTTCGTCGCAACTACAGATTTTTGAAGCGCCTTGAATAGCAAAAAAACATGTTTGCTGTTACGCTCTCCTACTTCTGGTCAGAGGAAATATTGCGGTCGTGCCAGATTTTCGAAATCGAGGTTTTCGCCAGAAATAATGTTTTCGGGTCCTCTAAATACGAAAAAATTGTTTTTAGTGAATGGTCTGTGTGTGTTTTAACAGAATTTTCAAAAACGAAAAGTCACAAACAGCTCAAATTTGGTATTCCGTTTAGGACACGATGTTTTCGAGCAAAATTCATCAACTGGCGACTTTCTAATCTAATCTAAAACCGGGGCCTCCAAAGAGATTCGGCACTTATACCACGACGGGGTCCATTGTGCACCCCGTAGAACGCCTCACATCAGCCCTGTACCATTAAAAAAACGCCAAGGCTGAGGCGAGTGAAATTTCTTATCTCGCCTTCGGCTCCAGAATGCGGTTGCCAAATTTCACGAATCGTCTGCGAGCATAATGCAAGCACTCTCCAAGAAGGTGAAACGGTGTCTCATCTTTTTGGCCGCATTTCCAGCAAAGTGGGTCTGCAGTGAGACCCATATTATGCAGATGCTTAATAACATGATTGCCAAAGCAAAGGCAATGCCCTGTAACTAGGGCAATAATTCTTCTTAGCTCCCTTAGCTCCTTTTGTTCTGTCGAGGAGATGGGTTGTGCGAGTCTTTGAAGGGCCCTCCAAGAAAATCTTAGAGTGTCTCAACCCCGCAATATTCTTCCAGTATAATGTATGTTAGCCATTAATGTATATATAATGGTGTTAGCCATTTTTCAATGACACCACAGGCAGTACTGTACGAGATGCCGCTGA
This sequence comes from Triatoma infestans, assembly GCA_011037195.1. Classification (NCBI taxonomy): domain Eukaryota; kingdom Metazoa; phylum Arthropoda; class Insecta; order Hemiptera; family Reduviidae; genus Triatoma; species Triatoma infestans. The sequence continues at coordinate 256,700 of JAAEAF010013475.1, read as the reverse complement.
AAGGCTCCGGACCAATGGGCGTTCGTGAGGCGCCTTCCTTTGCCAGCCTGTCAGCCTCTTCGTTACTTTGAACCCTTTTGTGCCCCAGTACCCAGCCCAGCCGAAGGCCCTCTGGCTGGTTTGCCAGAGATTCTAACTGTACATGGCTTCTTTTACAATCCTCGATCTGATGCAGTTCGCCTCTAAAGCCTTTAGTACGGCCTAGCTGCCAGAGATGATCGCAATTCTTGTGCTCGATACGCCCTTATCCCTAAGATTTTGGGCACAACTTAAAATGGCGAAGATTTCAGCCTGAACGACCGGTGGGGTGCTACCTAGAGATATGGCCATGCCGACACCAGCACGCCTAATATACACGCCAGCCCCGACACCGGCACTGATCCTGGAGCCATCTGGTTATGCTACGATTTCGTTTTTACTCCTATTGGGCCAGTGTGGTAGTTAACATCCACATGTGAGGTTGTCACCCTAAAATTTCATTCGAAGAGATAGTCGGCTTCATTAGATCTGCTCCCATACGAAACTGTGGGATATTCTCTAATTCCTCGAATATTTTCTCATGCCCCTCGGATCTATGTCCGAGTTGCAGGTTGTGAATGCTGGTCAGTCTATAGGCCGTCCTTAGAGCCTCCGCCCCCACAATCATTTGCAGCGGCGGAACTCCCAGGAGGACTTCCAAGGCCGCCATAGGAGTGGAGCTCTTGGCACAGTTATAGCCAAACATGAAAGCTTTTAGATCTTATCCAGCATTTTCGAAATGAACCCCCTCTCAGTTCTATGCCAGACTAGTGAGGAGTGTGTAACTATGGGTCTTACCATCATGATGTATATCCAAAATAACATGCTGGGTTTGAGACCCCATGTTTGGCCAAAGCTTCTTTTGCAGGCCCACAAGGATATAATCCTGTCCGTTACCGGAAGAGCATTTCCACGAAAGGAGGTGGCCCTGAAACCATCAAGTTTCTGGGTGTTTATGTTAAGGCCTACCCTGTCGTACCAACTGGGGTTCGACCAAGAGCCTCATCTGAGACAGTATCCAAGAATTTGTCTCTTAATGATAATCACCAGGTCATCTGCACAGCCCTGGGCATAATAGCAGCAGCCACCGAGCTCTGCAAGGAGCTCGTCCATCATCAGAGCCCACAGGAGAGATGAAAGTGCACCCCCTGCCGGCATTCCACCAGTGGAACCGACACCACAATTGTGGAGCCCATAGTGGATGTTCTCCTACTACTAAGGAGAAGATTTTCTATCCATCGAGAGAGCAGTATATTTACTCCTCTTCTCCGGACAGCTCTGATTATTGTATCCGTTGAGTTATGGTCAAAGGCCCCCTCAACGCCTATGAAGACGCCCAGCGCAAATTCTTTCTGCGCAAGGGCGTCCTCAATATATAGTGTTAGCTCATGTAGAGCATGTACGCAGGATTTCCCCTGCTGATATAGACACAGTTTTTTTTTTTTTTTTTTAAGGCGTCTCAACATCTGTGGTCATTTGCGCCCGGAGCCTTCTCAGTGCACTGCCGGCCTCCGGATAGTGTTCTCTCGAAGAGAAAATCTAAGGGTAGCGGCTGGATTCGAACCCGTGATCTCCGCGTTGCTAGTCCAGCGCGCTACCACTGAGCTAATCCCTTCCCTGCACACAGTTTTGAGTTTAGTAGGTATCTAACAACGTACACTTCCCGCCTATCGACGAGTTTCTCCAACGTTTTTAATAAGAAGGAGCTTAAACTGATAGGCCTATAAGATTTAGCCAGAGTATAATCAGTACGCCCCTGCTTTGGTATGGAAACCACCTTATTAGGCCTCCTCGTTGAGGAACATAACAGAAGGCATTGCTCGCTCCAGTAATTCACAGAGTGATCCACCAAGTACCTCCAGAGCTTTCTGGAGTAGTATGGTTCTTATCCCATCTTCCTCCGGTGATTTAAATGAGCCGAATGATCTTGCTGCCCATTACCTCCAACAATTTCGGAGGCCCGCTTCCAATCACCCTACCAATCCTAAGTGTTGTGAGATCGGTTCCGGTTTCATCCATCCTATTGTTGATGATTCTATAGCTAGAAGAAGTGCGTTTCCAACATTAGCTTCTGTTTCCTCAGTGTTGGTATAACTACCGTCTAATTTATCAAGGTTGCCTATCTTTGTCCTTTTGTGATCCTTTGATCCTTTTGATGGCATCTTCCCAAGCTGCTTCCGGTGGTGTTGCCACTCCTCACACAGCTTCCTCCAGGAGCATCTCTTAGCTTTCCTAAGGGCTTTCTTGTACTCAGCTAGCGTTGCCTAGCCCACTACTTATCCTTTTGTGCTTTGCTGAAAAGCTTTGGGGTTTCTGCCCTTAATTTGGAGAGCCCAGCATTCTACAAGGTAGTGTTCCTGTTGGTGCTGTATGTACTCCATTTCTGGGCAGTTATCATTGAAGACTTGTACAAGTGCCCTCGTAATGTGCTCATTTAAGAGATCAATATCTTCCACCAATCTAATTCTGGGTCTCAGACCCTCCGCTTGGCATCTTAGTTACGTCTGAAAGGCTTCCCAGTCTGTCATTCGGAGTTTCCTGAATCTATGTGGAGAGAAGGTGGAGTCCATGATATCAAATCTAATATATCTATGGTCAGAGGCGGACTCTGACACAGATACGTGCCAATTTCCTGTTCTATCACTCACTCTTGGTGAACAGGCGGTAATGCCGATAACCTCCTGTCTTACGCTGTTAATGAAGTTATGTTCGTTTCGTTGGTTGAAAATATTTAAATTATTAAAAAATAAATTCTCAAAAAGTGACTCCCCTCTTGCATTGTTGCCTGTACTGCGATCGTATGAAATTTAGTAAAGAGAGTTTGCACCGCAATAGATATTTAGTCGCTAATGTCAAAGACGAAAAATTGCAAAATTGTCAAACTTGATATTCCATTTGGACACCATCCATCAACGAGATTTCCCTCATTTCCTTGGATTGAGGGAAGCTATATCGTCATACTTGCTGTGAAATGTCACTCCAGGTCTATGTACGAATTCTTCTATCTACTTGCTAAATTCCTTTAAAGAAATTGCTGGAATTCCAGGTTTAAAGGAAATTCCGGGTAACCGGCTCAGTGCTATTTTTACTGTGCCTATAGGTGTTGTGGTTTTTTTCGGAATTCTCCTGATAACGGCAACAATTTTTGCACACCTGTTACAGGATGTATCATTTTAATTTGAAACATTTCAGTTGATTCACTAACAGTTGATTTTAGGGGGACCTCTCTTAGATCAGAACAAACTTCTTGTAAGCCCCACCATCTAGTGATGATTTATGACAACTAAATGAAACATTCCAAAGTTTGAAGGATAGTTGCCAATTATAGTTGTATTGTGGTTGCAGTAAGAGTGAGTCGTCTGGATGTTTCATACCAGATTATTGTTCCTTACATATCTTATCTCACATTGCTGGAAAGATGCTCCAGTTAAGTGGAAATTTTGGTGGAAGTAATAAAGCCATTTTAAAATGGAAACGTGAGAATGGGCTATAGTGGGGTTTTATAACTGATTAATATATAATGGTAGTGATAATAGGCCTGTTATAAAAGTAATTAACCCTTTGTAGAAATTACGATTAGATATTTAAATCGTATTCCTTATACATTCGAATGGTTAATCAAATATTCTGTTTGCATTGCATATTAATTTAAAAAACTTGAATGGTGACGTGAGACATAATAATGGAGAACATAGGCACGGATATAAACTATAAAGTAACCAAACAAGCTGCCCATGGCGAACATTACCATGGAGTAATCCTGTAGAGTGGAATGAACCAGAAAGATGACTTTTGCGAGAGTCTTCAGCGAGTTAAGGGCTGAATAATGTTTTTTTACTTTCTGTAACCGCTGTTGGAGGAAGAAATATTCAGCGATCGTGTCAAATTTTTAATATTGAGTTTTCACTGGAAATAGATGTTTTGATGTCACTAAACTGCTATTATAGTTTGTTATTATCTAAATATGTTCTCTAAATTCTATTAGTGAAGAAAATCGGTTGACCGGAAGTGCGTTTTTATTTTTCTACGATTTTATCTATAAAAACACAGACCGATTTCATTAAATTTGTTATACTAACCATGAATACACAGACCTTATCATTTTTGTCGGCAATTTTTTTTTTTCAGTTTCTTGGGTGAGGACGGGGTGAAAAAATCATTTTAAAAGTTTATATTCTCCAATTGGGTGAGGACGGGGTGAAAAAATCATTTTAAAAGTTTATATTCTCCAATTGTTAGAAAATTGAAGAGAAGCAAACTTTTATTAAAAATTATAAACTTGGAGAAAATTTGTCACTTTAATGTGTGTAAACTGCAGTAAGAGAAAGTGGTGTGAGTGTTTCACACCAGATTGTTTTGTTTGTTCTTGCACCAAGTTGGAGGGGAGCAGAGGCGATTGTCTTGTTGGTAGGGGAGCAGAGGCGATTGTCGGTCGGCCGACAGTTCGATAGTTTTACAGCGTGAATGCCTCAACAGTCCAAGTTCGACTAGCGAACTCAGATGTAAGTTACACTTTGAACAAGTATTCGGGCGGAAATGATTGATAGAATTCAGTGAGAGGGACGGGTTTTCTTTTTGAAATTTTAAGTGGGTCGACATTTTTTCTTTTTTTTCTTGCTGTGGGGAATATGGTGCACTGCGACCTTGTGCCCCCCCCCCCAAAGGGCCTGGCGAGTGCCAGTCTGAACATAGAGACCCCTTTCACAGGGAACTTTTGTCTTTCAGACATTCTTCATGATCAGCGAAGATTATATAGAGTCTTAAGTCTGCCTTCAACATCCGGGTGTTTGCGGTTTCTAAAGCTTCTTCTTGGCTGATGGTGTCTCTGTACGTCAGCAGATGTACTTCCAGTCATCCATTTCAACACCGAAACTACACTCGCATATCTCAGATTTATCTCATGTTGTCGCTACACATTTACAAAAATTAGTCCTAAAAGCTTTACAATAAATAAATACAATAAATTAGTCCTAAACCATTACAGCATTATCTGGTAACTGCTACGCATCATTCTTAACTACAGTTACATAGTAAAAAGAAAAAGACTGGAAATATTAACCATGGCACGGCCGTCTTGATAGCTTTCTCACTCCTTGTACAAAGAATTACGTCAGTATTATGGTGCATAAGTGTATTGTGTACTCAATTGTTCGTACTATATAGAAACTATGAATTTGTATGTATTTGGTTATATAAATGGTAGTGTTGAACGAATTATTTATCCAGCGTATCAGCTGTTCAAAGATTTTCACATTATATAATAATAATAACATTTTTCATTTACTTGATTTATTTGTTGGTATTATATGTAGCATTTTTAACTTTCGCTTACTGAGCAAGTGAAACTAACAGGAAGTATTTTTTGCGATCGTGCCATATTCCCGAAATTGAGTTTTCACCGGAAATACATGTTTCAAGAGGTCCTCCTGAGTTCAAAGAAAATGTTATTACCGAATAGCGCTTTCTGTCTATTCCCTCCTCTGTGTGGGTTTTGTGTGAACAAAATTTTACTAGAACGAAAAATCGTAAGAAGGCAAAACTTGGTATTTGAAACGAAGGTTTCCATCTACCGGAAATGCATTTTTACTGAATAGTTTTTTCAGTGTTGTCTCATCACATGAAGGCTTATTACTTCTTTGGAAACGTTTTTGCGAGAAAATTGATTTTTGACGTTTGGGGAGAAGACCTAAACATTTCTGAAGTATAATTGCTGCGTAATTTCTGATTGTATACCATATTAATATATGTTAGAAGCATAACCAGATTTGAGGAAAATACTTTACCGGAAGTGTGATTTTACGGAATTGGCTTTCTGAGTTTTTGGAATGTTCTGGAAAATGGCTAAAAAGATTTCCTTTACCTCGCAATATCAAGTGGCGACAATAACATCTCACTTTTATTTGTAAGATTTTTCTGGAGAATACTGATTTTAGGATTTGGGGAGGGGGAACTTGTCAGTTAGTTTAAAACCTTGGACAAAGTTTTTTAATTCTGTAAAATTTGAATCCAAGTTTCAAGTTCTGCTTCGTATTTTCCTGCGGTCGGAACGTTTATCGAGACGTCTGGAATTATGTAGAATGAAACTATTTGGTTTAGGTCTAGGATGGGGGATTGCGTTTCTCTCACGTCTCAAGATAATAATAAAGGCGTTCTGCCAATGGGATTTGGTTACTATAAAGGTAAACTTGCAAGGGGGCTTGCAGTGTTGTATTATAGATATAAATTCTTGTTTACTTAAATGTTATAGTTGTTAAAAGATTTGTTTTTTTAAGGCCCTGTATAATTTTAGAAGGTGATGTAAGCGCTCAACTTAAACAACCTGATCATTATTCTTTTAGTTCTTGTTACTTTCTCTTATTTTTTACTTTCTTTTACTCCTAGTAAGAGGAAGTATTGTAATCGTGTCAAATTTTCGATATTGAGTTTTCACGGAAATATCCGTTTTGAGGTCCCCTGAGTCCAAAAAAGTGGTTTTTAGCAAATGGTCTGTGTGTGTGTGTGTGTATGTGAACGGCATAGCTCAAAAACAAAAAACCGTAGAAAGCTGAAACTTGATATTCCGTTTAGGTATCACCATGCGATCTGACTGTGCGTTATCTGTCAAAATTCCTCAACCGGAAGTACCACTTTACTAGTTGGTTTTTTTACTTTTTTGCGTTTTTCTCAAAAATGGCTCCAACGATTTTCTTTAAACTTTATACATCAACTACATATACAAGGGGCTACAACTTTTATTTGAAACATTTCTCTGAGAAAATTCATTTAAGGGCACTTTTGGGGGTGGAGTGGGGTTAGGTTAACCTCTAAAGCGCTATTTCAGTTTATTACACAATTCAGTCATTTAAATAATGTTAATTAGAATAAAATATGTTGTTGAAATTCCGAATTTGAGGAAAATCGGATAACCGGAAGTGCTTTTGTTTTAACACTTTACTAAATGATGTTTTCACTTTTTCGCGATTTTCTCAAAAATGGCCCCGACGATTTTCTTGAAACTACACATATAAACTAAACATACAATGATCTACAACTTTTAGATAAAACATTACTCTGGAAAAATTCATTTAAGTGCACTTTTAGGAGACGGGTAGGGTTACAGCTTCCTCTAAAGTGGAATCATACTTGATTATACAACTCTATCATCCAAATGAAATTAATTAGAAATAAATAGATGGCCAAAATTCCGAGTTTGAAGGAAATCAGTAAACCGGAAGTGCGCTTTTACTGAATAGTTTTTTTCAGTTTTCGACAAATTTCATTAAATTTGGTGCACAAACTATAAAATTTGTTTGTTATAATTTTGAGAACTGGAGTAAGAGAAAGTTGTGTGAGTGTTTCACACCAGATTTTTTTATTTTGTTAAGCAGTCGCATACGTTTGTTTGTATGTTCAGCAGACTGTGTTGTACTCTCAGTGCCTGATCCAAATAAACTTGGTTACTGCGAACACATTTCAATCTTCATGGTGCTTCACAAACGCCCTTACTTATCTTGTTACTTGTATTCATACGTGAATTTTCAAAATGTGGATTATTCGGCCTAGAAAAAGAGAGAACTTTACGTTCAAACCCAGTTTTGAGCTCTGAATAGCATGTAAATTAATGTGTTCAGATTTTATTACTTACTGCAAGAACAAGTATCACGATCTTGCTTAATTTTCAAAATTTAGTTTCGAACACGTAACCAACTGGCACATTGTTCTTTTTTAGCGTGAGAGCAGAAAATCTCTAAAACCAGTACATCGTAGAAAGCTCAAAAAACTTTTGAGTTACCCTGAGTCCTAGAAAGACCTGTGAAACACTCACAGAACTTTCTCCTACTCATTTTAATACAATTAATATAAAACCTTTATTTGTTATACAAATTTTTCATAGATAAATATAAATTATTATATAAGGAAATATTGCATGGCTAATAGCCGTCTGCAGATCATTTTAATACAATTATATATAGTTATAAACTCAAATATTACATATTTATCCTGACATTAATGTAGTAGGGGGTAAGTAATAGTAACCTATTAATCTTGGCGGGTAGAGAAGTGATGATTGTATTATGGGCCCTGTAGAGCCCTCTAACCAACTGCATATATAATCTGACTGACGCCACAAATTCCGCAAAACTATCCAAAACAATTTTTTTTTTTTAAATGTTTCAAATAAAACTAATATTATGTGGGTCAAGCGACTTTGAAACATTTTATCCGGAAGAATTCATCTTTGGGGGGGGGCATTTCTTGGTGGGAGCTGCTTTCCACTAATGTGGCACTCCAGCCCTACATGACCGTTCTATCATCTCTTGATACATTGTTAATAACACGAATTTGAAAGTTGGTGAACCGGAAGTCAATTATATAGTAAAACTTCACACAAATTTTATTTGTAACATATTTTTTCTGGAAAAATAGATTGTTTGGAGACATTGGAGGGGGGATCTTGTGAGTTAGACTTAACTTTAAACCATCGTTACCGGTTTTCCTGTAGGGTGGAGTGGCAGCCATACAAGAGCGTCAAGCCAAATGAGCATCATCTCATTGTGATTACAATGCAATCACATGTTGAGACACTCCTTATTATGCCTCTAAAAAAAAATCAAGTATTTATAATTCTGTATTTAGTAATAAAACTGTTACAGTCTTGATTTAAATTTGTCAATTAGAATTTGGAATAGTTTCAGTAAGAGAAAGTAATGTGGATGTTGCACACCAACCTTTTTTTTTTTTTTTAGTAAAATTGCTGGTGTTGTAGGTTATTATATAATTGATTTCTATAAGTTGAAAATGACGACAGTTGGAGGCACCATAATAGTTTGATAAAGACCGGAACATCGACCATGAAGTTATTTACAATCTAACTAACCACTATATATATAACAACTGTAAGTTTAAAGAAAATGGACGCTATGAGTGAGAGGAGAAGTCCAGGCCTTTACAAACACCACCTCCAGCCCTGCAGACCCCCCTCAACCACCGACTCCAGTCTTATTATTCTTATTACTGTTGTGAGCAGTTTTAATAAATAGCGGAAGTAACTCTTAGTTCATGTTAAATAGGCAGGTTAGCTCTCCAGCCTGTCAGCGATGATGACGTCATCTCCTTTTAGTTACTGTTAAGTTACAGTCGTGCCAACCCTCTCTCACAATCTCTCTCTCTCTCTTTAACTTGACAATTTTATTCACTCATTGAATTGTAATGGGAAAGTTTCTTTTCTTTGGCATTAGCAAGCCTCTCTCTCGCTTTTTTTTTTATAACGAGTTGGCAGCCCTGCTTTTCACATTTCATTTTGGCCGGTTGGCCGGCGCTAAAATGCCAATTCTCTACGGTTTCTCTTTCCTCAGCTGTATAGCAGTGCAATAATCTATAATAGCTGCGCACATTGCCTTACCAACTCAGAACAGTTACCTCAGAGATCTATTAATTCCACTTTTTTTTCTTTTCCCTTTTCTTCCTTAAAAGTTGCGAAACAGTTGGACGACTTTCTCTTTTGAACGAAAAAATTATTATAATTCTAATTGACACATTTTAAGTAAATGTGAAGTTATAGCATATGAATATAGGTGGCGAGGAGTATAGTTGCTGGTTTCTAAGGCACACAGACTACCTGAATGTGACTCTCCAATATTCAGGGGCAGCGCCCTACTACCCAAACTTGTAGAGGCAGTTTAAAGTTAAATAAATTCAAAATTTCCAGTGCCTCATCACTAAAATCAATTTTTATTTTCTCATAGTCCTCTAGTAAGAGGAAGTTCCTATTGCAATCGTGTCAAATTTTGGATATTGCATTTTCAGAAAAAGTGGTTTTCAGAAAGTGATCTGTGTGTGTGTTTGTGTCTGAAAACAGCATAACTCAAAGACTAAAATCACAGAAAGTTTAAACCTGACATTTCGTATAGGTATCGCCGTAGGATCTTGACAGGAAATATCTGTCAAAATTCATCAGCCGGAAGAACCACTTTACTGCATGCGTTTTTCCCTGGAGAAATTCATTTATGGTGGCTTGGTGAAGGGATGGGATTGTTTTCATTAGTTTATTATACGTACGATTTCTTCATTATATAATATTGATTAGAATTAAATAATTTGTCAAAAACTCGTATGACCGGATGTGCGTGTTTACTGAGTTTTTTCAGTTTTCTGCGATTTTCTCCATAAAACATCACTTTTATCTGAAACTTTTTCCAGGATGTTTATTTAAGGGTGTTTGGGATGAGGTGTAAGGTTAAGCTTTCTTCCAAAAAGGTGGTTTTATTAAGTATAGATTCTCCCATTGATATTACACTGCAGACAGCTACACTCATATAACAAGAGAATTGCAAGTTTGAAGAAACATTTGTCATTAATCACTGTGTAAACTGGTAGTTAGAGAAAGTGGTGTGAGTGTTTCACACTAAATTTGTTTTTTAATTTATTTTTATAGATTTTACTATGGCGCTGGTATTAATTATATTGGGCGGTAAAAGCACACTTACAAGGCGGCCCGATCTGGCACGCTGTGGTGAGTGAGCGAGCAGACCAGAGTCGGACTAGGAGTAGTGTTGCATGTCGGCTCGGACTCTCCCTTGGTCCTTGTTTTTCCTAAGAACGGGGCCCTTTCTAGCCTGCCCTACTCTTCCCCCGGTACACACCACCCCTTCTTCTACCAACAAACACACTCTTGCTACCTGATCATACACATATTTCTTTCCAACTTTTCTAAGGCGTGTGAACATAAACACCACAAAACTATCTCCATACAAACACCATTCTTTCTTCTAGACCATTATGACCTATCTTGTAAATCAACCAATCACACGCCACCAGTAAATACTAATCGTAACAACCATTTATTTATTTATTTTTTTAATCCATTACTTTACCTTTCTCTTAAGTAAGTTACTTTCTCTTATTCCGTTTAGATACTACCACCGGCATCAGACACAAAGATTTCGGGCGAAATCCATCAACCGGAAGTGCGACTTTACTGAAGTTTTTTTCAGATTTTCTCGAAAACCCGCTCCAACATTTTTTTTAAACTTGGTATACTATCTACACACCTCTCCTTTTATTAGAAACATTTTGCCGGGAAAGTGCCCATGCTTCGCTCTAGAGTTCAACTTTAGTATAAATATGTTTGGCCGCTTACATAATATTAATACACATTAAAAGTATTGATAGAATTCCAAATTTGAATACAATCGGATAACAGGAGGTGCGATTTTACAGAATTGGGTTTTGAGTTTTTTGGAATTTTTTCAAATACGGTTACAACGATTTCTTTCTAACTTGGAATGCTCGCTGTATAGATTAGAAACGTATCACTTTCATTTATAACATTTTTCTGAAAATAATGATTTAGCGGAGGAGTCAGTTAGTTTAAATTTAAGTTTACAAATTCTTTCATGGTTTTGACATAGAGCGCTCCACACATGGCCGCTATGGTATACAGATAAAAATCCCCATTACTTTTTTATGGCCAGCCGAACTAAATATTGTAACGTTGGAATTTTAAAGAAAATTTCTTGATTAAATTGTGTTCACATTAGAGAAAGAGAAAGTTTTGTGAGTGTTTCATATTAGGTTTTTTTTTGTTTTTTTTAGGACTAATTACGTCATTGTGCACATTGTTAAATGACAATGCAAAAAGTTCGAATTGATATTCTCTTTAGTTATAACCAGTGCATCCAACATAGAAATGCAATTAATTAAACGTTAGACATTGCTAGAATCCAAGTTTGTAGAAAATCGGTTGACCGGAAGTGCAACGTTACAGAATAACTGGTATTGCGTTTTTCCGGGTATTGAAAAACAAAGCTGCAACGGTTTTTCTTTAAACTCGAAATGCTGACCACACTTACTGTAATTTTATCACCTTTCATTTGTCACATTTTACTGGAAAAATCGATTTTCTATGTTACTTCCAGACTACCGAATTCAACGCAGTTTACTGTTTCTATCAGCAGGTCGGGAAATAAAAAAAATAATGTTAATACTTTGTAATTATAAAACAAAAACACCACAAAAAGTAAGGAATACTTTCATCTTCTTAAATCAACCACCTTAATTAAAGCTGAAAGATCCAATTTACAATGTTCAGCGATATGGTACAATTCAGGGTCTGTTGGATGAGGATGAAAGCCAGTCTGTTGGCAGCTCGCTATAAAGTCCAGGCCATAATTAGGAGTCAAGCAAAAGAAACTATTTTCTGCACAACTTGGTGCGCAAACTGTGGCAACTGCTTCTGGAATCATCCTTTGGTAAGAACAGTGAGTATGTAAATCTACACTAGATAAGAAGGCACGCTGCGTGGGGTGAGTGTGAATCCAGCCAAAGGTTATAAGTTCATTCTGATCTTGAAATTCAAAAATATTTTCTTCATTTTGTGTGGTACATGAATCACACGTACCCACTTGTTCTGGTATTAAAAGATGGGTAACTACTAACTGATCTTTTCGCAATTGTCCAGACAATATTCCACAAGTTTCGATATTCTTAATAGTATTTTTCTGTGCCAATTGTAGAAAGGTTTTCATGAGATTACCAGGAACAAGTACCACCCTGAGCTGCTGATTTGGTAAATTCATGTTTGCACTGAGAAGGGAAATAGGCTTCGTATTCTTACTAAATGCTTGGTTCACAGAAGGTTCAGTTGGTTTTGCTGTTAAATTGATGTCATCATTTGGATAATTTAAGTTGTCCAGAAGTGGTGATTCAGAAGATGCACCGGCTGGTTCAGCAGTTTGCGCTGCATATCGTACTGCTCTTTCTTCTTCTATACGTTTACGTTCGTCTCGCATTTCTTTTTGGAAGCGTTCATATTCCAGCCTATATTGTTCTAGAAGTCTTGTCTTTAATTTTTCCGCTATTGGTAACACTTGTCTCAATTTCTGACTGTTTAGTGCTTTTTCTTTTATACTTACACATTTATAGTCCGGGTGAGTTCTTATCTTTTCAAGAAATAGTGTCATAAATTTCATATATAATATGAAAGCATTTTCTAAACTTCCTTCATCCATATAAACATTTGCCATTCTTACCATTTCTACACCAGATCTATAGTATCGACGAGGTGGAATGTTAGCATCAATTTCTACGTAGTTACCCATCCTTGTTACAATTTTTAATCGTGAATCAGGATCCAAAACTCTCCGAAATAAACGCTGGTTATCTGAATTAGATGGTTTCATTATCTTGAATAATCAAAACTATAGCTATATGACTCATACAAATTTTCCTCTTGATAACTGCACTAATAATCGTCTATCCTAAACTTGAAACTTGAAATTTAACTCGGGAAATAAAAGAAATGAAATCAGACTTTAATTGGCACAGCTGTTTTTTTAATTAAATGAATTTCAACATATTTTTTAGGCTTATAGGAATATTATTATTTCTATGAAAGCAAACCAAAGCAGCAGTGACTTAGAAGGGGTCTAACCTTCACAACATGTTATCTAGCTGACAATGACCACAAATAAACTGTAATCACATTTAACTGATAGGGGAGGGGGCATGATGAGTCTGTTTAGTCACTGGACACTGTAAATTATATCCCTAATTTTAGCATTTCTGGGCTTTGCTTTTTTTTCTTCTAATAGAGGCTGAAAAATTTAACAGGTGTGAGAAGCTCTCAGTATTTTTCTTAAACTATAGGTTTACGTAACAGACGGACACTGGGCCCAATGTGATCCATTCCCATTGCCTTTGTTCTGGAAGTCAGCCGCCCTTACTTCTACTTGTCATAACTCTATTGTCTCGTATTTTTGGAACATTTAATTCAAACAAATGTAATTAACAACCAAATCTGTTTTGATGCAAGTTAAAAAAAAAAAAAAAATTGGTGTGAAACACTCACACGACTTACTCTGACTGCAGTTTACTACATAGTTCTGTAATTGACAAATTTCTTCAAACCTATAATTTTTTATTTCTAAATGTTCACTTCTCTTCAATTATTTATCAATGGGAGAATCTAAACTTAAACAGTGACTTGTTTGAGGAAAGCATAACTTCCCCCTCCCCCAAAACTTCTTTAAATGAACTTTGTCGGAAAAAAGTTACAAACAAAACTAATAGGTGCCTGCATTCACAGTTAGTGTAACAAGTTAATGAAATCCATCAGTGAGAAAATAGCAGAAAAAAAAAAAACCTGTTTAGTAAAAACTCACTTGTGCGCATGCGCTGGAGCCATTTTCGAGAAAACTGCAAAAAAGAATAAAATCCATTCAGTAAAGTTTTACTTCCGATTTCGAAAATTTGAACACGATTACAATACTTCCTGTTACTAGCAATTAGAGAAAGTAAAAATCTGGCGTGAAACACTCTTAAGACTTTCTCTGTTTTTTTATTTATTTAAGGCGCGTTAACATATGTGGTCGTTGTTGCCCGCAGCCCTTTCAGTGCACTAACGGCCTCCGGACAGTGTACTCTAGTTACAGACAACACTGTCCATCACTGAACAGTGAGCTTCTAGGAAGAAAAAAATGTAAGGAGCAGCACTGGGCTCGAATCCAGGACCACGGCGTGAGAGTTGAACGCCCTTTCACCCGGCCTTCACCCTTCTTTCTTTGGCCAATTTTTACATTTTAATTGCTGAATTTTCTACAAAGTTAAAATTTGTACTAAAAATCAAACAGCGGACTGGTCTGTTTTACATAATGTAACACACAGATAATCACACGCGTTGACCAGGCCCACTCTGAAAATCTATTTTCAAAAATAAAGTTTTTTAATAAAAGTGAGGGTGTGTTGTAGTTAATTGTGCAAGTTTAAATAATAAAATAATTGTTAAAGCTATTTGCGTGAAAATTACGAAAAAAACGGAAAAAAGAAATCAGTAAAGTCGCACTTCCTTCCTGTTCATAGATTTGGACCAATGCGAAATTTTTAACGTTTGAGCTTTGCGATCGATATCATATTTTTTTTTATATTCTCTTCATACATACGAACATACTTGCTTAACAATATTTTTTTTATCGTACTTGACAGGGAGCTGTTTTACAAAGCATGTAACTTCCGGTGAAAACTCGAAATTTCTAGAATATCCGAGCCAAAACGTTATAATGTTTCCATCTGTGTACTGTCCTATTTTAGAGAACATTTTAAAGTAGGGCTGTTCCAATTTATTTATAATATTCCTGACGAGGATTGTAAAAAACAGAAAAGTAGAACCTAACATATTGTCCCCCCCTCCCCCGTTACAAAATAAAGATTATGACCACAATAGAGCTAGTACCCTGATCTTTCTTCCCTTTCAATATACATACACATATAATTACTAACAATTTTAACATAACCCCCTTTTTTTTAACATAAATTGAGGTTACAGACATACATAGACGGTGGGTCAATAAATCAATAATTAGTCAATCAATATTTTCATGGACATTACTGGAAATTTCCACCCTTCATATCAGTGGATTATTAAAAATTGTACTTTATACTGTCAGAGTTTCAGTGTGTTTTGTCGAGAGTTTATATATCCAACCTCCATTTTTCAAATATTTGGCTTGGCGTGAATTCCAAATTTTGCTCATATGTCCAAGTGGTGGTGTGGGACAAGTGCCCAGGCAGCTAGTTCTCTCAAACAGCGCCAATAATATAGAATAAACAGAACGTTTGCACTTTATAGTCTCACATTTTCTCACAACTATTTAAAAAACAATTTTTTTTTTTGGAAAATTTTACAAATAATTGACACATGTGTGCGCAGTTAGTATTCCCAATTTAAACAAAATCGTTAAAATATTGCCGGAAGCTCAAATACTTGGTATTGCGTTTAGATACTACCACCGCATCTGACACGAACATTTCGGACAAAATGCATCAGCCATAACTATAACTTTACTGAATAGTTTTTCATTTTTTCTCGAAAACAGCTCCACCTATTTTATTTGAATTTCCATTTTTTAGTTTTTTCCTATTTTCTCGAAAATGGCTCCAACGATTTTATTTGAATTTCCATTTTTTAGTTTTTTCCTATTTTCTCGAAAATGGCTCCAACGATTTTATTTGAATTTCCATTTTTTAGTTTTTTCCTATTTTCTCGAAAATGGCTCCAACGATTTTATTTGAATTTCCATTTTTTAGTTTTTTCCTATTTTCTCGAAAATGGCTCCAACGATTTTCTTTAAACATGGAGTATTAACTACAAATACAAAGAGCTACAACTTTTATTTAAAACATTTCACCGGAAAAATTCATATAAGGTGGTATTTAAAACATTTTCTTTTTAAATTGGACTTTACTTTGTTGAGGGGTACTAGGGAAACGTAAAGTTAAGCTTTCCTTTAAACTGTAAAGGGTCACTTCAGTACAATATCTAGTTCTACCACTTATACAATATTACATACATTGCTGGAATTCCAGATTTGAAGAAATTCGGCTAACCGGAAGTTGCAACCTTATAGAATAAGTTTTTGATGTTTTTGGAATTTTCTCGAAAATGACATGCGTCCGTCTGTCAGTTTGTTATTTCTCTGCTTTTCTCTCGCACGCACCCTTCCGGCCAATCTGGCCGTTGCGGCTTAATGTCCTTTTTCCCTTTTGGCGCCTAACGTGAGGCAATGACGATTTCTTTAAACTTGGAATGCTAACTGCACTGAATAAACCTGCAACTCTTATTTAAAGCATTTAAAAAAAAAATGAATTTTTAGCGTTGGTTTAATAATATTGACGCGCTTTTTTCTGTACTATAATATCACTTCTCTACTGCCTGGATTTGGTTGGTTGGTACTTGTCGCCCACTCCCCACCTGTAATGTTTTTTTTTAATGGCATTAGCCTTTAGCCATACAGCCACTAACATAATAAATATTTACTGTTGTAATAGACGATAAACAATTCCAGTTAAAGTAGTAATTGTATTTGAAAAAAATGCTTGCAAATTTTCATGATTGAAGGATTTTATTTACGAATTCGTATAATATCTTGAACACTTCTGTATTATCAGAAAACAAGATTTCATTATAGACGGCACTCTCTCGAAAGTACTTTTTAATTTTATCTTGAAAAATTAGTCTATAGGTCTGATGCTTACTGCAGGCCATGACGAGATGTCTGAAATCTTCACGTATTTCACACGAGGGGCACAGAGAGCTTACTACTTGCCCAATTCTGCATAGATAGGCTCTGCAAATAGCGTGAGTTGATCTCAGACGACAGATTGAAGTCATCATGTGTTTATCTAATATATGATGCTTAAACCATGGTCTTCCGAGAATTCTAATGTTAGATTTGTAAAAATACCCTTTTGTACAGTTTTTAAATGAATTTTCCCATTTAGCGAACTCATTTTTATACAAATGGCGATAGTAGTCTTTGTAGAGTAGCTGGAGATTTAGTAGTTCTCCGTGAATGGCTGCTTCTCGTGCTAGTTTGGCTACTATTTCGTTGTTCTTAAACCGCAATGCCCTTTTACCCATCCAAAACTCAAATGAACACCTTTGTGCATGGACCCTCTCTGCAATGCCTGCTTCTAAGTGGTTAATATCTTTGGACTTGACGAATTTTTTAATTTTTGAAGTACACTCTGGCAGTCACTGAGGATGCTATACTTTATGTGAGTGAGAGTAGATATGTATTGTAGTGTCAGATCTATGGCTACCATTTCAGCGGTATATACTGATGTTACTGATGAAGGATCTCTATATATCCTGATTGAGGAACGTACACTGCACATCCAACTGCATCCTCTATTCTAGAACCGTCCGTATATAAACTGTATGTTTCAGGCCATAGAATTTGAAGTGTATCTAATAAGGCTGCGGGCAGTTTAGAAACATCCTCTAAAAAGGCAATGTTTAATTTAACTTGAGCTTGAAAGAGGTGACTACTAAAAGTGAGTAGTTTCACTTGGGGTTTTACTTTTTCTTTTAAACAAGAAATGTTCTGCAAATTTTCTATATAATTTAGAAAATTTTTCTTAATCCAAAATCTATATGTTAAGGCATTTGGGAGGGCATTTAGTGGACAGATATTATTTGGGATTAATAACCACCTGTATTTGGGAATAATAACCACCAGTAGTTATGTTAGGACTAATTGAGCAAAATTTGAACTCTAATGAGGAGTTTGTCATTTTAAATAGGAGGAGAGAAAGTCTTGTGTCTGTTTCACGTCATATCTTTGTTTGTATTTTGTGTATTTTCGAGTTATGTTTTCCAAAAAATGAAACAAGAAAATCACAGACGATCAGAGAATTTTTCGGATTTCGATTGTCGTATATGGTCATTTTGACAAGTTTCCCAATCATATTTTCCAATTTTCGAAATCAAGTTTTCACCGGAAATACATGTTTTGAGGTCTCCTGTTGTATACATAACGAAAACAAAAAAAAGAAAGATGTTTTCAGCAAATTGTAAGTGTGTGTATGTGTGTTTTATAAAATATCCGCCGTCCAACTGACCAAGCAAGTTGTAGGCCAACTTCACACTCTCGTTCTAAAAATAAAAAAATTCAAAAAAACACTAATAAGTGTGTTAATATTTTCTATAGTTTAACCATTTTATTCTGCGGTAAATGTTGATTTACAATAAACAGTTTTTGGCTTTGTTATTGGCGAGATAATAGCTGCAGAATAAGACCGAGTGAGAGAGATTGGCACAACTCAAATCATCTCAGCATCATTAACAGTACCAAAACAACAATATGAGACACACTGACGTCAACTGATCATTAAATTCCGGCTTACAATACAATATTGCCAAAAGATATATACATGGCCGTGGAGAAATATATAAACCGACCGGGGGCAACATGGTGACGGAAAATGTTTGGGGCGATTTAATTTACAAACATTGACCAATAAATTGTCCCGACCACGAGAGTGAGCGGAGCAGAGAGAGAGATAGTATGTCTATATCTCTTTCTCTCCCTTCCCCTCAGTCCTCATTCCCTCTGAACGTTGTGAACAAAAGAAAACAATAAATTCTGCTTCATAGAAAACTATTAACCAATAAATTTAGCAGTTTTATTTAGCAGTTACAGTCAGTTTGTTAAAGTTTTTTTTTTTCAAGCAAAAACTATCTGAAGGGAGTTCTAAGAAATGTAACTATAAATTGAAATAATAACATAAAGTTTATGGGAAATTAACATAAGACCATGGTTAACAGCAATGTTCTAAGAAAAGCTCCCTTTTTTCTGGGATTTAGAGAGCTAGAAGATAATGAATGAAAGATAATTCGTCTGTTGAATTAAACTGTTAGGTAGGTGGCTACAAAGTCCATCCTGCTGCGAACAAGAACTTCGGAAGCCTATCTCAGTTTTCTTTTTTGGACTGGGTTATTACTTGCAGGATACGTTGAAATCCCAAAGTTTCGGCTGGTATCCTTCTTGACGGGAGCTGAAATTGTAGTCTCCCATATTGATTCTGCAATACTATTGGTTGAAAGAGTTAATATTAACGAAGAATGCAGATTGTTGCTATAAAAACCTGTGCATAAAGGGGGAACGACCATGCGAGTATCCCTAAGCTAGCAACACTAATAATACTTAAAATACACCACTCTCTCCAAAAACACAATACACATCGGGGCAGAGTTAAGTTGATGTGTATAGGCAACTCTGCTTGAAGTTCACACACAGACAAACTCGTATATTACCACCAACTCATTTTATATCCATTTTCAAGTGCACATTATATTCACCGTCTACAATATTGCCCTGACACCATGAGAGTCACAGTAGTTCTTGTTGTAGGTTGCAGTGGATGTTGTCATTATAGCAATTCTTTAAATATGAGTGAAGGAGTTAAGAGTGTAATGTGGTGTAGACAGAAGGAACTATTTGGCAGAATTCTGATGCAAAAGGGGGAAACTATTGTGATTGGGTGAATTTTTGATATTCAGCCTTCACCGGTTTTTTTATGTTCGATTTCTGTTGCTCCTGCTAGTAAGAGAAGTAATGCGATCGATTCAAATTTTAAATTTCAGTTTTCACCGGAAATACGTGTTTTGAGGTCCCCTGAGTATACTGTCCCCTGAGGTCCACTGAGTATACTGTCCCCTGAGTATACGATGCAAAGTGAAACTTTATCGAATTTTCTTCCTAGATTTTCGCGGTTTTATCGAAAACCCAATTTTGTTTAAACTATTATACTACCTGGACACAGAAATACTTTGCTTTTATTACTTTTCCAGGAAAAATTGATTTTTTGGCGAGTGTGGGGGAAATAGTACGTTAAGCTTTTTTCTAAAGTACCATTTCATTTCAATGTATGGTTCTGCCATCTAGATAATAACAATAATAATAATAATTGCCAGAATTTCATTGATAGAGTTTCAAATTTGAAGAAACTCGGCAAACCGAATGTGTAAATTAAGCAATAGTCATTGAAAAATTAGTATAATATTTCGAAAGATTGGGATAAGTGCAGCTCTACTGTAGTAGGTCAGACGGAGAGAATGCAGTTGTGCAAATGAGCATCAGAGCATCACATGTTGTTGGGTCCAGCTGAGTGACAAACAGTGTCCCGTTATAGGACCGGTGTCAGTGCACTTTGACAAATCTGACAACATACACCTATACCTCACCTTCATCCTCCCCCTGGCTGCTGCAGCTATGACATTTTTATTGTGCGGTTGTAAATAATCGGATAAAAATAAAACACTAAGAACATAACATAACCACTCTCTTTTAATATATAAATTTCAGCCTAGAGTTGTTTGCTGCTTGTTGTTAAACCATAGCTAGGATCTTTTAGTTATATTGAGTTCGAGAAAGTTACCGACTTCTATCGGACCAAAATTAGTGAAACTCCTGCTTTATTCAAATTTTGTATTAGAGGCGGCTATTTAGCAAAATTTGAAAAACTCAGTAAGTCAAAATGACAATTTCACTTATTGATGAAATTGTATCATATAACAGTTGAAACTTATCTTAAACCTACATCAAAATAAAACGCGCGATTGGGCCATAATTTTTATTATCGTGGAAGAACATTTCGAAAAACATGTGTTTAATGATAATCTCAGGAACTTCATACTTGGGAGTTCCTTTGGGTACCAGCATTGGAGATGGATGCCACAAGAAGGTGTCGGTCAAAAAATCTGACTATCGGAAGTGTGACCATTCTGAAAAATTTTTGTTTTTTTCTTTTTTTTGTGATTTTTTCAAAATAACTCTAGTTATTTCCTGTAAACTGTACCCTTTCTTGTGACATATTTTCCCTGGAAAACTGACTTTTCCCTTCTCTAGCTGCTGAACTGCTGTTAGAGCAAGTATTGTAATCGTGTCAAATTTTTTTATCGAGTTTTCACAGGAATTTCAGGGAAATTGATATTTATTGTTAGTTAGTGCTAGTGCGGAATTTGACAATGTTTTGATCAGATTCGGTCAACCGAAAGTTACTCTTTACTGAATTGATTTTTTAGTTTTTCCTATTTTCTCGAAAATGGCTCCTTCAAACTTGGAGTATTAACTACAAATACAAAGACCTACAACTTCTATTTAAAACATTTCACCGGAAAAATTCGTATAAAGTGGTATTTGGGAAGAAGGACGGGGTTGTGTTTTCCTCTAAAGTGCTTCTTTTAGTTTATTATACAATTCTGTCGTTTAAAAAGTATTAATTAAGAATTTAAATATGTTGTCAAAATTCTGAGTAAACATTGACGGATTTCATTAAATTTCTTAGACCAACTATGAATACAGGGCCAAACATTTTTATTGGGAACTTTTGTCCGAAAAAGTTCATTTAAAGTAGTTTTGTGGGAGGTGAGCGTCTGGTTCCTCAAAATAGTCATTTTATAATATTAAAAATCCCATATATGAAGAAAGCGATAAAATCGAAAATGTAACCTTAATCAGATCACAGCAATTGATTTTTATTACGTTTCAGAGGAAGTTTAGAACTTTAAGCCTTGCTCGTAAGACCGTTTCAGTCCAATTTACAGACCCTATCACCTAGTGGGCATCACTGACTGAACATATAGTCAATATTGCGGCTTTTAAGACAATTTTTCAATCAGACTGAGAATTAGATAAAAATTAATAAACATAGAATATACAAGTTATAAAAAGAATAGCAGAATAAGCAGTAAGAATTTTAAATAAAATTTTGTGCCAAGATGAACATTGTTTTGTCTGGAGCCTTTTAGACCTTTCACTTCAAGTGAAAACTAAATGTAATTGACGTCATAGTTCAGTTTTCCTTTTGATAAGTTTAACAATTAGTTTAGATAAGACTTGTTCAAATAGACACAGTACAATAATAATAAATAGAACATTCTGTGGTATCTGTATTGTACTGGAGAAAGGGCCAGCGCGGTTATGATTGTAGGCGCAGAGGATGGGTGATAGCTTGGTAAACAGCAGCGTACAGCGTGCTCTGTCATATTGGTCTGATTGGTCGGTGAAAGGGATGCCCTCCCTCACCGTCGGCCACTATAACAGTAAATAAAAACTGGGAAACACGAGACGATCATATTCTCTACCCGAGACTATCCCTTCACCATTGTTGTCCTCTCGTTAATATGTGATCGCTGTCATGTCTATATACGTAGATAGCGCCATAGATAACTCCCTATCTATTAATAAAATATTGATGATTTGAATATTTATATAATATGTTAAATTTGGCCAGTAAATATTTGCATTAAACAAAGAAGGTTCATCAGTGAAACAATATAAACTTTGCCCGACCAAAGTTTGCAGTGATTGGTCGGCCTGTTAATAAACAGCTGGACCAGTTCTGCGTAACACTTATGTTAAAAAGCTCATCTATATTAAAAATACTTTCCAGTTGGAAATTAGAGGATAATATGTTTTCATTTTCCCTTACAAGAAATAGAAAATACTTGCAAAAATCTTATAATATTTTCTAAATAGAGTTTTTACTGAAGTAATCTGTTTTAGAGTTAACAAAGTATATATGTCAAAAAAAAAAAAGGAAAAAATTACAGGAACTGAACACTAGATATTCCGTTTTGCCTTGAACATTTCGGAACAAATCGGCCAATCGGATGCGATTTGACTGCGACGTTCATTTTTGTTGGGGGGGGGGGGGATTCTCTAAAATTACTGCAACGGTTTCCTTTAAACTTGGAATGCTAAGTGGACAAATATAAGCCTCTTACTTTTTTTAAACAAAAAAAAACAGATTTTAGATAGTTTTGCGGAATTTGTGATGTTAAATTTCAAATATATTGGGGTTGGTTGGCGTGTTCTTCACCTCCCTACCTGCTTGGCTGGTACTTGGCCCCCTTTACCAATTTTGTAAGGACCAATGAACACAATTTGAAGTTGAAAATTGATCATGTTATAAACAGTTGTATTGACGAGAACGTCGTGAGTATTTCACACCACATTATCACTAAGAACCAATTCGGTTGCAAAAAGAAAAATTGATATTCCACACGTGAGTAAACTATTTTATACGCTCTCGTTCAATTGCCGCACTTGCTGCGCTCGTGTGTTCAATGCTGAACTCGAGTGTGAAAAAGCATTACTCACTGTCTGATAAATAACTACTTTTAGGGAGTTCTTCGGGGGAGGGGTAGTTTTGTGACATAGTTTTCATGTGTGTCTGAAAGAGGCACTGACTACTTACTAGACTTTCATTATCTGCTATTTGTTCAGCAAGTAATTTATAACTTCCCCCTCCTATAATCGTGGGAAAAAATTTTGTTTATAAGTAAATTTATCAATTTGTTTTGTTATTTTTATTTAACGGCATTAGCACTCGCTGTACAGCCAATCAATTATAAATGCATTAACTGGCAGTGAGAGGAAAGCGTGTGGGTGTTTTTATACGATTTTCTCGGAAACAGTTTCTCTGAAAATTCGCACACTAACACACATTACTGCTTTTTATTACGTTTACTAAACATATTTTATTCAGTTTTGCTGAGTTTTGGGAATCCGAGACATTAGAGTAAATGTTGGCTCTGACTGTTGGATAGTGTAATTACATTCCAAGTACCTGCTAGGTGCTAAGCATCAACATATACTCGCACCACCTATATATATAGGAAATTTGTCAATTTGTTTTAACTACCGCAAATGAAAATCGTACGAGTATTTCCCACCAGATTTTTTTGGTTCGTTTATGTTAGCGGGCAAAACTGTTTACCACGTTAAATGAGCAAGAAATGATGATGATGGTATTAAAAAGAAAAAGAAAAGGATTTGATGACCTATTTCCGCTGAGGCGTAGTATATGGTGGGGGAAGGGAAAAAGATGCGAGTGGGAAAGTATAATGGAGCGGGAGTTTGACAGTTCGTGTAAATAGGCTAACATTTCAACCGAATCACTTAGTACTATCATCAGCAATCACAATTTGTAAAGGCGTGACAAGCAGGTCGCCGTTTACATCACTTCTCCCACCCATGCTCTCCAACCTCCACCAAGTACACTACAATCCGCGAACAACATCATTGTCACCTGGCGGAATAAAGCAGAACCGAAGTAAATGATTTAATTGTTCCAAGTTATTGCAGGTCTTGTTAGAATTAGTCGCCGTTTTAAGCAGTATCATCTTTTTTACTATCTCTTACTCCTAGTACATGTTTTAGGGTCCTTTGAATAAGAAAATCATGTTTTTTTACGAATTGTGTGTGTGTGTATGTATGTATGTCAAATTTGGTACCCGTTTAGGAGGCACTACTTCTGAATTTATTCTCGAAAGTTGTTCATGTTTTTCTCGAAAACGGCTCCAACGATTTTCTGCAAACTTCTTATACTATCTACACACTTAGATACCTATCACAGTATACTATCTACACACATAGATACCTATCACTGTATACTATCTACACACATAGATACCTATCACTGTATACTATCTGCACACATAGATACCTATCACTGTATACTATCTACACACATAGATACCTATCACAGTATACTATCTACACACCTAGATACCTATCACTGTATACTATCTACACACATAGATACCTATCACTGCATACTATCTACACACATAGATACCTATCACTGTATACTATCTACACACATAGATACCTAACACTGTATACTATCTACACACATAGATACCTATCACTGTGTACTATCTACACACACAAATACATACTAGTTTTACTTGATACATTTTCTCGAGAGGTTGATTTTTGGGAGGGTTTGGAGGGCCAGTAGCATTCCTCTAAAGTACCACTTCAGTGTAATTTATGGTTTTAATACTTATGTAATACACCTATATAACATAAGAAGCATTGATAGAATTCTAAATTTGAAGGAAATCAGTTTACAGGAAGTGCGATAGGTTTTTTCTGAGTTTTTTTGGAATTTTCTCGAAAACGGTTACAACGATTTTCTCTAAACTTGGAATGCTTGACTTTTATTTGAAATATTTAGAAGACGTTGATGCTATTCTGTAGTTCAAGGAAGTAACATAAATTGATGCCAAATTCATCAGTATTTACAGAGTTGTTATGAAGCAAACGCCCCAAAAAATCCAGAACTGAACATTTCCTGGAAAGGAACATGTCATAAATCAACAGGTAGTGGAGATAACTAAATATGAAAGGTGCTGATAACGTCGCCACATTCCTCTGTAAGTTGCCCCCACCATCACCGCCACCTCGCTTTATTGTTCCACCTGCTGTCACTCACAAAGTGAAATATTACTTTATCTGGACAAATTGTTTTCTAAAAGAAGATTTTATTCTTTACTAAGTCCCATTCAGTGTAGGAATGAGGAGTTGGTACGGGGGGAGCCTAAAGTCATAGTCTCGCAAAGTTTTAAGCAATGGTTTTCGAGAAAAAAGCGAAAAACTGTTAAAAAAAAAAAATAAGAAATTTCTGCAATTCAGAACACTTGTGTGGAAGTTTTTCATTGAAACCTCCGTGTAGGAGATACTGTGTCCATACTCAGCCAAACCCCCACACACACACTAATTGTTAAAAACATAATTTCCTTACTCAGAGATGGCCGAAGACATGTACTGCCGGTAAAAATTTAATTACAGGAACACACAAAATATTTCCTTTTTGAGAAGTAAGAGAACGTACAAATAAAATCCTCCGCAGTCTTTATTCTTGGAAACGTCTCCAAAGATTTTCTTTAAACTTCATGTATACTAATTTACGTACCTAGATAGAACTCAAGCAAATTGTTGGTTGACTGGGGCCAATGAAACAAAACTTCTTAAAACTCTTAAAGTTTTTTTCTTTGGACCTAGCCAACCAACATTTTGCTTGATTCATTACCATCGGCCAAACATAACTATCAAAATAACTATACTAAATAGTATTTGAATAATGTTCCAGGAAAAATTGATTGTTTGGGTAGTTATGGGGGTCTAAAACAAATATCCACAACCGGAACTGATCCATCTAAGATTCACCGAGTTCGAACAAAAAGGATAATAACCTTCAAGGGAAATAGCCTAAGCTCTTCCGCAGACATCCCGTTCCGACCAAAGGTCCTGAACCTAATTTCCTCACAACCAAAGCTATCCGTCATAAGATGGATGGGTGTTTGTTCCTCTGTCTCAAGACTCTACAAATAGATCTGCCATGAGCCCCATTATGTAGAGATGTGGCCTTAAACCACAATGTCTAATAAGGGATGCAACCAGATGCCTGAGAGAGTTCCTTGCGTCAATGGTTTGTTGTAAACCAACGTAACACCCATATTACAATTGGCTTCTTCATGGTAGGTTGCCTATAAACTGCCTTCTCTTTAGAGGCGACACTACTCTGAAGCCAACTATTGTAATCGGTTCGCAACAAACAACTGGCGCGGTCTCAACCCGAAGATCTGTTTAACATGACTGTGGCCACTGAAGCCTGAAAGATTATATAACATTAAGCTTACCTCTAAAGTACCACTACAGTACCAGAGCATCAGAGACATTTTCCGTGGTAGCCTGCTTCATTTTTTGGTCATCGACCGGTTTCGGGCGTTCGCCCATCTTCTTCAGGATGCGTTTGTCAGACAGTGTGATAACACAGACTTGCACAGAGCAAATTCAGTTTATACACTCGACAGTGAATTTTCGTTCCTAGGCATTTCTTTAAATTTGAAATGCTATTTGCGCACATATAAAACTTATCACTTTTATTTTAACATTTCTTGGAAAATATTGATTTTTTTTTCAGAAGATTGTGCGAAATTTCTTACATTAAATTTCAAATGTTATATGTAGTTTGTGCAGTGTTATTGTTGCTCTCTTCTGGACTGCAATATGTTCAGCCTGGTAGGTACTTGTCCCATTTTACATATCTCCATTTAAAGTTGGGACAAATGAGAAAAATTTGATGTTTAAGAAAATTTATTTATGTATAATTGTATTAACAGCAGTTGTAAGAGAAAGTGGTGTGCGTTTCACAGTTGTATATACAGCAGTTGTAAGAGAAAGTGGTGTGTGTATCACAGTTGTATATACAGCAGTTGTAAGAGAAAGTGGTGTGCGTTTCACAGTTGTATATACAGCAGTTGTAAGAGAAAGTGGTGTGTGTATCACAGTTGTATATACAGCAGTTGTAAGAGAAAGTGGTGTGCGTTTCACATCAGATTTTTTTAAAGAACAGTTGATGGCTTATTATTGTCTTTGGGGATCTTTGCTCATTACGACTCTAAAAATACGAAATATCTTCAGATTTGGCCAATGTCATATTCCAAATTATAATAGAGGAGAAAATTTGTGTTCAGTACATTATTAGCGGTTTAGAAATTGTATCTAGAAGTTTAATGTATAATTATATATAAAAATGAAAAGACGTCACATCATTCCAAGAGGTTTGCATACGAAGGAAGATAGACAGAAGGAAGGTAGCTGTTGCATTTATAAAAAGTGAGTAGAAGATAACCTATCTAGTGAAGCAGTGAAGGAAGGTTAAATAAAATAGTGTCGGTTTTGTAGTTTTGTGTTGTTGTTGGTGTTGTGGTGGTAACATTAAAGAAGAAGAATATATATATATATATATATAAGGCTGTGTAAGAAGAATGAGATAGTAGGATAGAAGAACGACGAAGTGATATGACCTTGGAATTCCATTGCCCTCTGTGGTACCACTCTGTACTTCGTCCTGTACCACACACAAACACACGTATATATACACACAAACACACTCACACACATAGGGTAATGTTGGACAGAATGAAATCTACTACCCACATTATACATTAAACAAGTGTGGTTGGTACCCCTGTATGGCCCCCTGTTTTGCTGCCACTACTTGCTGCAAGCAATATATGTATAATATACATTCCTAACTTCAATATTATTTGATTAAATACGTTAAATTGAATTAATTCAATCGATTAAGAAGTTTTTATTACTTATTTTTATGGAATTTTTTTTCTTTTTTAATAGTTTATTTTAATGATTATCGTTTTGTAAGCTTAAATACAATTATTTAACTGTTTCGCACTCAAAACAACTTTTAGATATAACAGTAGCTCGAACCAATAATCAAAGTATTTATTATTGAATATGTGAATAGATCTGTAATGCTGGATAATATCTGGGATTTTATCCGTCGTAGGATGCATATTTTTCATGTTCTGAAACAGATCTCGGATTTTCATCCATCGTCAGGTAGGGATAACATTCCAGATGAGACATATTAACAAATTAAAATAATTTGATTTAGTAAACTTGGAATAATCCCATTGACTAACCCATCTTCATGTTCTATACTTTTTCAAACTAGACCTAGTTGTTCAAGGGGATATTCTGAAAATATAATGACATTTACTGTTCTGGCGAATTAAGAACTGCATTCCACTTCCTTATCCACCAGTACCACATTTATACGCCATACAGATGTTTTTTTTTTTTTTTTTTTTTTTTTTTTTTTTTTTTTTTTTTTTTAATTTAAGGGCGTCTTAACATCTGTGGTCATTTGCGCCCGGAGCCTTCTCAGTGCACTGCCGGCCTCCGGACAGTGTTCTCCCGTTACAGACAACACTGTCCATCACCGGACAGTGAGCTGTAGGGGCTCCTAGGAAGAGAAAATCTAAGGGCAGCACGACTGGATTCGAACCCGTGATCTCCGCGTTACTAGTCCAGCGCGCTACCACATACAGATGTTCAACAGATTTTTTCAATGTTGCTGCTTCATTTCATGATCACTGACAGTTTTATCGTGTTCGCCCATCATCAGGGGATATTTGATAAACAATGTGATAACATTCACTGGCACAGAGTAAAGTTCATATCCTCTCACATAGATTTGGTTCTGTGCAAGTCATGGGTTATCACATTCTGATGATGGGCGAACGTCCGCAACCGATTGATGACCATAATGTCATGGGGTCGATAAGTGATCTCGCTATCATGGGAAAGTTCTCTGATGCTTTCTTCCTAGCTCTGAGGAACAACGAATATACAGATTTGTATAAGTGAAGGAGAGGGAGTGGTTACGAATAGAAACGCACAGTGAGCTCCTGGTATCTTACAGTAGCTTCCTTATGGTGTCTGCCTTTCTAAATTGCGTATAGTCTTCTATAAAAATGTTTGAAAGTCTGATGGAAGTGAGTTTGTGTTGCATTGAGCTAAACTTGCTTATACTTTGGGTACGCTGAATTCAAATATTTTTCTAAAAGTCCTGCGTGTCCTATGTGACTGTTGAGAAGTAAGTTCAATGAGTTATACTGTTTCTGTTGTTAGGTTGGGTTATCTGCAGGATGGTTGAGATCTCTGGATAAAATAGCTATTCCATTTCCTCTTGCAGAACTGAAGCGCGGAAACTGTGTTAAGAAGTTTTGAATAGGGTGAGAAGTTTGCCAGACCAGCGTTGCTTATCTATCTCCTCCCGCTGATCTTCCGTCTTTATTGCACGATCCATGTTGCATTTGGTCTCTTCTAGGTTATAAAGTAAAACCCCAAAGTTAACTCTGTGGCCAAACCAAAACCTATTCTGTTGAGGAACCTAATGTTGAATTATCTCTTTCTTCAGGATCATCTGTGCATAAATGCGTTCTGAGTATTCCCAGTGGCGCACCGTTAGCCCTTATGGCTGATTTTTATATTACTGTGGTGTTGTTTTGGCTATGATTATTGTATTGGTATGATTTTAGCCCTGTCATATAGCATCTCCTGCAAGATTCCTGAGTAAAGTAATACTGAACACGCATCTAAAGTACGTATCATATTGTGGTACGCCATTAACAGACGCATTTTAGAGGAGGGTGTTGCCATGGTGACGGTGATGACGTTAATTCACTGTATAATAATGTGTTTAATTATGCTTTACATCGGTAATTGTAATTATATGAGAGAGAGAGAGAGAGATAGAGAACAATGATTCCAAGTCTGGGTGTTTGTTGCGTGTGAAGAATAATTTCAAGATTAGAGAATCAATACGGATGGTCTTTCAAGCGGGAGAGCCCTCACATACCAGCCGGGCGTCGGGGTTATCTCTCTCATTATCATGCGGGACAAAAAAAAATAGTACTGGAGGGGGAACTACTTATACATTAACAAGGGTTAAAAGGGTTGTAATGTGGGCAAGTCAACTGGAGTTCTATAGAGGTTGGCTGCCCTGTTAAGGGCCCTATCATCTTCATCCTGTTTCTTTTCCCGTCCGCACCACTCCAAGCCTACTTACTAATTCCTTCTATCAGCCTACTTAATGTAGTATCTGCTTACATTGAATTTAAATCGTTATTTCTATTTTAATTTTTTACTTCTAAAAGGGAACAATCGTGCCAAATTTTTAATGATGATGCACTATGTGCGGCTTGTAGATGGACTGTCTTGAGAAAAATCATGATAAACATATTACTATAACTATTTCCCAACAAATGAATATTGTTAGTTGTAGAGTGAGAACATACTTTTCCACGCTCACTTTACATCGTATTAATACATATATTTTTTTTTATCTTACGCCTTGCCGAGCAGCTTTTTCAGTCATCGGCTCCTAGCAGCCCAGTATAACTCATTTTTATTAAAATGACTATTGTTTCTTATGTCCTGCAGCGCAGGACATGAGTCCAAATGAGAGGAGACCATTTCCTCTAGGTCACATAGAGGGTATAGTGGTGAGTTGACGACACGTGTTCTGTACAGATGGCCTTGCAGGTAGTCGTGACGAGTAAGTAGTCTAAATGCGGCCATTGCATCTTTCCTGGGGAGGTTTGCGGGAATTCTTGTTCCAGGATCTACCAATGAAGCCCATCTCTTCCCTTCAGCTTCTCTACTATGTTTGTCTTTAAGGAGATCGCAACTTCTAAGTTTGATCTCCTTCTTAGCGCGATCGTAGGTAAGGGAATTTTCTTCTTGATCTTTCCGAGATCCTTCCTTGGCAAGTCCGTCTGCTTGTTCATTACCATGCAAACCACAGTGACTGGGGATGTATTGTAGACTAATTTGTTCCTCACAAGTTGCAGTAGTGCGTGACAGTTTCTGACATCGTTCGATGTACGCTGTAAATCATCTCAATTAAATAACGTGTTCTACAGTGGTTTTTGGAATGCCAGTTGATGCTGATGGTCTGTTATTTCCGTTACAAGAAAATAAATGGCACTTGTAAGTCAGTATAGTATATAGTAAATTGAGATAGTAATGATTTATATTCAAGCCTTCAGTGGGTACAAATTTCGCCTAAGGGTCTTTTCTATTGATTTGTTAGTATTTTATTATTGAGTTTTATTTGTCAGAGTTAAGCCCAGAAGATAAATCAATTCAGATATTACTTTGAAGATTTTGTAATGCTTTTTTGCATCATTTTATGCTGGCATGATTTCTGTGTCATCCGCAAATGTTGTTGTAAGTGTACTCGGGTGTAATAATATGTTGATATATCTAATATAAATCAAGAATGTAGTAGTGGACTTGGCGCACTTTCTTGTGGTTATCCAGCCTTTCACCTTAGAGAAGTTTGAGCGCTGTGCTACCGTAAAGAAATCTATCTTCGAGAAAAGGTGGTAGATTTATTTCAATTTTGCTAATAGCTCTTCTTGCCAGCTTTCATTCAAAAGCCATCACTATATTTAAAAATCTGGTGTTAAACACACACACCTCACACACACAACTTTCTCTTACTCTATATTTTTTATTAAATTTAAAGCGCGTTAACATCTATGGTCATTGGCGGCCAGAGGCTTCTCAGTGCATTGCCGGCCTCCGGACAGCGTTCTCTCGATACAAACAACACAGTCCATCACCGGACAGTGAGCTGTAGAGGCTCCTAGGAAGAAAAAAATCTAAGAGTAGCACAGCTAGACTCAAACCCGAGTCCTCCGCGTGGAAGTCCAGTACGCTAACCACTATGCCCTTCCCTTCTTACTCTAATCAATTTACTCAAGAAATTTTCTTTAAAATTCTAGTGTTACAATGTTTAGTTGGGCTGGCCATAAAAATGGTGATTTTATTTGTATACCTGACTGGCCTTATATGTGGAGCGCTCTGTGTCCAAACTATGACCGCTTGTCCAAATTTAAATTAACAAACTGACCGATCTCGAAATATCCCTTTAAATTAATTTTTTCAAAAAAATGTTTCAAATAAAAGTGATACGTTTCTATCTCTACAGCAAGCATTCCAAGTTTAAAGGTAACTGTTTTCGAGAAAATTCCAAAAAACTCAAAAAAACATATTTTGTAAAATCGCATCGTTGATAAACCGATTTTCTTCAAATTTGGATTTCTATCATGCTTCTAATGTAAATATTGAATATTATGTACTTGGCAAAACCAAATAACCGAAGTGGTACATTAGAGGAAGGCATAACGCTACTGTTCCCCCATAACGCTACTGTTCCCCCCATAACGCTACCGTTCCCCAAAACAACAAAAAATCAATTTTCCAAGGAAAATGTTTCAAATAAGAGTGATAGGTATTTATGTGTGTAGATTTTAAAGAAAATCGTTTGAGCGTTTTCGAGAAAATCACGAAAACCCGAAAAAAACATTCAATAAAATCAACCTCCGGTTGATGGATGGATTTTGCCTGAAATGTTCGTGTCTATGTGTTTGCGGAATACAAGTTTGTGAAGTGAGAAATAGGTAACGCACTTTGCATAATATATATCGGCGATCGCAATACTTGCTCTTACCAGGTATAAGAGAAAGTAAAAAAGGCCGCCGTAAAGAACGACACAGAAAGAAGCAAACATTACATGAAATTCTATATAGTTTGTTTATTCAATCATCAAATCGTTTTGAAAAGAAAACAAATGTAAATAGATTACAAAAAAAGTACCTCTTCAGCTGTGAAGAACACTGATAATTGCGCTTGGGTTCTGAGAGCGGGACTTGCTATAGTCATGCATTTCTTTAAGATTACAAAACGTAGTAATTTTATGTGATGACAGGCACGATTCAACACTTGAATTCTTCCTCCACCATGTATGTTTTCATCAAAGCGGTGCAGTTCAAAAGAAAAAAAGTTTTCTCTTACAACGCTGGTAGGATAATTAATGCAAATAAAGCGGAAATTTAACCTAAAGACGGGAGCAAGCTCGTGCGAAAAAGTGCATATTTTTTCTCCATATGGTTATCCGTTCAGTTTTCAGTAGCAAAGGGAATAAGTATGCGGATAGATCAAACGTTTTGCAGATAAATATTTAGTAAAGAGAAAGAAATGAGTACAGGATATACATAAATAATGTGTATGTGTGTATATAGCGGGTAAGTGGCGGTCGCAGTGTGGAAATGGATGAACAATACCACAGTCCTATGGCTACATACAACAAACGTAATTATTTCCTTTTATTCACGTGACCGCAGATAAAATGTTAGGTTTGTTTGGATAACTTTTTGCGGCCTAGTAGCGGAGAGTGGGGAGAAGCCCAGGCCGATAAACTAGACTTGTTCTTCACTGCCACCACGATATACAGCGGAGGTTATGTTATTACTATCGTGAAATAAAAAAAAAAGTAAAAAGAGAAACAAATGTATAGGATACAGGGAGTGCTAGAGTGAGGAAGGGACAAAGAAGCCGCCCAGTTGACCAAATCACCTCCCTGTATGACTTACTAGATAATTATACAAAAGAAAAAATATACGTATATTCTACATAATAGATGTTTATACACAAACACTTTATAACCTTCCCAAGATGGTTATATTTCTCCTACTAATTACACTCGGGAGTTTTCTAAACGTAATTGTGAGAATAAAACTGTCAAGTTGTATCTCAGCTCTTTGTTTACGTAAAGTTGTATATAATAAAATAAAACCCTTAGTGTGGGTTAAACCATGTTCTTTCACAAACCAGAGCTATCACAATAATATGTGTTTTTCAATTTTTTCGATAGTTGTTTATTTGATATTCAGAAACAAACAAAAACTGTGTAACTCTATCACACGATTTTCTCTTGCTGCAGATATCTGCAGATACTGCAGGTAATATAATTATAAAATTGACAAATTTTCTTTCAGAACTCTAACATCAATATAGAGCTGGTGGGGGTGTGTGTTGGTAGACACCCTTCTTGGCACAGTCATTTCAATATACCTAGTTACATTGTACTCCAGGAGAGAGCGTTAATAGCGTTGAAGGAACTGAAATAACATTTTAAGAAAAAGTTATAGAACTTTATCTATGCAGTCAGCATTCCAAATTTTAAAGAAAATCCCCATAGTAGTTTTCAAGAAAGTATTTAAAAATAAAACTCAAAAATGTATTGTATAAAATCGTACTTCCGGTTTAACAGATTTTCTTCAAATTTGAAATTCTAGTAATATTTCTAACGGGCATTAATACCATACATTGTAGTGAAGTAGTACTTTAGAGGAAAGCTTAACTATTTTATTCCCCCAAACCACCTCTCCAAAATCAATTTTCCCGGAGAAAATTTCAAATTAAAATGACAAGTGTGTAGATTTATATTTCACCTTCGGATGGGCTATACCCCGGCACCGCAGCCGGAACTTATTGTGCCATCTTCGATTTTCTAGTAAGTGAATCGTTCCCTCCTAAGGAGTTTAAGGGCTTTCACCCATAGATCGTTTTGCGTTACTATCTCCCCACGTCGCAATGTACCAAAGATTTCGTATCGCAATTTGGTTATTGCTACGCAATATAGGATGTGGGCCGTTTCCTCCTCCTTCTGACACAGTCTTTACAAGGGTTCCTGAACCTGCCATGGTCGTAAATAGCACCGTGATCAGAGAGGTTCCTACCCAGGCTTTGGGTCGCTTTGCTCCAACCTTTACACAGTTTTGGCATCCTTTTGTGTGCATTGCCCCTGGGCTCATACCCCAGAGCACCTCATGCTTGATTCGGAGCCAATCTCCAATAGCTACACGGACCGCTCCACTGGTTATCCTCAGGACAGCTCTGGACCATAGAACGAAGTATTTGCCTCGCACCTGACCAGTTGATCAGCTGTCTCGTTACCCTGAATCCCTGCATGTCCAGGCACCCATATCAGCTGAATCTTATTGTGCCTTGAGAGTCGCCTCAAGGCCTCTCGACATTTCTGACCAGGGAGGATATAGTTTTGTAGCCTCCAGGGCTTCAGTGAAATCGTGCAGCAAAATTGAAATACATCTATATCTAATACCATAGCCAACGCCTGCTCCTAAATAAAAAATAAACACAACAGTACTAATCCTAATCTTCGAAACAATTTCTTTTCAATAACTTACATGAAGTAACATACTAACCAAATTAAGCATACATGTCGAAAATACGATATAAACGAAATAAAATTTTCTACAAAAAAAGGAACGAAATAGCAAACAACTTACCGAAATATAAAGATAGTATTCCCATTTTCAAAAGAAAAGAACTAATATCACTATATCATGTTCATGTAATATCAAATATTTGGAACATAACATAAAAGCACGTTATAACAAACCTCTTCTACCAGCACAACACTATCAACCCATTATAAATCAACGAAACATGACCTAAAATTAGGAAAACACCAAAGTGTTAGATTATAAACAAACTTAAATAAACGTAAAATTTCAAAAGAAATTTCTATATGTTTGTCAATTTAGAAACAGCAATGAATGATATGGATGAATGCCCATAGCCTGACTGTCCGAGTAAATGCATATAATCTTGCTACTTAGAGCTCTACGCAAGTTCTCGACACAGAACTTGATGGGAAAAACTTCAGCATGGAATATAGTGAAGCACCTGCCCAGCGGCTTCTCAATTAATACCTGCGGGCCCACCCCACACACTCCAGCTCCAGGTTCCAGATGGCCATCTTGGATCCATCTGTGAACCACAGAGGTCCTGTTTGGTCGTGCTTCTCCCACCCTTGGTCCATTCCGCCCTAGAAGCTAGGAACATCTGAAAAGGGACTTGGAAGTTGTATTTAGACGAATGCTATCCTGGACCATGATTCATGTGTTTTTAAGGTAGTATATGAAGCTTAAAGAAAAATCGCCGGAGACATTTTCTTCGATTAAATTGTATTAATTGGAGTGAGAGGCAATATTGGTTTTAATAAAAATTCTAACTTTGAAGAACATTTTTGAACTTGTGACAGTATATGTTTAAGAGAATACTAAGAAATATTTGTGCATAATGATATGATGGCTACCGTTACGAATAACTTGTTATTCTTGTTACTTGTTACGAATAACTAGCCCACATCTTGTTATGTTTAAAAAGAAAGAAAAAATATATATAGAAAAAAAAAGTAAAATAATAATTTAAACTATAATACAATCAGGGGGGAGTAGAGGAGGCCAGCAGGATGGTGACGTCACGGCCCGTGTTCAGCAGGCGGGTCGCGTATTTGTATTGTGATTTAAGTGATGCCTACACAGTGTTCTCTCTTTCACACACACACCTCTCTCTCTCTCTCTCTTTCTCATTAAACTGGACCGCCGAACTGTCGTCTTGCATTCTGATAATGTTCGGCCGCTCTATTGTGCAGCCAATGTGATATATATATATATATATATATATCATATAGAGAATAATCTCGGCCCATTTTCACTGCAATCCTGGTTAACAGTGACATCATCAACAGTTGTAGTTTTTTTTTTAAATAGAGAATATCTTCTTCATACTAGATAAAGGTTGCTTCCTAAATCTGTTGAACTAAGCCCATCAAAAGATTCGCTTTTATCGCAAGAATTGGCCGTCCCTTGGGAAGGTTTTGCAATCCTTGGAGCTATGATGATATTTTAACCAAATTTTTTCAGCCTTTTTGAAAATTTTTTTATTTTTATTTTCTTTTTCTTATCTCAACGTTTCGACACCCTTATCTCTCATTTCCAACAGTTTTTTTTTTCTTTTTATCTGCATTACATGAAAAGTATACATTAACATTACATTAATTTATAATTAAATTACAATTTTTTTTTTTTTTTACAAAATAGAATGCAGCTTTGAAAAAATTGTATTATTTTTACATGGTACAGAAATATATTAAGTTTTTATGTCCAAAAAAGGTTTGTTTTTTTATAAAAAATACCAACGGTAATATGTATTTTCAGCCACAGTGTTAAGCTTTGTTTTTAAAAAAAGTGTTTGTATACATGTATCTTTTAAAAAAATAACTTTACACTCTTATCGGTTTAGTAAAAATTTTTTTTGTAGATTTCATTACTAGGTGTCCATCATATAAAACTGATTTTATTTATTTATACTTTTTTATGTTTTTTGCACAATTGTTTTATATTTATTAAAATATCATCATTCGTTAGTGTTTTAGTTATATAATGTTTAGTTGGGTATGTGCCATTATGGTTTAGTGTATTAGATAATAAGTCCTATTTTTATTTTTCATAAAGGTCTGCGGAGAAAATCTTTTTTTTACATCGAAATATTTCAACATTTCTTTGTTATTTCCGAATGTTTTAATTTTTAATTAATATTAAGTTTCTTTAAATTTGCATTGGGCTGACTATGCTTTTGGAGGAGAGGTAGGGTTATGTTTTCCTCTAAAGTACTGTCTTAGTTGAACAACTACTGTCTCCTACCTAAACAAAACAGAAATAAATAGATCGCTGAAATTTCGAGTTTCAAGAAAATTGGTAAACCGGATGTGCGTTTTTACTCAACAGTTTTTTTTCAGCTTTCGCGATTTTCTTCCATAAAAACACCAACAAATTTCATTAGATTTGGAATTCTAACTTGTAAACTGCAGTAAGAGAAAGTTATGTGAGTGTTTCTGACCAGATTTTTTTTTGTGATTTTCTCAAAACGGTTCTCCAATGATTTGTTTTAAACGTTCTGTTCGCATATATAAATATCACCTTCAATTTTTTTGAAAGGTTCTGTGGGATGAGTAGCATTAACAGGTCGACTGCCTCAGCGGGTATGATCGCTATTAGTATATAGACATAACTACCTTAAAATGTCTGCTGTTATCACATACTCGTATTTTAGGTCTGTATCAGACTGCTATGGCCTTCCTATATGTGGGTACTGAGAATTTTTAATTAATAGCACGTTTTAATATTTTATTCGATGTTTTTGAGGTTTTAACAATTTTTATGAAAATTAAAATTTAAAAAAACAATTTTTATAGGAACTTTTATAGATTACAACTTCTATAAAAAAAATTATAAAATATATAAATAATTTTTCTTATAAAAATTAATACAAATAATGGCATTTTGATATATGCTAAATTTGAACAGTGCAAGACAAAAGTGCGGCTTATTCTGTGGTGCAGTAAATACAAGAACTTCTGGACATGATTTTTTGATATTTTTCAATTTTCTTGCCGTTACATCCGTTTCGCGTGCATCACATAAAAAACACAATCAACACATGTGCAGCGACACATCTGTACATATAAATTATGATGACCGCCAATTGTGAATATCGATTTCTTGAATAATTCCAACAAATATTTTTATTTCGATTTTTTTGTTTTATTGAAAAACAGGATTAATGTTTTTCAAAAAATGGGTATTTTGGAAAAATAATGGGTTTTTAGAAAAATATTACTAGGCAAGTCAACCTATTAAGCTTTTCTGCAAAGTTCCACATTCAATAGAACGTACGATTTTACTACCCGTATAATATTAATATACACCCCAGTCAGGTAGTACAAGCGTTTTTGAATTTTTTGGAATTTCTCTTAAACGACCATAGCGATTTTCTTTAAATGCTGTACTTTATTTAAAAAAAAAATGCGAAAAATAGGGATTCTCGGAGTTTCCGGAATTGGAGGCGACAAAAAATCAATTGTTAATTTGTTTCAATGTTATTGGGCTGCCTACTAGAGAATAATGTAAACACACTTGTACTACCTGACTGGGGTTGAAGTACTTGTCCCCCCCCCCCAACTATAACTCTACATTTAATCTTAGGCCCAAATGAGTAAAATTTTGCTGTATAATCATGTTGAGTGTTTCACATCAGCCATTTCACTTTTACTTTCTAAAATTTTTTCTGAGAAAATTGAGTATAGGGCGACTCTGCCAGAGCGCTATCAAACAGCTGTCATTAACAAACAGCAGATTCAGACGTTACTTGACAACTTCTATCAAGCTATATTTCTCAAAATTATTTCCTACCCCATCATAGAATAAATTCCTTACTTGACTCTGGTTTTCATTTAAATATCTCTCGCCAGTCATTCATCATTTTTCAAGTGCCTTCTTAATATTTTTTTAGTCATTTCTATTTTTAAAATTGGTGGAAATAAATAGCTGCCTTATTTCTTTTTCTTACTCCTCAAATAAGAGGAAGTATTGTAATCATATCAAATTTTCGATTTTGAGTTATCACTGGAAATATTCGTTTTGAGGCTCCAGAGTCCAAAAAAAATGGTTCTTAGAAAATGGTCTATATGTAAGTGTGTAACAGCATACACACTTCGGCGAACCATGTCAACTATTCTTTCGGCTGCCTTCGCACTACACGCCGTAATCGCCTGGTCATCAGCGAACCCCGTCAGAATTACTGGATGTTCAGAAACATCAAGTCTATAACCAAATTGGTTCGCCAGATCAGAGTCGCACATCTCTCTGTACAAATGATCTATGGAGAGATTGAAGAGAGTAGGCGAGAGCGGGCACCCCTGTGGCACACCTCTACGAACCTTGATAGAACCCGATTTTTTGGGCCCTATACTGACGGTCAGGGCATTGTGGCACAACAAGGAAGAAACCAAGTTTAAAAGATTCCCTGATATCCCTCTCGCCTTAAGGACTTGAGTGATGTGCTGGTGTCCAACAGTGTCAAAAGCACTGGTGACATCGAGAAACGCAACCGTGCCATTGGCTTTCTTGTTCCGAGCATCTTTCAGCACTGAATCTATTATCCTTGAGTTCACCTGACATCCAGGCAATCCTCTGATAAAACCCCGTTGACACGGGTGAAAAGAAATCTGCGACCTTAATTCTACGTCCAAAACCTTCTCTATTGTACGGCGGATGATGGAGAATATAAATATTGGTCTCCATGACGATAGATCAGTTGCGGATCCCTTTCCTTTACGCACCAGAATGGTTCTAGCCTGGCGAAGATATTTAGGAACGTAGGAGGTCTTTAGAAGAATTTCTATAATAGATCTTATAATATGCGCCACATCCGAAGCTCTCACAGTTCTAATCAGCACTCCATCAGAACCAGCCGAAGTATCCAGTGAGGTAGACTTTATCGCACTGTGGACATTTTCCAGGCTAACTGTCATCATATTAGGGCGTGATGGCGAGGCAACATACTTCCCAAGTAAGTTTGTATTTTCAACTTCGAATACTGCTCTGAAGTGGGCTTCCATTTTGGGAACATCAATGGGACACTGTTTAGGTGCGTCTGAATTCATGATAGTTTGGACGACCTTCTTTCGACGATTATAGTAATTGTATTGCGCTAGTTCATACTGGAACTGCTCCCTCCTCCTCTCTCTCACTGCTTTATTGGACCTCTGAGGATTAGACACAGCACTGGCACCTTTTCCATTCATTGCTATTTTGCTTTTTTGCCGCATTTTAAAATAACGAATGGCGGGATGTTTAGGGCTGGGAAGATGATAATTGGCGTCACGAAGGAATTTGAGAAAGCCATCCATAGCCGAGTCCAACTCATCGGGTTTGAAACTTTCCAGCGACTGCCCACAACCTTTCAGGATTTCCTTAAACGTAGCAGACCAGTTGTCAATATCATTCTTGGTTGAAACCAGGGGTGTTGATGCCTTAACGTTACTACTAAGATTTGGGAGAATCCCGGCAAGTTTAAGTGTGTTAGCTTCAACCGGATGTTTCTTAGCGATATGCGTTCGGAGACCCCTTTCATTTTTGAAAGAGAGCTTACATATATCGCTTTGCATAAGACGCCCGGAGAGTTTACATAAGACGCCCGGAGTTCTCGACGGGGTCTTTATCTGCATTATTGCAATCATTGGATGGCTCCTTTACTATTTCGCGATCGAGATTTTCGTCAGCGATAGCCGTTTGCGCCACGACCTAATTTTTATTGACATAGGTTCCCCTGTTGGAGGTACGTGGTAAAACATCGTTGATCGGAACAGTTTTCCCTTTGACGATGCCAGAGTCTTCGACCCATTCGACAGAAACATAGGCCTGTGGTCCTTTTGTACTGGAGTTGTTAGCGCAGGTGCCAGAGACGTTCACCAGGGAGGAAACGGTAGCTTCCTGCACAGGACCCCCCGTTCTAATCACCCATACTTTTTGCCCCACCTCAAAACTCCTCTCCTCAGCACTCACATTCATTTTCGTTCTACAAATACCAGCAGTTATAATTAGGAAGTATCCTAATACGTTAAACTAAGTTTGAGGGTCACCAATAATATAAATACTAATCTGAATTAATAGTAGTGGTAAATAATTGATGATGTACCGACAGCCTCAGTGACAGACAGGCATGCTGTTCCTCGTGGATTTGGCCCTATTTACAACTTACCAGTTTATTAGAAACTGAAAATTATAGAGTTATTGACGGTAATCTATATATATATGATGAATTCATAGTTGCAAAACAGTAGTAACAGAATTATCTGTTTCACGATTTAATCTGTGTAATAATGTATTGTTTCCTCTTTCTTTGTTTATGTCAGTTCGATTGATTGGTAAGCTGTGTGTTAGCAACTTGACATTGTCGAGCAGCCCCACTGACAATTCTTTACGAATAAAGTGTTTCTCTCTCTAGTTTGACTATGATAAAAAACAATCCAATAAAATAAATAAATAAATAAATAAAATTGCGCTATATACATATACACAATATTTACAGCGGGCAAAGGCCGAATGGCTCTGAAAAGAGCGGTTGGGTGCCACCGTACCCACTCTTAATTTACGATTCACCTAATCCTCTTATCTACAAGTACTTAATTTACAAGTCTCCCTTATTCCCGGTCAAGGATAGACCGGTTACCAGTTCCGGCGACGAGGACGCAGGAGACCCCTCACAGCTATTCCTTGCTTCTGAGGTTTATGTAACCAACAACCAGCAAGGAACCCTTTTTTTCGGAAAAAAATAAACAGCAAAAGTTTTTTTACAAAAATAACGCTTCTGTTCGTTTTTACAGTCGCTTAATCAGCAATTACTGTTAAATGTGAGGGCACGGGGCCAAAACACAGACGGATTTCAATAAATTTGGCATACCAACTATGAATATAAGAGACCTATCACTTTTTTGAAACTTTTCCTGAGAATTATTTAAAAAAGATTGGAGGGAGGGAGGATCTTATGCTTTTCTCAATAGAGTAATTTTATTAAATTTAGATCCCCCAACTGATATGAAATTAAGGAACAAACATTTAGTTAGAATCATAAGTTTGAAGAAAACTGGTCAATTAAAACTCTCTAACTGCAGTAAGAGAAAGTCGTGTGAGTGTTTCACACCTGATTTTTTTATTTTTTTGTATTAAAGTTGTATTAAAAGAAAAAAGTTTTCACTTTTTGTTTATGAAATTGATGAAACCAGAATTTGGCGCGCTGATAATTGATATGTGTATTGTAGTTTCGTAAACTTGTTAACATATTCATCACCCACAGCTGGTAACTACTGTTCATTGCCGTCAGTTAATAACTGAATTAATAGTAGTGGTAAATAATTGATGATGTAC
Source organism: Triatoma infestans (assembly GCA_011037195.1). NCBI lineage: Eukaryota > Metazoa > Arthropoda > Insecta > Hemiptera > Reduviidae > Triatoma > Triatoma infestans. The sequence goes on along the minus strand of JAAEAF010013475.1, from coordinate 213,832 downwards.
CGACAGCCCCTGTGACAGAGAGGCATGATGCTGTTCCTCGTGGATTTGGCCCTATTTACAACTTATCAGTTTATTAGAAACTGAAAATAATAGAGTTATTGACGGTAATCTGTATATATATATATATATATGATGAATTCATAGTTGCAAAAGGAAAAAAGAAACCGTTTTGAAACACTCATACGACTTTCTCTAATGGGTAACTGATTAATTCTCCTTCAAACATATAATTGTTATTCCCAAACAACGTAGTTTGTGATACAAACTATAGTTGAAGTCACTCTCTATACGATGTGTTTGCAAAGTTTAATCTTACGATGGATGAAAACCCGAAACCGGTCAGAACCGGTGCAACAAAATGAAGCTATGACGGATAATTCTTAGATGTTTAGTTGCCTTCAATTTGATTGAATGGGAGAATCTAAACTCTATAAAACGACGCCCGAGTAAAGCATAACCTCCACCTACCTCTCTCAAATTCCCCTTAAATGTTTCTTGGAAAAAGTTCCAAACAACAATGATAGATCTCCTCTCTCTCTCTGTATGTTTAATAAAACTGGTCAGTGTTTTTATAAAAATAGAATCAAACACAAACCTGTTCATTAAAGTCGCATTTCCGGTCAACCACTTTCTTTAAACTCGGAATTTTTGCAACATATTGAATTCTGATTATTATTATATTATGGGTGATATGGGGGAATACTACAATAAGTTAATACAGTACTTTAAGCAAAGCATAACTCCACCCCTCTTTGAGACAAATATAAAAATAAACTGAAATTTCTACTCATTCCAGTGGTGATTTTGATCAAAACCTTATTGTGTCAGATCTCCTGGTGGGAACTTAAACGAAATATCAAGTTCGTATGTTCCGCGATTTTCCGTTTTTGTGTTATGTTGACTATACCCAGTCCCAAACTCACACCCAGATCAATTTCTAATAACCACTTTTTCTGACCCAGGAAAACGTGTATATCACGGTATTCACGTGTATATCACGGTATTCACGTGTATATCACGGTATTCACGTGTATATCACGGTATTCACGTGTATATCACGGTATTCACTTGTATATCACGGTATTCACGTGTGTATCACGGTATTCACGTGTATATCACGGTATTCACGTGTATATCACGGTAATCACGTGTATATCACGGTATTCACGTGTATATCATGGTATTCACGTGTATATCACGGTATTCACGTGTGTATCACGGTGAAAACACGATATCGGAAATTTGACACGATCGTAATACTTCATCTTCTTAAGAGAAGGTAAAACTGAGATTGATAAATGTAAAAACCCAATTGTAAGTAAAATTATGCAAATAACCTTTATGGGGTGGTTGGGGGGTTACATCATATCATGCTTTACACAAAGTGACATTATTTGGAGTGCTACTAATACAGTAAAGAATGTTATTTTCTAGTATTATAATGTTTTATAGTAATGGCATTTATGTGGGAGTATAGTATACGAAGTTTAAAGAAAATCACGGGTCGTTTTGTCTCACTTTCGATTGATAGATTTTGATAGAAATCTTGGTGGGTGGATGACCATCGCAACACTTTCTCTTCCGGCAGTGAGAGAAAGTAAAAAGCAATTGTTAATTACATCAGGATTTTCCTTGCGGCCCAACGTTAACGAAGATTAAATACGTATACAGTGAATGAAAAGTCCGCAGAGACCAAGAATGTACGAGTAATTAGTAACATTAATATGTATTACTTCTCATACTGCTCCCCTGCTGAATCCATGATTATGGTAAATTTTTGTTTTTTTTTTAATGAGTCAATCGACGATAGTCAGTATAATAAAATTGGATAGTCAGAGAGATATTAAATTGTAGTTAAAGTGCCAGCAAGGTGATGCTGTGTAAAATGGACCGTAATAATGAAGATTGTCACGCTGTTTGCCCTAAACGATCGCATTTGTCGGCTTTTCTACGAGATAGGTCACACTCCTCCCACACATAATACAAACTAGCAGTGTTGTAAATAATTGATGAAATCATTGATAATATTTCAAGGGAGGAATAGAAAAGGTTACTGACATTTGAACACCCGGCCCACTCCCTCTCGACCGCAAAGAACGCACATACCGACAGACAAAGAAATAAACTTGTGCACTATCGCGCGCGCATTAAAGGAAATCTGGTGTTGATAATACTAAACTATTATTATCTCCCATTATATAAATACCAACTGGATCATCTTCACCCATTTCTCTGGTGGGTCTTTGATCTTGTTTTATTATAATAAGCCGGCCTGTGCTATCTTCATTTCATATAATGTAGGAGCGCTTCTTTTTTGCTTGCTGGAAGTGTGTTTATAGACGAGAAGAGACAAAAAATAAATATTTGTAAAGGTTTCGATTTAACTCGCTCTGGTTAAACTATTACATTATTTTATACACGAGAAATTATCTGGCCGCTGGAAATAGTTTTCATTTTTATGGCTTTTCCATCTTTCAAGCTTAACAGATTCACTCAGATACGTTTGAAGAACAGATCTTATTTATTCATAAGGCCACATGAAATAACAGTTATCGACCACATAAAAATTCTCATGCGCCAGTTCCGATCAGAAAGCAAGAAGTAGGCTTTTAAGCGTGCAGACAAAGAGTGACTTTAAAGCCAAAACCACCTGCGACATAGAAGATCTAAGAATAGAGTCGTCTATAAAGTGTTTAATGGGTAAGATGAAAGAGACGCCAACATGGCGAAACGTCCGTAAATCAACGGTCTCAACCCAAGAATCTGTTTTTTTGAACAGACCGGCTGATGGACTGTTGAGACTATTATACATAGAAGGAAGCTTGCGTGTATCTTTGCGTGTATTCTCTGCAGAACCTCCCCACATCTTGACATTTCTTAGGGAAATGTTGGGGGAAGTATCCATAGCGTAGATAGGGCACAATTAATGTTTCAAGGTCGCAGTTTTTCAACCTCTCAAACACCAAAAAAACTGAACACTCACGCCACTTTTGACTAATCTCTCCAAACATAGATTTTTAGTTGCCTTCATTGTGAATGGGAGAATCTAAGCTTTATACAACGACTTTTTCGAGTATACACCCCCCTTAATGAATTTCCTCGGAAAAAAATTCAGACACGTGGTAGGTGTTGTATATATAGATAGTATACCAAGTTTACTGAAACCCGTCCATGTTTTCATGGAGAAAATCGGAGAAAATTGAAAGAACTGTTCAGTAAACACGCACTTCCGGTCAACCAGTGTTTTTAAACTCGGAATTTTGAAATGAAATTTCATTTTTATTAGGATTATGTAGATATAGTATCTACATAATTATGTAGATATTATAATATAATAATGTACAATATAATGTAATATAATAATATATAATAAACTGAAATAACACTAGAGGAAAACGTAATCCCATTTTTCCCCCAAAGCTCGCCTTAAATGAATTTTCCCAGAAAAATGAAATAAATGTTGTAGCTCATTGTTGTATGTATAGTTGTTATATACCAAGTTTAGAAAATCGTTGTAGCCGTTTATCGAGAAAAATCTGAGAAAAAAAAGGAAAATCTACTTAGTAAAGTGGTATTTTCGGTTGATCGATTTTGACCAAAACCTTATTGTCAGGTCCCTGGTGGAAACTTAAACAATATCAAGTTTCACTTTCTGCGATTTATTTTTCGCGTTCGAAGTTAAAGGAAAAAACTTCTAGCGGGCTAACCCTAATTAAATTTATGCGAGATACAAAATCCTGTCATTAACCATGGCCTTATAATGGTAATAACTGAAATGAATAATTACTTAAATTACTTAAAACATTTAAGCTGTGTAGTGTTGGGTGCACTACACAGTTGGTATAACAGTTGTTATAGAGTACCACTAAAATAATCGATCACTGGCGCCACGGAGCTTTTATTACTAATCGATTTTTACAGTATTCCACGGGAAGGGCATTGTACGCACGACACACTCTCACTGGGCATTCCTTTTCATTATTTCAAGAAATAAAGTTTTGTTCACTATAGGGTTCCATATTGGGTATAAATGGTAAATTACTGCTACTAAGGATTGACGATGTACACATAGTATGGTCGAGTATATAGTGACGTATTAGTTAATTTAGCAAAATAACCTGCGGATAACGTCTACTCCCTGTTAAAATTTACGTGTAAGTGCTAAATATTCAGTTTGTGTGAACACAATCATTTATCATCTCTTTTAAAAGCATTCTTTGATTCGTCACTATGTTCCTTCACTGAGTGCTATATGACGTAAGTATCGGGATCGTGTTAAATTTTCGAAATTCAATTTTCCTCGGTAATTGTAGCTTTTTAGAAATTCGTTCAACAAGAACCTATGATTATTGCAGAGCAAGGAAGTCTGTGAGTGTTTTTCATACCAGATTTTTATTGGCCGGAGTCCTCATTTGAGAAGCCATACACTGCTAATTCTGAGAGTCAGAGAGATACGTTTGCATAAAAACATGACGCAACACAATACCTAGTAGCCTTCAAATTTATCCAATATCCACAATTAGTACTGCGTATTGATTTTGTGAAACTCCAGCCTTCAGCCTTCAGCCAGCGAGTCTTTTACCAGTTTTAAATTATTTAAAAATAAAATTGGTCCCCGTTACCTTCATATATTGATCGATTCCGCGTATCGATAAAAGAACGAAAACAAGTTGAAATAATTTTGCGTAGAAAAAAAAAGATGTCTGTTTAAAAGCCGAGAAAATATATTTTACTAGCCATACTGTGTTTGAAGAGTTGGAAATATGCTGTTTTCAGTTTTATTGAAATTATTTTCAATTTTTTTGCGCTTTGATGTCGACTTCTCTTGTTCATTGAACTTGTTAGACCAAGTACTGTTCGGCCGGCCGAGAGACTTATGACGACACAGTGTGAACAAGTTTGAACGACCTGCACTGCTTCCTCTTAGACTTATCTACGACATAACAAACCGGTCTCGTCAATTTCAGTTCGATTGCGGTTGATCTTTTTTTTGATGTTGATGTTTTTTGGAATTTTCTCGAAAACTTCTATCAAGATTTCCTTTAAACTTGGTATGGTAGCTGCACATATATATAAATATATACTTTTATTTGAATCATTTAAAAAAAAAAAAATGAACTGATTTTTGAAAAGTTATGTGCCCGAATTTGGGCTTTAAATTTCAAATGTATATATACAGTTACTTGAGTGTTTTTGGTGCGCCAAAATATATAATCACTTCTCTACCTGCCAAGCTTAGTGCCCCCCCACCACATCTGTAATTATGTTCGGACAAATATATAAAATTTGAGTTAAAAGAGAATTTGCCATTTTATATATAATTGTTATAACAGTAGTAGAGAGATAGTCCAATGAGAATTTCACATCAGATTCCAGACAAAAATGGGGATAATCTCTTTAGAGGAATTAAATCTTCTATTCAGCAAACTAGTGGGAGTGTATTTGGTAATCAGAACTAATGTTTGCACAACCCAGCTCATACAAACAATGTTATGAATAGAAATTTGTTTTTTTTGTAATGATTAAAAAAAAAACACAAATATTTTTATGTACAGTTGTTTAATTATTAATTAAAAATATTAAAAGTTATCAGTGAGCTTGTATCTAGAATATAGAAAAATAAAGAAACATTTTTTTTAAAGACGTAGTTTTTATATTTAAAGAGGAATTATAAATGGATGGATGGTGAGAGAGAGAGAGAGGGATGAAGAGGGCAGCGACCTCGACATCACAATGATAACCTCTGTCAGCTCGCATGATGGATCTAGCATTGCCGCCGGCCGGCCAGCCGAGAGCCATATCACGACACAGTGTGAACAAGTTTGAACCTGCACTGCTTCCTCTCACTCTCTCTCTCTCTCTCTTTACTTTAGGAGATGGCGCTGATTTAGTATGTGCTACTTTTTAGATAATTCACGTCAAGTCGACATTGGCAGAAACGTTAATTAGATTAGTTCATTCTTTTACGGTGCATTCGTCTTGTTGGTAGAAAGAGAGAGAGAGAGAGAGAGAGAGAGAAACAAACATATGTAACGTTGGGAAAGTGGTGAAAGCAATTAGGCAGATAGGAAATTGTGGGAACGAGCAAGGGGGGTTCAGTTATAACACCTTACGCACATGTTTAAAACACTTACTGCTATTTATATTACTCAACTAACTTTGATATGGTACTTACACGCACATACACCAATACAGATGTTCGCAGGCGAAACAAGCGATTCTTGTTTTCTCCCTGTCTGCCTCTCTACACACGTTCGTTCATTGCCAGCTCTCGATTGAATTAAAATTGTGGCCAAGAATTACCTGCAGGTGTCTTGTGTGTAGCTGAATTTCACTGCTAAACTCTCTAGCCAGCTTTGAAGTACTTCTGAGCTCAGCGGTGTCTGGTGAGGAGGCTCCCGCGGGCACTCGTCCGATCAGCTCGCCTTGCTGGCCCTTCGTAGACTGCCTGCCTCCCACTCTTCACAAAACCATCTCCAATCACCCCACGTTCTTTCATTATTCGCATGCGGTGCGCGCGTGTGTATGTAAGTAGAATAATCCGAAGTTCACTCAGTACTTCACTATAATTTGATTATTTATTGTTACTGAAAACCACTGTCCTTCTATATGACTTCACGTCACATCTCCCTCCCTCAAGACGGGAAAGATTCCCTTTTCTGTCCTGGGACAGTAGGATTAGAAGGATCACGGGATCGAGGAATTTTCAGGAGAGTGGTATTTCTTGAGTTTAGATACGTGCCATTTGCCGGCTTCTTTTCCTCGTTGGGTGGCTAGCCGACAGACGGCCGATGAGAGGACCTCGGCCACTTTAAAAGGACCGTCGTAACGCGGCGCTAGGTTCGCGCTGTAGTTTTTCGCAGCTGACGATAAATTATGGGTTTTCGCCATTCTAATTCTCCCACTTGAAAGGTCCTCTCCCGACGGTTCTTATTATAACTATCAGACTGACGTGAATTGGCTACTATCTAGTGTCACAATAGTATCACGGGATCGTGAGACAGCCCGCCGGAGTTCTGTCTCCGGGCTCACGAGTTGAGGAAAGGTTTCATGGTGGTCGGGATTTCGCAGTGATGATGGTAGTGTCCCCGTGCTAGTGAGAGGTGGGCTGGTTTGGAGTACCTGCGGGCCTAGGGCCGCCAGCTCACAATTCCACTCTCTCTAATCACATGTCGGCAATTGGCAACAGCAAGGTTTTCTTCTGTTTGCGCCCGTACGTTCCCTAGGATCTCAAATCTACGGACCCATTTTTGGGGAGTTTCGGTGATACTGGGCAAATTCTTTGTTACATTCTCCCTCCAAGTGTCCGGTAAGGCAGTTCGCAACCTAGGTTTAGTAACGCGGGAGAAAACCCTGTGGATTCTTGAGGGACCGAATTAAGCGCGTACATAAACTCGGGTAGGAATTTATCCCAATCGCGCTGGTTGTCGCGAACGAAGATGGTGATCATTGGTTTGACTGTCCAATTGACTCTCTCCACAAAATTTGCTTGGATAAGGCGGGGTATACTCGGAATTTATAAGTTTCGGATAGTTCTTGTAGGGTTTTGTTCATGAATGGCGTGCCGCGATCCGATAATAACGCCTGTGGGAATCCCCAGTGGTAGATTAATTTTCGGACTTGGTCCGCTATCACCTTACCCGTTGCCGACTGAACGGATATGATTTCCACCCATTTAGTGGATTTATCCTGGAATACGAAAATATACTTAAGACCTGCACTGGTACGTGGATAAGGGCCCATTAGGTCAGTGGCAACAAATTCCCAAGGACCGGTTGTTCGACGTGGCCGGACGTCGTTGGTCGAACTTATGGCATTGACCGCTGACACCTTTTAACATACCGACAAATGTCGCGAAACATACCTGGCCAAAAGTAACCCTTCCCAACCCTCTGGTAAGTTTTATGAGTTCCCAAATGGCCGCTTTCACGACGAACATGATTTTCCTTAATCATTTCCCGTCACCTGGAGCGGGGTACCACCAGTTTCCAACGCCCTCCCAGGTTCATCCAATCCCTCATATTTTTGATCTAGACGGTGCACGTACAATTGTTGTGCTTCTATTCGCCAATCGGGGTGTTGGTCAGGATACTCTTGCACATTGTGTACTTTATTACGGTACCCAATCCTTAGACTCATTTCTGTCTTCTCTAGAGAGATCAACTTCCCTAATGTCCGCCGCATTGCCTGGCCATCTGAAGACGAAGAACAATCGCTCTCCACCGGCTCCTCATCTTCGGTTAACCGTGACAAGGCATCTGGCACGTGATGAGAGGCTCCCGGTCGATATTGCAGGCAGAGATCCCATTCCTGGAATTCTAAAGCCCAGCGTGCGAGACGCCCCGTGGGATTTCGGAGGTTCTTTAGCCACCTTAAGCTACTATGGCCGGTAAAAGTATACCCCTCCAAATAGGGACGGAATTTACGTACCGCCCACACCACAGCCAAGCACTCTCGTTTGGTCACGGAATACTTCCGTTCAGAGGATGTGAGCGTACGGCTGGCATAAGCGATCACGTATTCTTTATTCACTATAATCTGAGAAAGCACACCTAAGCCAGTGATATTAGCGTCAGTTTGTAATACAAATGGGTTCACAAATCGAGGTCTGGATAACAGAGGGGCGGTCGTTAATTTCATTTTTAAAGTTTGAAAAGCTTTCTCTTGGGCTTCGCCCCAAGACCACTTGCGTTTTTTGCGAAATAATAGCTGCAAAGGTTCCGCCGTAGTGGCCAAGTACAAACCTCCGGTACCAAGAACACATTCCCAAAAATCTCCTAAGGGCACGATTACTCTTAGGAATGGGCAAACCTTAATGCACGAGGTTCCATTCTCGTCCACTACAAACCCCAAATACTGTAGTTCGCGATAGCCAAACTCACATTTTTCTTTAATAATTTTCAGGCCAGCTTCTCTCAGCCGAGTCAGTGCAGTCTCCAAATACTGCACGTGAAGAGAGAAACTGGGGGTAGCTATAAGGATATCATCCAAATACGCGGAACAACAGGGTGTCATACTTGGTCTATAATGGTATCGATTAACCTCTGGAAAACCGCGGGACCGTTACTTAATCGTACGGCATCCTGGTGAAATGGTAGTGTCCTTTACCGGGGACACTAAATGCTATTATCTCTTGACTTTCTGGATGCAGAGATATTTGCAAATAGGCCTCTTTTAAATCTATTTTCGACAGGTACTGAGCCCTTTGCAAACCATCTAACAGGCTAGACATATTTGGCAGAGGATACACATCCTTCCGTGTGACTGCATTTATTTTACGAAAGTCAATGCAAAATCTCATGGAACCATTTGGTTTTTTGACCATTACTATTGGGGGACTGCGTGACTTAACGATAACACCTTCCCTTAGGAGGCGAACAGAGAGACTGGATGTGGATTTTGCCTAATCGGAGGTGTGTCTCCAACATCTAATTTATGTGAAATTCCAATCAGTCCTTCAGGCATTTCTCAGGTAGGACCTTACAAACCACTCGGTTCAATTCATGAGTTGGCGATTCGCTTAGAGACTTAATACCAGCCACATCAGCTGATTTCTTAGATACAACTCGCGAAAAAGGGTGGCGCATATTTGTGTTATCCGTAAATACGTATTCATCTGTGTTTGAATAAATAACCAGCCACAATTCTTTAATGGCGCCAAGTCCAAGAATAATGGGACTTGACAATCCTGACAGGAAATATAAAGTCGAATATATTACGCGATTTTCCACCGCCATTTTTATTTTAACAGCTTCATGACCATTCGCGAGCCGAATTCGTATGAGAGTTATAGGTTGTGGGATCAGACTCTGTGTTACTGTTGGTAAATAATCTGTTGCTATAAAGGACATGCTGGATCCTGTATCCACAAGTGCTATTTCTCTGACGTCACCCAATAAGACCTTAAGTGCCATCTTTGGCCGTAATTAGTAACATGGGCAATTAAGGATACGGAAAGAGTTGGTTGGGGGGTGACTAGTTGTCGCCTCCCGCGGCCGTTTCCCGAGCTACAACGGGTGCAGTACCCTGTGGAACATTTCTGATTACCACACTTGCTGCAAAACTGTCTTCGTGTAAGCGGGCAATGTTCAAAAAAATGACCACTTTCTCTGCAATTCCAACATCGCCGAGTATTCCTTGCAATTTGTGAACCTTTGGGGTATTTACACCAGTAGAAGGGCCAGGCTGTGCTCGCTTCCCATGGGGTTCAGTGCTCAAACTCTGGGAAGAAGTCACCGTACAAGCCAACTCTGATATCAGAGACCTATGCTTTGGAGGTGGGGCTTGGTAACTCCTGCGTTTCTTCTGGTGGAGTTCGTATTGTAGGCCCAACTTAAGTATACCAGGAATTGTCGTGACATCTACTTTCCTAATAAATGTGAGATAGTTTGGGTAAAAATTTCGCATTATCTAATTGATTTGGGTGCGCTCGTCAGGGGGAGGTTCAAGTTTACTCATTAATGTACGAAGGGCAACCACGAAGTCCCTAAGGGGTTCCTTTTCTCCTTGTGTTCGGGCCCTAATCTCTTCTCTAATCGGTCCTGATAATCCGTGGATATGTACATTTCCCGGAAGTCTCGTACAAATGCATCCCATGAATGCCAATTGGGGCGATTTAGTCAAAACCATTGCAAGGAAGACCTCCCAATAACCCCAGTAAGCATCCCAACAGCTGATTGGACTCGGATTCCTTGATCGGTCCCGCTCCCTGACATCCCTTCTCGAAAAAATTATCGAAGGCGCGCTCGCTCACAACTCTTGTACAGTACCCTCCGGGCTAATCCCAAACTTCCAACATACCATTAATAAGGTCTCTTTTTTGAGCTCGTATATCCAGCCAGTTTCACTACCCCTTGTTGGGTCTACTTTGCCCGGTTTAAGACGTAGGACCTCCGGATCCCTATCACTCTCGTCGGAACTTATACTGATGCCGAAACTAAAGCCAAGTCTGAAGCAATCGGGGTGACAGATCTACACCCGCACCTTAGTCCCCTATCTTTATGTATTTGACTTTTAAATTTATTCGTAAATTTTTCCTATTTGATTATATTTTATTTCAATTTAATTAATTTTTTTGTTTTTTTAATGAAATAAAAAACAATAATTCTTTCTTTTTTTCCCCTTCCTTTCCTTTAATTTTCCCTTTTCTTAATAATGGAAAACTGATCTTGAAAAATATCGAAATACTAGGCCGGTCAATTTATCCCAAACTTATCCTTTTTCTTTTAAGTAAAAAAAAATATATTTATTTATTTATTTTTTTGACATACTAAAATAATCCACTGTGTAATGATTACTTGCATGATTAATTGCAAATAAAAGAGCTAATTAAAAAGGAAAAATATTATTAGTAACTAGCTAAACCCGGCCCCGCTTCGCTGTGGCTCAGTCTGATTTTAATTATTAGGAAAGTAAATAGAAGTATTATAGTTAACATAGATTCAACAAGAAAACACATCATTCAATTTAATACCCTACTTTGCGTTGCTGTGCACTGAAAGGAAAGAAAGAAAAAATGTTTTTAACTATAAGTCTTTTTCTATTGTAAAGCTAGTGAATGGACTACATTTTTTGTTTGTCCTTTTTCGGCATAAAAATAAAGATCAGATGGTTTACCGACTCTTATCACCGACACTTATTTTAAATCTCCTATACCTAATTAAACTAATCTAATCCTACTTTAACCTAATTAATAATAAACTAACCTACTAATCTAAATGTAAATCTACTAACTTAAATTCTAACCTATCTTAAACTTAACTGACTTAACCTACTGCACCAATTCTGGCCCCCCTCCGAACTATTTTATTTTCACATTTGTTTCGATAGTAACAAAGTTTTTGAAATTTGTGACAACTGTGGCGAGTGAAAAAGGAAAAAGTCACAGCAGTGGCTTACGAAATAGTAAGCATTCCGTAAAATGGTCTATAACTTGATACAATTTCCTAGCTAGACAAGTCATATTTTTGACCAGTATTACTCAGGATATAATGTTCTCCAAACATTTGTAATGGGGCAGTTGGGCAACAGTTGTGTTGTTGATCGATGCAGTAGAACAAGTGCTTCCTCGTAAATCATCGTGCAGTCGTAAATCATCATTATTTCCTTGGTGTTGATTAGAGACACAAGAAGAAGTGATTGCCAAGCCAACAGTCAAAGCTCAGATATATAGGGTAATAAATATTGAAATATTATTGTCCCAGTTTCAAAGGAAACAGTAAATAGTAAAATAACGGCTTCAGTAATAATTAAATAAGGAAAATGTGAGAAGAAACTGGGTTATGTGGAAGATATATCTTTCAATACATAAATAGATAATTTAATTCTTATTGGTTGACGTATTTATGAGTGTGATCTGGTGTACCTGATTGTTGCCTGATCGACCAGGAAGTTTCCAGGGTAAAAAAAACAAAATAGTTTTAGCGAATTTTTATTTAAAACCCGACGTTCGGCAAACATTGTTTGCGATCTTCAGGGGCTCTCTTAAAGTAAGAGAAGTGTGGAAAACTTATTGCAACATTTTCTGTTGTCTCAGTAACTGTGAAAACTGCAGTAAGAGAAAGTTGTGTGATGGTTTCACATCAGATTTTTTTATTGATATCGCATCATCCATGCATCCATGGTTTTTTCACGAACCGACATTCGGACTCTGAGACCTCAAAACGTTTATTTCCGGTGAAAACCCAAATTTGAAAAATCTGACATAATCGCAGTCTTTAAGTAAAAATTTTTCAATATGTTTGAAATTGTTCTTCTCACGCTTTTATTACGAGGTTTTAAGGCGCCAAGTTGTCAATATAAAAATCCTGGCGACGCTTTATAGTATTTCCTTTAATTTTTGTTCCCTGATTATCATAACTTCCACATGGCCTTATTTACGTTGACGCTAAGTGAAACTAAGTCGCCGTTTGAATACATAATGATGTATTTTGAATGTTGCATGCGCAATATATTGAGGGTTTATATATAAACAAATGAACGCAATGCAGTCGTCATTAATAATTCACCTGGTGCTCCCTCCCATATAAATTACAAATACCTGCTGTTTTTGTGTGCCCTACTTCTCCTTTCTTCATTTTATTTTTTTGCCCCACACCTAATAAAAAAAATCTCGTACGAGAAACTAGATACTGTTACTACTTTTTATTTAAAATTCAGAATATCGTATATTTCTTTTCCTTATTGTTGGAGCAGTCTTAGAATTTATGTTGGAGGGCCTTCACCAAGACAACTCAATTTACTATGTAAACATGTGGTGTGAACATCACACCACTCTTATTGCTGTAATTGTAACATACAATTATATATAGACACAGTGACAAATTTTCTTTAAACTTTACATTCTACTCAATTGGTCACAACATAAATGGGGGTGATACTGGTGCAGGGTCATTCCTAGTCGTTTTCCAAGAAATTCCAAAAAACTTAAAAACCAATTCTGCAAAATCGCACTGCCGGTTAACTGATTCTCTTCACCTTTAGATGTGTTGCGGTGCTTGCACTGCATATTAATATTATACAGCCGTAACGCCATACATCGTAATCAAGTGTTGTTACTTTAGAGGAGAGGATAACGCACAACTGTTCCCTCATTACTCCTCCCCTCTTAAAGAAACAAATTTTCTCGGAAAAATGTCACCTAAAGTGATGGTTGTATCATGTATATAGACAGTACACCAAGTTTAAAGAAAATCGTTTGGAGCCGTTTTTGTAAAAATCGCATAAAAGAAAAAAAAAACATTCGGTAATGTCGCACTTCGATTAACGGATTTTGCTGTCGCAAGTTGCTTCACGATCACAAAAATGGCAATGAGGAATCCCACCATCTTCCATCCTCAATGTGCACACGCAGTCCATGAACCCTGAGGAACTAGCTAATCTTTTCCCTACGGACTTTCAGAAATATTACTAAGTAAACTAACCAGCCTCACAGCATTCTGTAATAAAAAGAAAAGAGAGTAAATAAATTTGATAGAAGAAAATACTATTTCTTTATTTCCCCAGTTTTTCAATCAATTTAGAGTATTACTTCACACCAATGTTTGCATTGAATACAGTTATCTCTTTCTTTCTCTCGTACATCGTTAATTTTCTAAAATTCTGAAAATGTTAAAAATAAAAAATTCCGACGCTACAACCGACCATGAAGGAACATTTTGCGCAGTGAGCGTCCGTTAGGCCGGGGGGGGGGGCTGGGTTTTAATAACCGTCCCTACAAGTACGGTAACTTAACAGCATCTACATCTGATTGGTTTTAAGCTTTGACGTATTGCAATTCGATTGGCTGTTTCAATTTTTTTTCAATGAATGAGCTTTTGCTCTAAATGAATCAAATTCTATATATTATATAAATAAAGATTTGGCGCTTGATTCTTTTTTTTTTTTTAATCTTGGTTAACAGTGCTCATGACTGATTGGCTGTTATGGTTACGTGTGTGACAATCTTATATAATAATAATAAGCCTTTATTTCCAAAATATACATATATATATATATATAATCAGAGCCGTAAATTAAATTAAATTTCTATATAATTGTATAAAATAAAACAAAATATTAATTACATGTAATACATAAACTAAACAACAAAATAACTAATAATAAACCAAATTTTGCTTTTAATAAAATATAAAAATACTATTTTCTATGAACTGTAACGGAATGTTTGTAAATACAAATTTAAATGAATGTTTTCTACAAGTTTTCTTAATCTTTGGAAACTAGGCCCATTTCTGGGCAAAGGCTTCTTCCAGCCTTCTCTGTCTTGTGCTATTCTTCTCCAGTTAGTGCCAACTTCTGCCTTCAGTACGTCGTCCATCTTAGATATTGTCGTCCTCTTTTCCGTTTGTTATTTAACGGTGTCCAGTCTGTCACTCTTGCAGTCCATCTGTCGTCAGTCTTGCTACATGTCCTGCCCACTTCCACTTTGTTCTCTTTATCAGTTTTATTATGCCATCTAGTCCCGTCTTTTTTCTTAAGTCTTTATTTCAAATTTTATCTTTGCGGGTTCATTTTAAAATACTTCTTTCTACTGCTCGTTGCGTTACTTGCAGACGATGAATATTTTTCTTAGAAAGAGACTAAGTCTCTGACCCGTAGATCAGGCAAGGTACAACACGCTTCTGGTATGCTGAGATTTTTATTTCAAGTGGCCGATCGTTTTTAAAGATAAATCTCATGCCCCAGTACTTTTTCCAGTACAAAGTGATACGCCTATTGATCTCTTTCGTCATACTATTTTCAAATGATATGATCTGGCATAAGTAAACAGCCTCGGTGACCCAGCTTAGCTTTGTTTTTGTAGATAAATATCCTGGCTTTGCTTATTTGTCATAAGAGTTGTTTTATCAGGATTTATGGTTAACCCAGCATGTTTACTCCTAATATGTAAATCTGTTAACTCCCCACCAGTTCTTCCGGTGATCTGGCAAAAATTATTATGTCATCAGCAAAACGCAAATTTGTTGAATTGATGCCATTTATCCTAATTCTCTTTTTCTTCCAATTAAGTCTTTGAACACTTGTTTTAAAACAGAGTTAAAAAGACTTGATGAGAGTAGGTCGCCTTGTTTGACTCCTTTTTCCAATGAGAAGTAGTCCCCTGGTCTTTCCAGCAATATTCTCGCTTGACTGTGGCTATACCAGTTTTGCACTATACTAATGACCCTAATGCCTACACCTTGCTTTCTCAAGTAGTCCTACATATATTCATGTTTTATGGAATCGAAGGCTTTGGTATAGTCAATAAACGTCATATACATGTCTAACTAGTACTCTTTTGCCTTCTCGATTATTTGATTGACTACAAGGATATGGTCGATTGTCGAAAATCCATTTCTAAATCCTGCCCGTTCAAGTGATTGGTTTCTTTCAAAAATACTTTTTATCTATTTCGAATAGCGGTTAAAAATATTTTTCCGATGGTTGGTATTAGACTAATTGGCCTGTAATTGTTCAAATCTGCTGATCTCCTTTCTTATGCAATAAAACAATGTCTGATAATCGCCATTGAGAAGGGATGTCTTGTTGTTGGATTATTTGATTGAAAAGGGAGGTTAGGTAGGTTAATATTACAGTAAGGCCGCTTTTAATACCTCATTCGTAATTCCATCACTTCCTGGTGTTTTTTCATTTTTCAGGGATTTTATTATATTCTCTATTTCGTGTTCCAAGAAGAGTGGAAATTCTTCATCATCATCAAAATGTGCAGTTAGATAGGATTTTATGCTTGTTGGTTCTCTGTAAAGTTCAGGATAGAATTCTATTGCAGTTTAATTACCCATTCTCATTCTATATCTCTACCTGTCCTTCCTTATTTTTCAATATTATTCCAAGTTTTTGCGGGCATTAACATTTTTCTAGATTTTTCCACCGCCATATCCTTCTGGATGATGTCCTGGATTAGTTCCTGATTATATTTCGTCAAATCTTCTTTAATTTATTTCCTTACTAGTTTACAAAGAACATTAAGTTCTATTTTTTCTTCCCAGACTTCTTTTTCTTCCTCATTTTATCTCTTTTTTTTAATACCAGAGTATCATCTTTTAATTTGTTATTAACTATTTTAGTTTCTTTAATTTTTCCTTGCCTGCTAGCATCCAAAATAATGGATTCAAGTTGGTTGGTGGTTGTAGTTCACTTGTGCACTCCCCGTACTCTTGTCGAATAAAGGTAAATTATTCTTTATGAATTTAAGAAAGATCTCCTTAACAATATTTTTTTTTAATAGTGGTATATTAATTTTAAATTTAAATGTATTTTTGGGCAAGATTAGTTCAGCTTTTACAAGTCTATGATCTGTCAAAAAAGAGAAATTGGAAATAGCCTCAACATTGCGAAATATTCAGAGACATTTTCCAATGGTAGCCTGCTTCATTTTGTGGTCATCGACTGGTTTCGGGCGTTCGGCCATCTTCAGGATGCGTTTTTCAGACAGTGTGACAACACAGACTTGCACAGAGCAAACTTAGTTTACACACTCACTGCCAAGCCCATCTATTACCTGCTCTACTCTTGTAGAATATGCTCATTATCTTCATTTCCGTTTCTTCGCAAAATCGTATTAATTTTCACCCTCTTTTATTCCTATTACCATATCCTTAGTTCCCTAGTACATTATGTTCATCAGTTTTCCTCTTGCCAATTTGACTATTATAGTCTCCCATTATTACTGTGTGTTCTGAGCTAGACTCCTTTTTCTCTTCTAATACTTTTCTTAACTGATTATAAAATACATTGCACTCTTGATCGGAATAAAGACAGGTTCGCGCATAGACTTGAATTATGTGAAGCTTTTTTATTCTTTCCAAAATTTAAACTTAGTCTGGCTATTCTATCAGAGACTGGTTGGAATTCTAAAATATTTCCTTTCAATTGATTCTTGATTATGAAACCAATCCCTTTTCTCCCTGAATAGTGACCAAAATGCATTAAAACATAATTTAAATTGCCCTCTACAACTTCTTCACCCATTCTCTTTACTTCTGCTAATTCCAGAATATCTATATCTGTCTGTGATAGAGCTTTTTCTAACTCGGTTAATCTTGTGACTAAAAGCAATGTTCGAACGTTGAGTATTCCCAATTTTAGTACTGTTGTGTTTGTTGTGACCTATTTCTATATTTTTTTACGAAACCTGGGAGGTTTTGGTCACTTGCCCCCTTGGTGACCGGCTGTACTGAGGGTGTTTTTTTTTAGTCTTTTGAATATTTTCTAAGTTAACTTTGTTAAATTCCGTGATCTTTCCAATAATAATAATAAATCTTTAACCAATAATAATTTAGCGACGTGTCTGGACATCATGCTGTTGATTTCTCAGAGTGTTCGTACGAGATATTTTGTTTCTTTAAATTAAAAACAAGTATTATTTTCCTGGAAATGAAATTAGAAATAATATCTAACAAACAAGCCGACAAACTGAAGATAAATAAATATGTTCAATGGGTTGATAATTACCAGTATCGTCCAAATAGTTTATCTCTGTAGTGATAAGTTCAACCGTCAGAAAGGTCTTAGTGTGCGTTTTATTTCTATTTTTAGAAATTATAAAAAAATTATTATAAAAAAAAAATTGGTTTAATTATTTTGTTGTAATTTTTTTAATTATGTTTATTACTTTCTTTTGTTGCTGGTAAGAGCAAGTGTTGCGATCGTGTCAGATTTTCGAAGTACATGTTTTTGAGCTCCCCTCCATATGGAAAATAATAGTGATTGGTCTGTTTGTGTGAACGAAAAAAAACAGGATACTCAAAACTTGTACTTTTAATCCGTTTAGTATCACCACCGATCTCACAAATGTCATATACTACTATATATGTGTTCACAAATAATACCTGTCACTTTGTTTGAAACGGAAAATTGGGTTTTTTGGAGGAGTTTGATCCTTTTTTCTAAAGTACCACGTCAGTGTTTGGGGTGAGGCTTTGGTTAGCGTACGGTCTGGTCCCTCCCCACAGACAAATAATAATAATAACGACGACAGTATAATGTATAGTTGTTAGCACCTATATAACATTAATGTAGGTATGTTTGATTCTTTTATGGGATACTGTATTGCCATCTGAAACATCTTGTGCCCCTCGAGCCTTCTCAGTGCACTGCCGGCCTCTGATCATCGTTCTCTATCTATAGACAACACTGCCAGTGATGGGAGCTATAAAGGCCGCGAGGAAGAGAAAATCTGAAGGCACTACTTGGTTGGAACCCGGGACCTTCGCGTGGGAGTCCAGCACGTACACTGAGCTAAGAGCCTTAGGCATCTCAGAATTCCAAGAAGAATACTATAGTAGTGCTGGAATTCCAAATTTTAAGAAAATCGGTAAACTGGAAGTGCTACTTTATGAAATAGGTTTTTGAAATTTTCTTGAAAAGGGCTACAGCGAATTCCATGAAACTTGGTGTGCACAGTGCGCAGATATATGAACGGATAGGTTTTTTGGAACATTTTTCCGTAAGCATGATTTTCAATTTGTTCTCCGCGGAATTTGTGGCATCACGTTCAATGTTGTTGGCGATTTCTACTGGACTCATATAATTATACTTGTACTACCTGCCTAGGATAGATTATCTGACCTTCACTCCGAATGCACCGTTGTGACAGACAGAAAGACAAATTGTAATTTAAAGAAAATTTGTCATTTTATATATATATATATCTGTATTAACAGCAAGTAAGAGAAAGTTGTGTGAGTGTTTCATATACTCTCTGACAAGATTGCGCCATAACGACCTTACAGTCTATCCAAGTTCACAAATACGATGACAGATCTAGACATTTAAAGTGAGATCCTGCAATTATTTAGAAGATTCTCATGTCGAAAATTCGTTGCTCATGATGGCCATGAATGTAGAATTATATAAATACATAACAGTTGGCCTTCCCACCATAAACAGCTAAAAGATTTTTTTTTTTCAAAGAGTATCTACATTCAGTGAACGATACATTACGCATGCGTAGAACATCTCTAGATATATTAAATTACTCATCGTAATGACTAATTTCCTGTCTGTTGTATAGTTTTATATATACAATATATATATTATATTACTGATCAAAAATATTATTTATCTGTAAATTATTCAATGTTAAATTGTTATCAGTGTTTATAAATAAAAAAAATTTGATAATCAATTGGAAGTATGAAGAGAGAATTAGAATTAAATTGAGAGAAAAAATACAGGGGTAGCATAAACTTGAAATTCCGTATGAGTGGGGATCTGACAGGTAGTTATCGAGCAAAAAAAAAAAAAAAAAGAATCTCTAAACAGGAAGTACCATTTTGCTGAAACGATAATTTTTCTACGATTTTCTCCATAAAAACACCGATGGGTTTTCTCAAAAACTTGGTATTTCTTAACTATACATACAGAGGCCTAGCACTTTTGTTTTGAAACTTTTTCCGAGAAACTTCACTCTGAGACGTTTTGAGGAGGGAGGGGGTTGTGCTGCTTTCCTCAAAAAAGATGTTCTATACAGTTTTTTAGTTTCTCCCCTACACATTATATTGAAGGCATCTAAACAAGTTTGACGAGGATTAGTCAATAATAACTATGTAAATTGCATTAAGAGAAAGTCGCGTGAGCTTTCATACCAAAAATTTTCTTCTTCGGAATAAATCGCGAAACTCCTTAAATAAAAAATAAGTGTAGAGAGTGTTCATTAATGTTGGTTTTTTAGGACAAATTAGTTACCTGAATATGACATCATTCTCCGCTAGATAGCAACGCCTTCAACAACCTCCAACAAAACTGATAAATTGCAGTTTAAAAGTTAAGCATGGAAGTCCCAAGGAGTTC
Organism: Triatoma infestans; assembly: GCA_011037195.1. Taxonomy (NCBI): domain Eukaryota; kingdom Metazoa; phylum Arthropoda; class Insecta; order Hemiptera; family Reduviidae; genus Triatoma; species Triatoma infestans. The sequence goes on along the minus strand of JAAEAF010013475.1, from coordinate 193,537 downwards.
TTTGAAAGAAATCGTTCCAACAGTTTTCGAAGGAAATTACAAAAGACTGCCGTCCTTTTTGTGAAACTTTCGGTCGGAAGCGATGGATAAGGTATCCAAACGAATTGTCAAGTTCGGCTTGTGGCATTTTCGTTTTGAGGTTTTATTTTCACAATGAGGTTATATATATATATATATATTCAGTATGTGCTCATATCTCAAATACGAACTCAATTTCTGAAAATCTAACATGATGACAACACTTCAGTACATAAGAGAAGATATAAAAATGACCGAGTTAATTTGAATCGGACAGTCTTTGCGCAAGCGTTTTGTATGTTCCAGCTGTGTACATTGAGTCGGCTTAATTTATATTCAGAGTGTAGGATCGACATAAATATAGAACAGTCTCCCATTCACCCTCCTAAATTCTATTCAATGGTATAATCCCATTTAATATGTATTGTTTTTAATATTAGATAACACTCTAAAGTGATTGAATTACTGGACTCTTGCCTCTGTTTTCCTTATACGTCATTCAACTTACCATAATATTGTTCATTCCTCACATAGGGGACAAAGTCGGCCTAAAATACAAACTTGGAAAGAAATGTTTTGTTTTTTCTCAGTTTTTCGTGATTTTCTCAAAAAGTTTTCAACGATTTTTTTTAAACTTTGTATAGTAAGCTCACATACAAATACCTATCACTTTTATCCGAAACATTTCCCGTTATATGGAAAATTGATTTTAGAAGTGATTGGAGGTCTCTTAGTTTGAATTTGCCCAAGCTTTGTTTGGCTTTGATTGGTTCCACATATGGCCGCTCAGTTGTACAAGTAAAATCTCCACCACCATTTTTACGGCCAGCCTAATTAAACATTGTAACTTTGTAATTTTAAAGAAAATTTCTTAATTAAATTGCATTGATTAGAGTAAGAGAAAGTCATGTGAGTGTGTGCTTCACACCAGATTTTTTTGAGCTGAAATGAAACGGTAATGTTGTGGTTGATTCCGCAAAGGTGGAAAGCATCAGAGATATTTTCTCTGATAGCCTGCTTCTTTTTGTGGTCATCGACCGGTTTCGGGCGTTCGCCCATCATCAGGATGGGTTTGTGAGTTTGCATAGAGCAAATTTAGTTTATAAACCGTTTGACAAACGCATCCTGGTGTGGGCGAACGGCGGTCGATTACCACAAAAAGAAGCAGGCTATCAGAGAAAATATCTCTGAAACTGTAATGATTTGCTCAAACTTAAAAAATAGACTTATCCAGAAAAAAGTTTATATAAATTATATATATATATATATATAGTTAAAGAAAATCTTTGTAGCCGTTTTCCGGAAAAACTGAAACATTAGTTCATCTAGTAAAGCGGATCTTCAGATGGAAGGATCTTGACCAAAACTGATGAATTGTGAAGAAATTTAGCGCCAAAGAGAGACAGTTTAGGAATTGTGTATATCTGCGATAACAGATTTGTAATAATTTTATATTGTTTTATAATTAAATGTGTAATATACGTAATTAACAGAAAGGAATAATACAAAATTAAACGGTTTGATGATTCACATCAACAGAATATGAATATTAAATGTAATTAGTTAGCAGTGAGATAAAAGCGCCCTCTGTCTCATCAAGTAGCCAGTTACAAAGAGATATCTCTATCTTCCTCACATTCCACGGAGATATTCCCAGAAGTGAATACTGATTACTGTTGTAATGTTGGTTGTTCAGCTATGTGCGTGTGTGTTAGTGAGTTGGCTAAGTTGCTCACAAGGCTCTCCTCACTACTACAACTACTGCTGCTCACTTCACACTAAATTACTGGCCTTGAAATGTTTTTCATTTTTAAAAGTAGGAATGTTACTACAACCTTGTCCATTAAAAAGATACAAAGTTCTCTCACTCTCTCTCACCCAATACCGCCGCCTCCTTGAATCGTTCTTTATGTTCTTCTCTGTGATTCAGTGTTTTCCAAAGAAACTGATTTTGGTGACCAAAAGAATAAATAAATCTGGGGTGAAACACTCACACTACTTTCTCTTACTACTCCTTGATATATATATATATATATATATATAGTTGTATTAAAAATGACAGATTTTATTTAGATTTCAAATTTCTACTAATATAAATATACTGTTGGTGGTGAAGGGATGGGAATGCTAGCTACCACCGAGGTAGGCTGAGAATATTAATGTTAATGTCTCAGACTCCTCTGAACCACCTAACAAAAATGTTGCAAATAAAAGTGATAGATAGATTTATATCTGTTGACAGTTGGTAATTAAAATTACAGGAAGTGGAACTAGTCGTTTCCGGGAAAATTCTTTAAAATTGCATTTCAGATTAACCGATTTTTATCAAATCAATAGCAATGTTTCTAATGTATATATTTTTAATGTGGTACTTTAGAAGGGCTACTGCCCCCCCCCCGAACCGTCCCCAAAAAATAAATGTTCCCGGCAAAATGTTACAAATAAAATTGATAAGTATTGATCTGTGCAGATATTGGAGCCGTTCTCGAGAGAGCCGCGAAAACTGAGAACACCTTGCAGTAAAGTCCCATTTCCGTTTGATGGATTTCAAGTGTTCCAAAAAAAAAAACACCCGTAGTTGTTCAGGAGAAGATTCTTCCCCCAGCAACGGAAGTGCGGGTTTACTCCTCCTTCTTTCTGGGATTTTCCTGGTAACGGCCGAAAGATAATTTTTAGATTTAGTACACCAATTAAATATAGTAGGTTCACAGAGCCTCTTATTGATTTATGGATTGTTCGGAGCATGCAGAATGATGCGTTGTAATAAGATTCAAACCTATTTCAAACTATAAATCAGATGTCTCGACTGAACCACAAACTAGTTTGTAATCGAGCAGAGCAGTCCGAGGATCAAGTCGTGTGTACATTAACTGTCCAGGCATGCGCAGTAAGTCGGCTTCACTGATTCAATGCAGGAAGATTATAAGAAGGTTTTAGGTTAAATAATTCTGTTTTCGATTAAATAACAAAAGAGCGCTTCAACAACATTCTAATTCAAATTAATCACAGAATAAACAGAGGCCGCACAAGCGTTCAATGGTAATCACAATTTAGTTGGCAATTAATCAGAACTGCTTGTTGCAGCAAACTTATGTCGCCTAAGTCTTATCACTTTTATTTGGAACATTTCTATTTTTCCGAAAATTAATTTATGAAGTTCTTGGAGATGTTAAATCGCCAAAGAACTGCTTAGTGTAATTTACCGATTTTTCGTCATCTGTTGGTATATTTAATATTAAGAGCAACAAAAAGGGCTTTTAATAATAAAACTTCTAAGTTTGTAGATGTTTATCAGTTCGTGTTATTACTAAATGTAGTAAGAGAAAGTCGTGTGAGTGTTTCACACCAGAATGTTCTCTGTTTAAATATATCTTTAAACTGCCCAATTTGAATTTTAAGTAGCAGCAATGTTACCAGTACTTTACTCGTCTGCCGCTCGGGTCTGAGAGATCCAATCCTTCTCAGTTATTTTATACATATATATATATTAAAGATACAAATATATAATATATTCATGGTGTAACAGCCCGGTTCTGTGAGAATAAACTACCGAGGAAACTGATCGTTCTGACGACGTTCTGGTTGCACGGGGATTCTCGTCACTCCAACAGTGCATTTTGCGGGTGTTTAAAGAACCATTTCGAGTAAACGTCGCCTCATCGGGAAACGACGATTCTGGGCTGTTTGTTGTAGCAGCGAAATACGGAATTGAGTACGACAGGCGCAATCACGTTCTAGCAAATACTGTACTTGCTGCACGTGATACAGATATCTACCAACCCGTCGAAGATACCTGTGCACCGTCTGGTGTGACAAACCTAGCGACAGTGGCACTCTGTGTGTGCTAAGGGTAGAATCGTCATTAAACACATTCAAGATGCGTTGACATGAATTTTCGTAAGAACGATCAAGTTTCCTCGGTAGTTTATTCTCACAGAACCGGTTTCCCCTAGTCTTTATACGCTGCTTATATGGTTTCCTGTTAGGCCAACGGCTAGCATACTCAGCGGCAGCTAACGCGCTGCCGTTACAAAACCCACAAATAAAAACCATATCTCGCTATTCTATGACAAAGAAATCTGGCATTTTGAATGTATGACCAGCTAAATCACGACTAAATGTTTCAGTTTATTAGAATTAGACGAATTTCTATCGTGAGATAACAATTCCAAAGTTCATTACAGGATTATGAATTAATCTTGTCATATTTTTGTAACAGCTCTCAATTTTCATTTTGTGTTTTTTTTACATTTATTTCGCATTTTCTTAAGAAAACAAGAAAGAAACCCCACGATATTATTATCGTTGGAAAGCTGGTGAAATGTAGATATTTTTTCTGTAACCGGAGCGTACGCTAGCTTTAAAGAAATTTATAAGAAAATACTCTTGAAAAGTGGTTTTTAACAGTCGAAGCGCTGTAGAGTTGAGGTTTAATGTCTCTGAAAAACCTTCTGAGTCATCTCAATTAAAATAAAACTTCTGTTTCTTATACGAAATTTAATGCTCTTTCCAAAGATGTAATTGAATATGATTTATGTTAAAAGCTTTTTGAGATATAATCAATTTTATGAGAAAAAGTAGGAAAATTGAAAATTTTCCAAAATGAAGAATAACTTTTGAAGGCGAACGAATCGGACCATGGTTTATTAGAAATTTTTTGTTCCAAATAAAGTGACAAACCATATCCCGAAGTATTGCCAGAGGTTGCTGTTACACCCTCTATATATATTAAAGATACAAATATATATATATTAAAGATACAAATATATATATATGTATATAAAAGATACAAATATATAATATATATATATTAAAGATTAATCCAAAAATAGTGTTAAAAAATATATCTTGGTTGCTTGCAGACAGGATGGACTGGTGCCATATTGAATGGAATGAAATGATGTGACAATTGATCTAGAGAGTGGCCATCATCATCATGGTGGTTGTTAACCGTATCCATTATATTTGAGTGATGTGTGTGTGGTGTGTGAAGTGAGTCAGTCAGTGAGTTAGTGTCTATGGTGATTCACTAATCAGTTAGAGAACTCTATACTCACTCACACACACATCCAACTCCCTGGTTAGTGAGTGTGTATGTGCCCTACAGACATCGCTACTTCCTTCATTCCCTACTAACGCAGTATTTCTATGAATGTTTATAACTTATATTTCACTAAATGAGCTTAGTTGGTTTTATTTCTTAAAAATAATACTGACCAATCAAAATTTATTTACTAAACGCTGTCTTTTTAATGATTCACTTTAATTTGGTATTTCCGGTTAGATTTTTATTTTTTTTGTTGTTACAAAAAAAGTTATATTACAAACCGAAATTAGTCGTAAAGTTATTTATTCTTCTGCGCCGCTTATCAAACTTAGAGACATTTAAAAAAAAAAAATGCATCTAGAATACAATAAACAAAGATAATAACAATACATGACATGAAATGCATATGGAAAAAAATAACCAGAAGTAATGTAGGTGTTCAATGCAGGAGGTCAAGAGGCCGTTCTTAGACCCAGGCTAAAACTATACTCACTCGTATGTTAACAGAAATATAGCGTCTTGTCTTGTAGATGGTTGTGGGATTAGTACAGGTTGGTTCTCAACAAGAGAGCAGTCAGTGACAGCGATTACTCAGTCGTGCCAAAGTTAGTGTCTAAATCAGTGCCCAACACTTGACCTCTAAACCTGCCAGTTTCCAGAGAATCCCCCCTCCAAATCGCGCGTGAATCGCACGACTTTCTCTTACTGCAGTTTACTGAAATGGTAAGTTTTCATCACACTTTTAATTCTTATTTATGATTAAAACCGCCTGTGTGTTTATGGAGAAAACACAGAAAACTGAAACCTGTTCAGTAACTTCGCACTTCCGGTGCACTGATTTGCTTGAAATTCCGATTTTGACACCATATTTGTGTCATGTCTGACATGTGGAATAGTATTATTGTAAGTTTAGAGAAAATCGGACCAAGCTTGGAATAAATAAAAAGTCATGGAACCTCTCTAAAGTTCCAATTCCGGTTATTCGATTTTACTTCACATTTATTTATCCTATCAATGTAATTCTATCAATGCTCGTAATGTTTCTTTCTAGGTGGTAGAAAAATACATACATGTGCAAAAAATTGACTGAAATATCTTTTAGTAAAGTCGCACTTCCGAAACTTTCATGCCAGTTGAGGTGGCGAATGTATTTTTAAGAATTATCAAGTTTGAACTTGTGGATATTTTATTCGCCCACATATACCACACCAGAAGATCAAACAAGTCGTCATTAGCTAGAATTTTGATGTTGGTGCCTACATGACGTCAAAACATGTATTTCCGGTGAAAACTCAATTCGAACACCATTGCAAAATACTTGCTCTTCTGCATTAAGAAGTTTTTATTTCTATTATTGTTACGATTAAATTACGATGATTTTTATCGTCGGTTGTTTTAGAGTTAAGTGCGTTGAAATCCTAGTGAAATTCTATATAGAAATATTTAGTTCAACTTTTATGAAACAAAAAAATTAAATTAAAAAAATAAAAAATAGATTGCTTTTATGTCTTTATTATAATTTTATATTATTTACAGATAGTTTCTTTTATTACTTTACTTTTATTAATTGGAGTGGAGGAGCTGTTCACTATATAGGAGAGAGACTTTCGTCGACCTAAATATTATTAGTGGAGTATGTTGGCAAGCCTGTAAACCAGGACAACTCTGCTGCCGAATGAATACAATATCATTATTTCACTCACACTCGCCACGCAATTGATTATCGTCCAACCTAACCAATCATAGTGAATTACATCTAATACAGTTCTGTTATTTTACAAACAACCATTACGCCTGAATTAATGGCTTTTTATTAACGAATTTTTATAATTCTGTTTTTTATTTGGTTAATTCCCTTAGTTTTATTTCTTTTGCCTATGGTCAGTTTTGGTGATTCTCCATCCAGGGTATTTGCATTAATTGGCCAATTTGCTGCGTAAGAAGTGCTATCTGGCCCAGTTTTGTGATAAAGAGAATTTCACAGTTATCTCAAATATACTGTGTATATATATATATATTAACGCTCTGTTAGTAGTTTCGGAGAGCAGGTGTTGCGTTTATGACAGGTTATTGAAATAGAGCTTTTTACCGGAAAACGAGATCGTTATCGAGTCGTTTGTGTGTATGTGTTTGTTGTAGTGTCTGATGTGGCAATTAGATTGGGATAATTCAAAATCAGAAAGTCACAAGAAGCCGAAAAACTGGGTTCCGTTTTAGGTATTTTCACAGGATTTTCAGCATGGACGATATATGACTGCTTTTCAGGAATTAGGGAAGAATTGTTGGCGTTCGGCCTTCTATCTTAGAACAGTTCTACCCCTATTAATGTGTAGACGAGCCGAGCATTTAGAAATAACTGGACTTTTAATTGATATGGTATTTCTGATAAATTTCCTTTAAAATGGGAACTTTTGTAAAATGTTTAATTCCTCTTTACATTATGTAAGTGGCGGAGAACTGTCGGCATGTTAATACCCAATATCCAATTATATAAGGGATAGTTAAGAGAGAGATTTTAAGCAAATCGTCGGAGTCGTTTTTTTGAGAAAATCGCGATCACAAAAACTTGTGTAAATTATTATTGACTACTTTTTATCTACAGACTCGAACCGTCTTCAAAATTATATTGATTCTGCAGAAAGAAGCTAACTGAAAAGGATACTTGTGGGCAGTGACCTTCCAACTCTTCCAAAACCCCTGTAATCTTCTTTTTAAAAACTGTTTAGTCGCACTTTCAGTCTGAACGATTCCCTTCAAACTCTAAATTTTGACAATATATTTAATACTTATTAATATTGTGTAGATGATGTAGTTGATATAATATAGTTTAAAGGAAATCGTTTAGAGCCATCTTTGAGAAAAATCGCCAAAAAACTAAAACATGCACATCGATTTTAAACAAAACTTTGTTATCGAGTCCCATTAGAAAACTAAATATCAAGATTGAAATTTCTGCGACTTTTCGATTTTTTGGATTAGGTGAGTACATACAGACAGCCAGTGGTTCTAAAAACCCCTTTTTTTCGGACCTAGGGGACCTCCAATACGTGTATATCCTTACCGGATAAAGCTCGAAATCGAAAATTGGACACTATAGCAGTTACTTCCTCTTTAACAGCAATAAGTGAAAGTAAAGTCATTTAGTAATGTTGTACTTCTGGTTGATCGAAACTTTTGTGTCTGATCCACTGAAGGTGATGACTAACTTAGAATAGTTAAGTGGTGCACAAAAAAAAATATGATGGTAAAGTGTTCAAAAGAGCCTTACATTTTATCATAGCCAAGGCAGATTGTTGGGGGGGTGGCAGATATGGGAACAGTAATGTGTTGCGTGATTATTTAATATGGAATACAATCGAAACTCTAAAGGAAAAAGGAAGTGAACGCAAATAACGGTAAATTGGCGCTACGATCGCCACGTTTATTCTGTCTTTGCACCATTTTAGTTTGTTAATTAATAATGGCATGTATTATAAACATGTCTACACTAATTTGTTCTGGATTAACAAAAATGGGAGAGTGTTTTCTATTTAGATAGTTGGACAAGTAGAGAAAAGCAAGAAGTTTAGGTGGTTGGATATTCATTACTGTGTGGAATGTCAGAAATACGGAAGCACGAAATGTGAATTTGAAACATTTTTCAGGGAAAATGGATGTTTGGCAAGTTGTGAGGGCTGTGACGTTAGACTTTGCTCTTATTTTTCGTATTTCCTCACTTCACTGTTCGATTTCCGTTGCTTACATAAAGACAACAACTATTTATGTTGTAAAGGATTCTCCGTCTTTAAAGAAAATTTGGTTAGGTGGAAGTTAAGAAGCGCAGAAGAGCATATAAAATGAAATAGCTGCCATCTTTCTTGCAGGGTGTACAAGTAATTAAGTTCTGTCGAGAGCTATTATCGCCGCCAGCCAATAAGACCTATCTGCTGTTTTATTAATGTAGAAACATGATCGCATTTTATTAAAACTGTACTACACATAGTATCCGATCATGAAGAGAAAACAGAACACAAGTCGTAAAGGTGGTGGGACATTTATATATTGGTTCATCGTTAAAGCGTTCATCGGCGCCCGGCAGTCTGTCTGTACGTTAGTAGACACACAAGGTGAATGGGTAGTTTCGATTTTGTCTCGCCTTACTCCCTACAGGAGGGCGATTATTGTCGGCTTGGCTCCTCCCTCACTACCCTTCCCCAGTTCCGTGTACTATAAATATACCAAAGTGTTTGGTTATTAGCCGAACTTTGGCTGAGCGCCCCGGAAGTGGTCAGTTAACAAAATAATGACTAGAAACAATATAACTATAAAAAAAAATCGATATTATTACTGTGTGTGCGGGGTTGAAGGGATGGCACGGTGAGTCACATAGCGGTAGGGGCCAGCCAGAGATTCCCCGCGTGACATGAGTCATCGTGACTCCCCTTCTGTCTGTGTGTGTGCCGGCTCTCCTCTTATACTGGTGGTGGCGACATTCTCTGACGGTCCCCAGTGGCCACTAGTCTGTCAGTCTGTGTGCCATTACAACCTATCTGACATTCTGGATCTCTTTATTACCAATATTGTAACCATTGTTAATTATATCACCATGTAAACTATGGAATATCGTTGTTAGATTCTAACCGGCCGATAATAATGGTTGTATAATCTTTGTCAAAAGTAAATTTGTGTATACAAGTAGCACCTTATTAATTAACGCTTTTATCTTTTGTAACTTTTTTACATGTACTAAGTCTTCATTGAAACAGGTCAGATTGCCATAAAAGAAAAAAAAAAGAATCGATTTTTCAGTGAACCCATTTCAATATTTTATTCGTTAAAGCTCCAGGTTTTAATAGTTAAAATTTGGAACACTCTTCACAAGAATGAAGTTTCAATAAAGAAAATGTTCTTCAAAACTACCAATACGGTGTTCGAACCGTTTGCAGAACCCTTTTGAAATGCGCCATTTGAGGATAGTCCATTATCTTTCTAGAAATCACTGTCCGGAGAAATGTTTTAAATGGTTTGATATATATATATATGTCTGTCTGTGTGTGTGTGTGTGTGTGTGTGTGTGTTTGTTTGTTTGTTTGTCTGTGTGCGGTGTAGTATTTCAAATTTAAAGAACTCAAGGGGGCTTTATTATCTTCTTTATTATATGCTATATAGGTAACAGACATAGAGGAATATCTAGCAGATGGGGTAATTATCATCTAGCACGCCGATGTTATACGTATGTTTGGATGTTACGAATGCAGATGCTTCGGAATGTCTACTGACGTTGTATGAAGCTATTCAGGGTATGATTAAGTGGGACAATAACAATGGTCTCTCTATCTAAAGAAAAGTTTATAGTGTGCTCTTTTGACAGAAAACGAAGTCCACATTTTAGCGAAATTATTACATTAGGAGGTATACGATTCGTATGCTAATTTTAATTAAAATTCCGGGGTTTATTTTAAGATCAGAAGCTGAAGTAGAATAAACACATAGCTTATGTTGCTGATAAAGTAGAAAAATACTTAAAACATTTTAAGGACTTTAATAAACTTGAGATGAGTTGCAGATCCAGCGACTTCCATGCTTCTACAAATCCACCATTAGATTCATTTTTGACTATGGATCGGTATTTTATGGAGAAGCAAGCAGCTCTAGCTTAAAAGAACTAGATCAAATTCAGTATACATGTATACGATTATGTTATGGCTTCCTAAAATCCACTCCAATTGATATTCTGCTATCAGAGTCTGCACAGTTACCATTGGACCAAAGAGGAAAACCGCTGCCTGACAAATTACTCCTGAGGTTCCTCTCACACAATCGCCCGGTAACTAATAACATCTGCCAGTTGAATACAAAAGTTCTGACTACCTGTTACTGGAGGAAAAAGAAGGCCCCATTACTAACAAGTTTTATAGATATCTCACTGTACATGGATGGATACATGCACGAGCAGGAAATTAGCACAATTTGGCACAGATTACAAAATCATTACCCAATATTTTCAAGTAGATTATATAAATGTCCCATTAAGTTATACATCTTTTTACACTAATGAATTAGCGATGGAGTTCATTGCAGAGAAATGGTCCGACTCCCATCTCATCTTCACAGATGGTTCAAAAATGCAAGTTGAGGTAGGATGTGCAATATTCAACCCTGAATGTCGTTTATAAAATGATAACCCTTCCTAAGATATGTACCGCTTATTCTGCTGAGTTAATTGCCATCTCGGAAGCTTTGCAATATTCTACATCATTCGAAGTAATAAAATTCTAGTTCTTTCAGATAGTAAAAGTGCTTTGATGAAATTAGAGCATTTTAATTTGCGATCTAGGGTAGATAATCTAATTTTAAGTATATTAAAGAATGTTATGGAACTAACGATCACAGGAAAATCTGTAACATTTGGATGGATCAAAGCACATGTTGGTATCAGAGAAAATGAGAGAGTGGACTCGCAAGTTAAGAAAGCAATCCAAGAAGGACAGAAGGCCATCATTGAAATTCCTTTTTGTGATGCGGCAAATAAACTTGAAAATCAAGTTCGGAATCACTGGCAGTATAAATTTTTAAATTCTACAAAAGGGTCGTTTTTTATAAATCAATCAATCCAAATATAACCCGTAGGACCTGTCATGCACCATACGCATTAAATAAGAATCGTATGCAGATTAAGAGCAAACCACGGACTTTGCAGGGTTTATTTGAATAAGATAGGGAAGAAGAAGTGCAAACTGTACAGTTTGCAAAGTTTCAGAATCTCCAGAGCATATAATGATGTCCTGTATACTGTATAAAAGGGAAAGAGAAAAACTATGTCATAAATTAAATAATTTAGTTGTACTCCATTTAATTATCAATCATTATTACTTTATCTCAAAGAAGAAATTTGCCTATTAATTGCTGATTTCTTTCAGTCCATCAAGAGAATAGTTTAAAATTGAGTTACCTTACAGCTTAGTGTTGTAGAAGAGGATTATATTTTTTAAAATTCGTTTTGGCTGAGGCGCGAGCTGATGCCAAAGAAAAAAATGTAAAGAAAAATCCATTTTAGTAGAAAAATTGTAAAATATAATAAAGAAAAAATAGGTGAATAACGTGGTTGTTCCGGCTAATGGATTTGGCTTGAAACTGCAAGTTTAAACTTGCTACGATATTTTCGTTTTTACTTTCTCTTACTCCTAGTAAGGGGTGTTTATGTGTGTGGTGTGTGTGTGTGGTGTGTGGTGTGTGTGTGTGTGTGTGTGTGTGTGTGTGTGTGTGTGGTGTGTGTGTGGTGTGTGTGTGTGTGTGTTAACTAATATTTAAAAAACGAAAAGTCGCAACAACATCAAACTTAGTTTTCCATTTAGGTACTACCACCGCATCAGACACGAAAATTTCGGGCAAAATCCATCAACCGGACGTGCGAACGTTTTTTTTTTTTTCAGTTTTTCTGTGATTTTCTCGAAAACGGGTCCAACGATTTTCTTTAAACTTCGAATACTAAAAACCTATCCCTTTTATTGAAACATTTTCCAGGGAAAAGTGATTTTTGGTGGTTTGGGAGGAATACTAGTAGCGTATATAGCTTTGCTCTAAAATACCACTTCAATATAATATATGTTGTTTACCACCTACATAATATTAATAATACACATTTCAGAATTCACAGTGCAGAATTCAGTGCAATTAGATAAAAAGAAAAAAAATCGGTTAAATGGAAGGGCCATTTTACAGAATAGGTTTTTTGACTTCTTTTTTGGAATTTTCTCTGGAAGACGGTTGTAACGATTATCTTAACACTTGGAATGAATATCTGTTGCATCGATAGAAATGTATCACTTTTATTTGAAATATTTTCTGAAAAAAAAAAAAAAAAAAAAAAATTGAGATGGTTAATTGGAGGTCTGTCTGTCAGTCAGATTAAATTTAAATTTGCACAAGCTTCCTCGGTTTTGACATTGAGCTGTCCACATAAAGACCACGTCGTTGTTGAACAAATAAAATCCCCACCACCATGTTTATAGCCAGCCCTACTAAATATTGTAACGTTACAATTTCTTTGAAGAAAATTTCTTGATTGAATTGTATTAATTAGAGTAAGAGAAAGTCGCGTGAGTGTTTCACACCAGACTTTTTGAGATTGACTGTTCCCATACAATTGTATTTTTTAAAAAAACACTTTCAAATTCAGTGGTACATGAATTTCCCTATGAAAAACTCCATTTCGAAAATCTGATACTCCCACAGTTGCTTCCCTCCCTAGTAAGTGATAGTAATAAAGAAAATAGCACAATTGGAAACCAGCAGTGTTTGCTTGTTAAATCGCTAAATTAGATATATAGTTTGTAATCAGTGAACAAGAATAACGGATATCCGCTTTCAATAATAAAATAAAAAAGTAAAAAAACACACAGGAAAGAGAAGAAAGTTTCTTGAGAATTGTGAAATTAGTTCATCCCACATGTACATACACACACACACACACACACACACACACACACACACACAACTATTGTAATAATAAAAAACTTTATTTTTGTTGCAATTTCCATAGTTCGTATTTAGAATTCTTCTTTTTATTAATAAATATTTATAAGTATATAATTATTATTATAATAAAAGCAATCTTATGTAGGATTCTATTTTTAACATTATATTTATGGTGAAACTGATATTGTCTCATTTTTGTTTGTTTGTTAATATTTTGTTGTTAGTTTGCAAGTCAGCGTTAACACGAAACTGAACTTTCAGAATTTACAATTTACTTTATGTTACTATCGTGTCAACTATGATACTGTCCCCTGTACATGTTCCGTGATACATGTCTCCTGTACATGTTCCGTGATACATGTCTCCTGTAGTAAGAAAAAATTGTTTTTAGCGAATGGTGTGTTGTTAGGTTGGCACTCCCCCACCTCTATTGTCATGTTACGACATGAGTGAGATCTTATACACAACTGTATTCAGGGAATAAGAGAAAGTCGTGTGAGTGTTTTTCCGCCACATTATTTACTTTCATTTAATTCTGTTGAAACTAAATGCGATCGCAAAATTTCCAAAATTGAATTTCATTGGCAATATACGAGAGTACATGTTTGGTTGTCCATTTAACCGAATTGGTGTTTGGTGAAAATCGATCAATTGGAAGGGCAAATTGGCAAATGTTACCCTTCTGTACTCTCCAGTTCTTCGCGATTTTGTAGAAAACGAATTCATAGGTTTTCCCTCAGTAACTTGATGCACAACGCAAATATTTTTCCTGGAAAATTGTTTTTAGGAGGGGGAGGCTTCAGAAGTTGGGCTTGATTATATTAAACCCTCGTTAGTAAATAATACGCACACACCTCCATCTAATGGACATTAAGTTTGTTTTAGTATTATAGGCTTCTCTAATAGAGATATTCTAAAGAGGTGGTACGTCGTGCTTATTTTTCCAAGTTCAAACTATGCCATAATCTTGGTTATTGTAATATGGTATTTGTGTGTGTTGCTGCTATTTGAAAGTAAGGTAGACAACACATTATGATGGACTGTGTTGGTGGCCATCACAGTTCTGTCTTGTTTCACAGTTTGTGAGACCCACCTTGGCTGCTAATACAAAACTTGGTCCAAAAGTACCTTGGATAAAGTTGGTCCAGTAAAAGTACCTGGGGTGGCCAGCTTTTAGCAACTTATTATTATTTTTATTTTTTGCCTACGTGTGATAATAAGGCCTTGTATAATGGAGTTTCGTGAGAGAACTCCAGACTGACAAACAAACTTATTGCTCGTTGTTGTTGTTGTTGTGTGTGTGTGTGTGTGTGTGTGTGTGTGTGTGTGTGTATTATATGAAGGACACCTAACAGCATCCATTAGCAAGCCTTTCTTCAATAACAATCACTTAGTCCTTATATATATATATATATATATTAGTTTTTAGAGTATTATTTTTCCCAGGAATATTAAATTAATGTTTTTTGCTTTTCTTTCTTGTTACAGGTGAGTCCGTTAATTTTGATTAATAAAGAGAGACTTAAATCAACTTCATGGGTGAGTTATATCTGTTGATTCGTTCATTGAATTAATTACTTATAGTTATTACGAAGAACTTATCATATCTTTCGTCACCAAGGGTTAACAGCACGCTTCCAATTAACATCTGGTATGAATCGCACTCACGGACATTCTCTTGCTGCAGTTGTTTATATAATCATACAAATGGACAAATTTGCATTAAACTTCGAAATTTGTAATTAGTAGCCCTAAATATTCGAGGGTCATTCAATGAGTAACGAGAAATATAGGGTAGCCCAAAAACGATTTATAATCAATACCAAACTTTGGCTACTTTTCAAAATAGTCCCCAGCACATTTATCCACTTGTCCCATCGTTCTTCGATTTTGTGTATGCCACTGGCATAAAATTCTTTGGGTTATCTCGAAGCCACTTTTGCACCTGATTTTTAACTTCTTCATTGGATTGAAAATGATTTCCGATTCGGAAAATGTTCCGATTTTCTTCATACTTGAAAGTCTGACACCATCAGTATTATACAGTTGGTAGAACCTTACATTGTAATCAAGCGATTACTTTAGGAGAGGAAAGCTTAATGCTACAGTCCTCCCAGAGTTCCCCAGAATCAATTTGCCCGCAGAAATGTTTAAATAAAAGTCACTATTTTTATGTGTAGGTAGTATAAGTAGTTTAAAGGAAACTTTTAGAGCCGTTTTCGAGAAAATCTCACTTGGAAAAAAAAACATTCATTAAAGTAGCACTCCGGTTGATGTTTTGGCCGAAACCTTCTTGTCAAATGCAGTCAGTGGTAGTACGCAAACAGAATACCTAGTTTGAGCTTCATGCAATTTTTCGTTTTTGAGATATTTTGTTAAAACACACACACACAGAGACCATTCTCTAAAAACATTTGTTTCCGGTGAAAACTCAATTTGAAAATTTGACACGATCGCACTACTTCCTTCTAATCTCGAACAGTTACAGGCAAGTAAAAACCATTTCTGTTTGAAAAAAATAAACTTTTCCCAACTCGATCTAAACTGTCCTGGAGAGTTGATTTATGGAGTTCTTATCCACAATTTGTACTTTAATTTGCACCAAACCCGGTATTGATAATTTGCAGACCCTGCCCAGAAAAAAGCAAAGTTGAGCCCCCTCTCCCTACAACAAAACAGTACAACCGTGTCAGAGCTAGCCATAATATAACGCCTCAACGTATCAAACATTGCAATCTTTTTCCTCTGCTCCAAGTATACTTTTTTAAAAACTTGTATAGATAACAGGGAGAAGATAACGAACGGATGTTTCTGAGGTAACCTAACCGGAGAATGATGGAAGAGAATAAATAGTACGGCCCAAAATGACAACCAGTGGTAAGAGATTCCTGTCAGCCTGCCATTGCACATGCGCACCACTGTTAATACTCTTCCAGCATAAACATTGAGCATTACCAATATAGGTAATTAATACGTCCGGTCTAATTATTCTCCTTTTACATACATATGTGTGTTTGGTTCTCTTAATCTGTCAGAGAAGTGAACAGCGTTACCAAGGTAACGTTGTGAGCGAGAGAGAAAGAAAGAAAGACTACGGAACTGCACGCTAGTTTGTATCATAGAAAATTGCATTATACTGCACTGTTTACAATGCATTCAGTAAGACATTTTATCTGTTATTTACACCTGTTTAGATTTAAGAAATTTTATATAACTGTACGCCAACTTTCTTAAATAAAATAGTTACCTGTATCAGGAGATGAATGGGAGAATAAGACAGTCACTGAGGGTGCTGCGACGTGAAGCTCCCCTCTGCATAGCCACTTCAATACAATGTACGCTTCCTCTCTGCTTAATCATAAGGGAAAAATCATGTAACTATTTCTTGCCAGATTTAAAACTTCTAAATGATTACTTTGTGTATCTATAAGTGTGTAGGGTGGAGCCACAATGAGGTGGTACCTTGTTTATTCATGAATATTATTGATACTATATTGATTACATTAAATTTAATTTAGAGGATATTGTGCAATATCCTGCAATGAGTCTCTCACACACACACACACACACACACACATATATATATAAGTAAGCAATTTTGTGACACGATTTTGTAAAATGCGTTAATATTGCAAATTCGGCTGGACGGATTTTCAAGCGGATTGCACCATTTGACACAGAATTTTCTTGAGAATGTTAAGGGTGAGAAGTGCTCACCCGGAAGGTTTGACATACCTGGCATGCCATGAAAGTATGTGCATGCCAAATAATTATTATAATACAAATTATTTATCAGTAATTCATTATTTTAATTAACATATTTCTTTGCTCATATTTTGTTTCTCTTTCTGTGAGACGGTGAAGTGACACCATTGTAATGCGACATTCGGAGAAATGATTATTGTAAAAAAGAGTTGTTGCCATAAAGGTGAAGTGAAATTGTCAGAATTATCTCCATTGCCGATAGAGTTACAACAAATTTTCTGTGATGAAGCCTTTCATCAGTGATATCCGTATATTTATATTTAACTTGACGTTTGCTTTTGCTACATTCCTATCCAGGGCCGGTTCTGCAATATGTGCAAGGTGCCTTTTCAGTACATTGTACGGTCTGTTGCTACCAAAAATAATGATGAGAATTAAATATTTCATTAAAATGTCGAGTTTGAAGTAAATCGAATGATCGGAAATGCCGAATTTGTATAATTTTTTTTTTATACTTTTTTTTGCTTTGTTTCTAGCAACTTTATATAAACTTGATCACTTTGGAATTTGTTCTCCAAGAAAGTTTATTTCAAGGAGGATCTGGGGGAGCTGGGACGTCGAGCTATACTCTGAAGAGCCATTTCTCCCCTCCCTCGAATGGAGGCTATTCAGTAAAAATACCAAGTTTGAGAAAATTTGCCTTTAGAACGTATAAGAATTAAAGTAAGAGAAAGTGGTATGAGTGTTCCACACCAGATTTTTTTATTTTGGAGCAAAACTGTTGAACAGTGAAATTTTTGAGGGCGAGAGACATACATGGGCAAAATTGAATTAGACTGAGGTCCCGGCTTACTTTTGTTTACAAACTGGCATGCGAGCGGCCTGTTTCAAAATAATGATAATGTTTCACTGGGAATAATACTAGTTGTTATGTTGGTACTCCTGGATGGCTGGCTGGTTCCCGTCCGAGTTGTGTAAACAAACAAACACACACACACAACTCTCCATTGGAGATTTATAAACATTAACATACTTCTCTGCCCCTCCAATCCTGCCAAGAGCTAGTACTATATCTAGTGGAGGCTGTGTTGGAATTTTTTTCTTAAACGGTAGATTTGTTGTAGCTAACATAAATCTATAAATAGAAACTGTGAAGACAACCGGCTTAACTTGGTTCGTTATAGCAAAAAAAAACAACTAATTAACTGAATATTGTTTTTCTTTTACTTTCTCTTACTTCTAGTAAGAGGAAGTATTGTAATCGTGTCAAATTTTCGATATCGAGTTTTCACCGGAAATATCCGTTTTGAGGTCCCCTGAGTCCAAGAAAGTGGTTTTTAGCAAATGGTCTGTGGTGTATGTATGTGAACAGCATAGCTCAAAAATGAAAACCCGTAGAAAGTTGAAACTTCATATTCCGTTTAGGTATCACCATGGGATCTGACAGTCAAAATTCTGTCAAAATTCCTCAACCGGAAGTACCACTTTACTAGCTGTTTTTTTTACGTTTTTGCGATTTCTCAAAAATGGCTCGGACGATTTTCTTTAAACTTGCTGTATCAACTATATATACAAAAAGCTACAACTTTTATTTAAAACATTTCTCCGGGAAAATTCATTTAAGGGCACTTCTGGGTGAGGGGTGGGGTTAGGTTTTTATCTAAAGTGCTATTTCAGTTTATTAGACAATTCTGTCTTCTTAATAATGTAATTAGAATTAAATATGTTGTTGAAATTCTGAGTTTGAAAAAATCGGATAACCGAAAGTGCGTTTATTTTAACACTTTACTAAATGATTTTTTCACTTTTTCTCGATTTTTTCAAAAATGGGTCGGACGATTTTCTTGAAACTTCGTATATAAACTAAACAAGCAATGATCTACATCTTTTATTCAAAACATTTCTCTGAGAAAATTCATTTAAGGGCATTTTTAGGGGTGGGGTGGGGTTACAGCTTCCTCTATATTTCTATTATAGTTGATTATACAATTCCATCATACAAACAAAATTAATTCGAAATAAATAGATGGCCAAAATTCCGAATTATAAGAAAATTAGTAAACCGGAAGTGCGCTTTTACTGAACTGTTTTTTGAATTTTCGACGAATTTCGTTAAATTTGGTACACAAACTATAACATTTGTCAATTATAATTTTGAGAACAGGAGTAAGAGAAAGTTGTGTGAGTGTTTCACACCAGATTTTTTAAATGGCTGCTCCATATACAGAGTTTATAATCTATTCCAACATGGTGAGTATGTGATAACAAGGCTAGTTGCACTTTCTGATAACAACTGTTGGCTCTATTCTTGGTGGTAAACAGTGTTGTGGGCCTGTTCAGTGTGTGACGGTGCAGGTGCCACAGTAGCGCCATTAAATAGCATCAACTTAAAAAATAGCTTCTCTCTACTAATGCATGTATACCCAGCTTATTGCTCTTCTTACTGCTATTCGTGGAAATTAATGTTACGATGGCGTAAAAAACCTTAGGCGAAACTTAATAACTGTTTCATCGCAGAAGTAAATATTTCAAAAATTTGACAATTTACATAGTTATGGTTGACCCTAAGATTGTGCTTTTGTCCTTAGGGATCCACATTTATATGTAAATGTCGATTTTGAAGAGAGTTTGTCAACGAGAATTGTAATGATGTTTGCGGCAAGAAGTGAAAGTTGTGTGAGTATTTCACACCAGTTTTTTTCTTGAGATCGGTCTGTTCACTTGCCAGTCTCCTAACTCAGGGCTGAAGAAAACTCACTTCAGAAGAACTGTGAAGAAGTAATACTTACTATGGACGAAAGGATCCATTTCATCGTCATTATTATAGAAGAGCATGTTCCTTCCTGTTCACCCTCAGATCAACCTGTTTATCGATAAAAATATATACATATTAGTAGAGTGATAGATTGAGTTTTGACATCAGATTGTTGGCACGGCAATACTGACACGACTTTCTTCTATTCCATTTATTATATACAATGTTTATAAAATTTAAAAAAATATAAAATTCAATAAAATTTAATAATTTCACTCATTTGTCTTAATGCATACATACAGATGGTGAGTAGACAAGTATGAAGCCAATCTACCAAACCTGGAAGGTAGAGTTGTGATTAATTGTCGACCAGAAGAGCGCGCCCATAACATTGAACCAATCACTTGTAACATTTCAAATTTAATGCCACAAATTCCTCAGAACAATCTAAAAGTAATTTTTTTGGGGAAAAATGTTGCAAATAAAAGTGATAGATATATGTGTGAGTAGTTAGCCATTGCAAGTGTACCCGTTTTCCAGAAAATTCTGAAAAACAAAACTCACACACCTATTCTGTGAAGTTGTACAATCGGTTATTCGGTTTTCTTTAAATTTGGAATCTTAGCAATGCTTCTAATTTGTATTAATATTATGTAGATGGTTAAATCATAGATTGTACTGAAGTGGTACTTTAGAGGAAAGCGTATCGTTACTGTTCGCTCAGAACCCTCAAAAATAAATTTTCAAGGGAAAATCTTGCAAATAAAAGTGATAGGCATGTATTTGTTTAAGTTGTACGGGAGGAAGTTAAAAAAATAAAACTAGAAAAATTGATTCAGTAAAGTCGCACTTGAGGTTGATAGATTTTTCCCGAAAACTTCGTGTCGGACCAAGCAAACGTTCGCGCGATTTTTCTTTTATAAGAGACATTCTTTAATACGCAGAGAGATCATTCTGTTAACATACATACCTACAGACCATTCTCTGAAAACATTTTTTTCATACTCAGCCAACCTCTAAACATTTATTTCTTGTGAAAACTCAAATTGGAAAATTTGAAATGGTCGCAATACTATTTCTTAATAGGAAGAGAAGAGAAAGTAAAAATGGCGAAGAAAACACGCAAAATAAATTAAAACTGAACAAACAAACAAAAAGCCGGAAAATGAAAGTACAGTGCAAACAGTGGAAATGTAGTTTATGGGCCAAAGCAGCCAAGTACTACTGCCAAACTGTTTTCACTTTACCACACACATCAAGGCTATATCTGCCAATGAACTCTCTGGCACGTCTTCTTCATTCACCTCCCTTACCGGCATTTTAAAGCCGCTCTATTCGTCTTTCAAGTTTTTCTTATCACTGTTATTTTGATTTTCATTGATTTTTTTTTACAATATATGGGGCCGTGAATATGCAAAAGTTTGGCCTAAATATTTTAAAAAGAGTTGTTTATCATAAAAAAATTATGTTCAAGATCGTAATGAGGATGGTTGGACTGTGAAAAACAATTGTTGAGTGGTCTGGCCAGAGTGAGGATTGTTGATCCGTTGGCGTGGTGGAAGCCGGCCAGACGGTAACACGAACCTCCACTAGATCGATAATGTTGCCTGTGCGTCCTTCACATATCCACAAATGCATCAGACATAATATTCCTCTGTTCTCTACAAAATGTACACAACTTTCATTTTCCTTATGCCACATCACTATTTCTCCATTTTTATTCTGAAAAACCTAGGTTTTTTCCCAACTATTTCTTCAATGGTTATTGAAGTGTATTGATTATTTCAACTGTGGCCGAACATTATCATTTCACAACTCTCTATCTCTAATTTACTCTCATTCAACCACCATTCGAACAACCATCAACATTCAACGACCGTCGTACCGCCAGCCAGTCTGTCACACTCTTCCAACTTCTCTGCAGTGTAAAGTCCTTGCAGTGCTTATATTCTTATACAATGTAAACAGTGTTCACTAAGTCCAACTTGCCTCAAACTAAGTATCTCTTCTGTCCAACTTCCAAAAAACATCCTCTACACATTCTACGAATTTTTCCAGTATATTCTACATCATCCAGACGTCATCGGCCATGTTCACTGAGTTATCTATAAATAAAAGTGAAAGCAGACATAAACTGATTCTATTTTATTTAAATTATAAATTATTTTCTATTAAATTAGAGAGAGAGAAATCTGTATAATACTTTTATCTTTAACGGAAGTTAAAAATTAAAAATGGGCCGAAAGTATTTTTAAATTAATCGCATTTTATACGAATGTTGTGGAGGGGAGAGAGGAGAGTGTTAATTTGATTCTTATGACGGGGGGGATTAGTTGAGTGGAGGCGGGGTGGCAAACTGGAATCAACAGATGAAGTTCAGAATGTGGAGTTCATTTAGGAAGTTGAAGTGGCCACTCCAAGGTCTTCCACTTCTGGCCACCACTGGTGCAACTATTCAAACTCCATTATCTCTGGCTACAACACCACTTTGAAGATCATTTCAATCTCAGCGTTCTGAACGTACACTCCTCTCCTACTCTAAAGGGCTCCTGGAGAAGATCACCAATGGTACCCGAAACGTAGAGCAACAAAGAATTCTTTTTCTTTAAAAACTCCTATGGCCGTTGCCGTGTACAAACACCTCATTATAATTGTAAGACCTGACGATTTGAATACCATTTTAAAAATTAAATTGATGAACCATAATAGGATCCGAAGAGAGGGATCCAAAGCAGAGAGGGAGACACTCAAAATTGACAGTCTCACTCACTAGTTTGGACCAGACTAGAGTTAGAGAATCTGTTTAAATACAGCTGCGTCAGCCATACGGAGAGTCTTGCAACAGTTCATACAGCAGTCACAACGCGTCGACAACCTTTCTCTTTACTCACTCTAAATCTCTCACTACCAATTTATATAATACGTGTAAGTCCTGGCAGTTTGTGTTACTTTCCTTATTATACAGTATTCAGCTTTACTTCCACTTTATTATCTCAAACTCAGTTCCTCTCCTCATCCACATTATACGGACTTAAAACTACTTTAAGTAAAACCTAAAATGAATTGGGGAAACTAAACTTAATAAAATGACTTTTTTGAGGAAACCATACACTCCCACCCCCTCCCCCAAACTTCTTTAAGTGAACTTTCTCGGGAAAAAGTGTCAAACAGATGTGATAGTTCACTGTATTCATGGTTAGTGTACCGCAAATTTAATGCAATCCGTCGGTGTTTTTATGATGAAAAAGGCAGAAAAACTGGTCAGTAAAAACGCACTTCCGGTCAACCGATTTTCTTCAAAATTCTGAAGTTTTGCAGCATATCGTTATTAATTCTAATTATATTATTATTTGGATGTATTATTTAATATTATTGGATGATGGAATTTTTCAACATACTGAAATAGCACTTTATAAGTAAACATAACCCCCACCCTTCCCCAAAAGCCGCCTTAAATAAATTTTTCCAGGAAAATATTTCAAATAAAAATTATAGCTCCCAAGGCTCTATAGCTCCCAAGGCTCTATAGCTCCCAAGGCTCGTTTCACACACCCGGTTTTCACCGTACGTTAAAGCCGTACGGTTTTTTGCCGTGGCAATGTTGTTTTCACATTGCACAGTTTTTTCCCGTTGTAAACTAAACATTTTCATTTCGTTTGTCAATGAGATGCAAGTGCTTCAATGAAACGTGAACAAATTATTACTTTGTGGCTGTTATATCGTCGCCGAAGGAGAGTAAAACGAAATCGTCTTTTTTGGGTGCGTCCCATCAATCAGCGTAGAGAGGAAGTTGGATTGTTTTGCACACTCTTTTTTGAAGACCTGAGGAATGACGAAAATAAATTTTTCAACTATTTCCGGATGTCTATTACATCCTTTGACGAATTACATGGCAAACTTAAGGATGTATTACAACTTCAAAACACACAATTTCGAAATTGCACACAGGTTATCAAAACTTCAGCATCAATTTCATCCATTTTAATAATACTGATATATGTCTAATACTATATAGGGAAGTATGCTGTTTCAACCGCTTATATTAGAATTTGGTGAACAGTAGAAAAGCTTATTTCAAAGGGCGCCAAAAAGAATGTAGCTGCAGTACATCGCAAAACCGCACTATATGAAAGCATATATTTAATCATGTAGGCCAGTGAGTCAACGGCGTCGTTATTTCAGTGGCACCGAATGGCTGCTATACAGCACGGCACCGGCGTTTTACCATCACCGTATAATGTGAAAGGTCCCATGCTTTTCTTCACACCACTAAAAAAGTCCGGCCGTACGGTGAAAACGTACAGTGTGAAATGAGCCTAACATATGTAATTGCAATTTCATGTTTAAAGAAAATCATTTGAGCGATTTTTGAGAAAATCGCAAAAAAGTGAAGAAAAAACATTCAGTAAAGTGATACTTCCGGTTGAGGAATTTTGGCAAACAACTTACTATCGGATTCCATGGTGATACCTAAACGGAATATCAAGATAAAACTTTTTCGTTTTTGAGCTATGCTGTTCATATATAAGTACATACACAACATTTTCTAAAACCCTTTTTTTGGACTCAGGGGACACCAAACATGTATTTCCAGTGAAACCTCGATATCGAAAATTTGACACGATACAATCTGTTACTAGTAAGAGAAAGTAAAAAACAGCTGTTATAGACAAATGAGAAATGTTTATTATATCCAACTGTTTATATAAATCAAAGCTAGTATAATAATTGTACTCTGTTTTTCCAATATTGCTAAATAAATGATCGTATAATATGTTTTATTAGAAAAATAAAATTGTTTACAAATATAAGTTTGCTACTCTGTGTGTGTGTGTGTGTGTGTGTGTGTGTGTGTAAACTTTCTTTTAGATTGCTGGTTGCAAAGAATATAAACAATATTATTATGCTTACTAACACCCTGGCCATGTTTACACTGGCCAATGTTTACACTGTAAAATAGTTCGCCAACTATATATATATAATACTAGTGCCCCTCTATAATAATAATTCTTTATATTTTCAGTATGTATTAACTCCATTGGAACTAAAAATAACTCCACTTCACTATTACTTCTGCTGTTTCCTTCTTCTACATTTCCCTTTCCCCTCGCCCTTCTTTCCCCTCTCTGCTGCTATTTTAATTCTAATGTTTATATTTATTATTGCATCTGGTAATATGGTAAAAATAAAATGTCTATATTATCCAGAACCTTGGTCAGTTTAATTTTGTTTTGCTGACATTTGTTCGTAATAGTTAAAACTAAATTTCTCCCATTTTCTTAGAATTTAGAATTTTTGTGAATTTAAGCACATTAGGACCCCTTATATTGAGCATTCTGAAGCTGATTTCGCAAATATTATTATTAATAGTAATAATAATAATATTTTCATACAAGAATTACAATGTTATTATTTTTTTGGCTTATCTAAAGATAGATAGCGCTAGAGTCTGCTGAATACCAGACCAGTGTTAGAATACTGTATTATGATTCTCCAATGGGAGAATATAGTGTAGACTTTCATATCGAATTCTTTCATAGCTATTTGCTAGTTGTCCAATTTCACCTTAACTCCAGAGCAGGTCTTGTGACTTAAAGGACTATTGTAAGAATTCTTGGGTACCAGGCCTTTTGAAGTAGCGGCTGCAACTGCATTTTGTTCTGGAAACTATACTTAAAAGTGAAGGGTTCCTGATAGTCCTTTCTCTTTAAGTATCACCAAGGAAGCCGACAGTAAATTGTCTGTCAAAATTTGTCAGTGGGAATTACACTTTACTGAATGTTTTTTTCTTCACTTTTTTCGATTTGCTTGGAATTTGATTGGCTCCAACGATTTTTCTGTAAACTTGGTATATGAATTACACAAATAAAGAGCTACAACTTTTATTTGAAACATTTCTCAGAGAAAATTCATCTAAGGAGCCCTTTTCAGGAAAGAGTGGAGTTATGTTTTCTTTTTAAATTGCGATATTAGTTTATTCTCATCTAAATCTTAATGACATTAATTAGAATTAAATATGTTTCCAATATTCCTAGTTTGAAGATAATCTGTGGACCGGAAGTGGGTTTTTACTTTCAGTTTATTTCTGTTTTTCTTCATAAAAACGCCGTCGGATTTCATTAAATTTGTTACACTTAACTATGAATACAGTAACTTTAACTTTTTTCCGAGCAAGTTTAGGGGGGCTGTTGGGTGGGTGGGTTATGCTTTTCTCAAAAAAGTCATTTGATTAAGTTTAGACTTTCGCATTGTTATAAAATTGAAGGCAAATAAATATTTAAAAAAATTAAAAGTTTGAAGAAAGTTTGTCACTTAAATCTGTGTAAACTGCAGTCAGAGAAAGTCGCGTGAGTGTTTCACACCAGATTTTTTTTTTAAAATAGGATTCTGTTGGAACTGCGAGGTCAAAGCTTCCCTTCCGAGTACCGCTTTACCACAATGCACGCTTCTAACGACTTAAGGATCATTAAAAGCATTGCTGAAGTTTTTAAGTTTGAAGAAACATTTTTTAGAGTAAAAGATAGTATGGTATCTATTACTATAGTTTCTTCCCTCCCTAAAATTGAGTGTTCTTTCAATTCATTTAAACTTTCACCGGAAATGCATGTTAAAAAAAAAAATAAACCAGATTTGATCAACCTTTTCGAATAGAAGAAGAACTTTTGTTTTAGAAGTACTAGCTGTTTGTATACAAGGCATTTGTAGCCTCTGCGTCTTTTTCAGTTCGCAGCAGGGCCCATTTTCAAGGGCAAATCGTGAAAAGTTATTACTGTCTGTATTTCTTTGTAATAAAATAAATGCGTTCTTCCTGAATTATTATTTTTTTTATGTTTCTATAATTTTTTTTTATTGCATAGTTTACCTTGGAATATGATGCGAATGGAATCATGTGTAATAGTACTTTCTTCTGTCTGTCCGCCCGCAGACCGTGCTGCACGGGTAATGTTAACTGAGTTCTGAATGAAAAGAATACACTGCCCATTGTAGTTGTACCTGAGCTACAAAACCCTTAAATTACCGTTATTAATAAGGCTTCTTTTCAACGACAGTTAATACCAAGGAGAAAAAAATCTGTAGTTACGCGCTCACACACATTGACTTTCTCTTATTGTAATTACGTGTTACAGGATAGAGCAGGATAGCAGGATAGAGTATATATAAGAGAGTAGAGTGATCGAGTGAAGAGTGATGATTGTTGGTAAGCGTGATGAATATAGAATGGTGTAGCGGCATTGTCTATTGAGAGCCGCTCCAAGAACGATGTGATTAGTCAGAACTGTTTACTTGTTCTAATGGTGGATTAGCAACTTACCTTTCAAGGTTGATCTTGGACGTTTGTTTATCTGGCGTCTGATGGTAAGCCCTCTCAGAAGGTCGGCTTTTTTATTTAGTTTCTTTTACCGCCGGGACAGCTTCTAGTTTTGACTTTCGCTTGGAGGCTCAATCAATGGTGGTGCTTTGATGCGGATGTCAGTGGTACCATAGAGTCCAGAGTACAGCTTCAAGTAAGGCGAATTTGATGGGGATTGTTTCCAATACGGTACTCTTGAAAACTAATTCCCAATATTCCCTAGAATCCAGCTAAAACCAAGTGGTGTATGCTAAAATCAAGTTTTTTCCAGAAAAATTAAAAAAAAAACAAGTGATAGGCCTTTTATGTATAGGTCTAGTTAGCATGCGTGCAAAGTTGAAAAGAAAAATCATTGTAGCCGCTTTTCGAGAAAATAGCGAAATATTGCCAAAAACTGATGCCACTTGCTGAATTTTTGATGGCGACCTTAGCATCCTTCTTGATGGCAACGATGCGGGGTGCTAAATTGACTGTACTCACTGTCAGATTTCTATGATCTTCCTGCGAGGTTTTGTTGTTAGTTCTCTTTGTCTATACACAAAGAGAATGAGGACTATAGATTTTCTCATTCAAAGGACCACAAAATGGATGGCGGCTGGAGGAAACTCAGTTTCTTAAATTAAAAAAAATAGTAAGATCAGTCACTCAGTCTAGGTCTTCAGTTTTTCTTCAGTTCTTTAGTTTCAGTTCTTCAGTTTTCAGTGCGGCTATCAGTCTTTTTCCCGACTGTAAGAGAAAGTAATTAACAGCTTGAATCAAAATAGGGGAGCCGACAGTTTCTCTTTTCAGTAGCCTGAACCACACAAACTGATGTATTAATACAATGTAACTCATGTCGAACTAGATATTGAGTCATTCAATCTTTATAAACCAGTTAATTCTTTTAACATGTAGCGAAAAATAGAATCTTTAAATAGAATATATTTCTCGGAATCTCCGTTTTACTTAAATATCAAATAAACAAAATGAGAGTTTGTTTGGCAGTACTGTAAACATAATTTGAACAATATCTGCGCAGTTTTTATTTAAATCAATTTTTACTTTCTCAAAAAAAATTTCCTGCCATCTTCAGGGATTGCTGCAATGCTCAACTAGAGGTCAATACTCTGGCTTTTTTACATACATTCGAGTTCAAGTCAACTGATTGTGGCAACTGAGCTACAGCGATTTGTCTCGTTACTTATTGAGCTTCGTCGATGTTGGAGATTTGTTTTGCATTATATTCTTGTCTTCGCATAATGGCGCTTAGATGTCGGACTGGATGGGGTTGTATAATATTACTTTACATCACTTGTGACAAAAAGTAATATGGTTGTTTTACTTTGTGTCATTTGTGATTAAGTATAACTTCACTCACTACTTTGGATTTAATATTTTTCACATTATTGAAAGTTGTAGTTTTTACTTTCTCTTTTTGTGACACCGTATGTGTGCGATGGTGATAAACTGAAAAATTTGTTTTTATTTTTTTATTTTGAAGTGTATCAAGTAACTATATCGATGTTATAGATGATTAACTGATCAGCTGATCTGGAGATTTGATTAGTGTTGTTGTCATAGTGACCAACTAAACAAGAGACTGCTGACATAATTTGAAATAATAATACATGTATAATAATAATTAGTGTAAGAGATGATATTGATGTAGGAAAAAAGATGGGACATTGCGTGACAGGTTATATTATTCAAGTTTTTTTAAAATTATTTATGTTTTATCTTGTTTTAGCTTCATTGTACAGTGAGTGTGGGTGTGTGAGTATTGCAGTCATGAGATCTAGGTACTCGGATTTCTTAGATGAAACACACACACAGTCAATTAAGCCAAGTGGTCGAGCTCTCATGTGCACGGCTCAATGGACCTCCCTACCCCTCCCTTCCAGTACGCATCATGTCTTTGTGTTGCCTCACTACCATCTAGATTTATTCCTCAGTCTGGACCGTTTCCTCTTCTTCTCCTTCTCTGTTCTATACACTCACTCACCATCAAACCACCATCCTTACAGTCTACAATTCTCACAGGACTTAAATCTTAAACACTCCTTACAGTATAACTATAGATAGCACGCCCGTATAACTATAGATAGCACGCCCTACTTTTTCTAAAGCTGTTTACTATTCATTAACTATTATTGTTTCTGAGATTTACTGGTACAATGTATAAATAATAAATTGAGATGGGCGCCATTAATATTGCATGAAAATTCTCCTTGAAAGTGCATATCCTCACTCCTGTTGGATAAAATTTACTTGGTACTTGGAATTGGTGCAACTATTGGCACAAACCTTGCAAAACGTCTTTTTTTCTGGGAGGGAGATTCAGACCATTATTTATAGATTCTCCTAGAAAACTTTGAAGCAATTAATTAAAAAAATATTGAAGAAGAAGAAGGGAAAAAAAGTGTTTCGATGGAGATAGTTAGTAGAGTACATCACTGGGAGCCAAAGAAAATCAAAAGAAAAACTGGTGTGAAACACTCACACACAGGACTTTCTCTTACTGCAATTTCCGTAGCTTTTGGCAGATTGACTGCAAACTTGGAATTTTTACGAAATATTCAGTTCAACTTGGCATATCATATGGCAGCCGTCTGTCGGCCTCTCCCCATCCCCAGCAGCACTTGTTACAGCGTTTGGTGTGCAAGAGGTGTTTGGTTGTTTGTAGAGGGGGACTTGTTATTGTATCTAGATCTTCTGGTTATTCTAAAAGATCTGCAAGGTTCCTGCTAGATAGATCCTATACTGTCGGATTGAGATATGAATCTGGTTGAGATGGAATTTCCTATAACAGTTTTGAACAACTGAGGAGACGAAAGGAATATTAAGATCTGTGTAAATAGTTTGATTGGGGATATAGACGGAGAATGTTGGACTGTAAGGATTGGATTGTTTACAGGTTTGAGCGTTAGGTTTTAATATATTAATTTAAAATTAGTCTTTTGCTTTCCGGTGAGAATTTAGATCTGTTGTCTAGGGGTCTTTTAAGCAGTCGGAAACGTCTGTTGATACCCAGGTAAGACTTTCTTCCAAGTAAAGCCCAAGGTAGGGTCTGCTAGTGGTAGTAGACAAGAGAAAGAAGTTTTAGATATAAATGATGGATGTTTGAATATCAGCAGCAGTATACTACTAAAATCAGAAAATGTTGGTTTGCACGTGATCCTCTTTGTTAGAAATATTAAATCTGTAATTGGATATTAATAGAAATATAGTGCTGGTAGTTGGTGGTGCCTTGATGAATAGTCTCTGATTGAGTTTTAATTAAATATTTTGAATTTCTTTTCTACTGTTGATGACTTGGCCGGCCTCAGCCTTCTTGTTGTCGGCTTTAAAGTGAATTTTATTTATTTTTGTTAACGGCTGTAGTTGATACAGTCAGCCTTCGTTAAAGTTTCACTTTAAAAAGTACCGCTTAAATGTATCTCGTATCTATTAACGTAATTTACTCTTGCTAACTAATTTAATGGACGGAAAGTGTTTCCTGAATAGAGCTGTTGTTATTTCCATAAAATAGACATTGACTCATCGGCCACGTGCACTATGGATAATCCTCCCTCCCTTCCAAGTTTAAAAAAGAAATTTAATTAACTGCTATATCTACAACATATTAAAACTTAATTCTTAATTTATTGAAAATTAAATTAACGTTTGAATCTTGGCCTCTTTTTATTTTCCTTAATTTTAAGTTTGTTTTTTTCATTTTATTGACTAAACTATAGGACGGTGATTTAATAATGGTGTTCCCGCCACAGTTTAGTGCTTACAGTTTAGAAATAATAAGTTCTGTAAAAAGATTTCTGCTTCTTTCGATTGGTTAGTATTAATTTTGAAATTTTATTTAGCTTAATATTATTTGAAAACTTCATCAGTTAAGTTGTTGTAGTTTGGTTGTAGTCCATGACCTGCGATCAAGGTTCCTTCTTCTAGGAGGAGGAGGGGAAGTGGATCAGCATTTCTTTCATATATCATGGCGAACTGTGCGGGTTCCCCAAATTCTAACACCTCAAATCCGGATCAAAATTAAGGAAAGATATTATGACGGATGGCCAGGACAGTATAGAACCAGATAATTTCTGAGTTACATTTAAGCTGAGCGGATGATAAAGGCGGACGTTGATAGTTTTTTCCCGCCTAGATGATAGAAGTTTTTTCAGGCTAATAGTTGCGCAAATCAAAAAAAGAACATTGACTCTGGAAAAATGTACCAGTTGCTTGTAGAAAAATCCGGA
The DNA here is from genome assembly GCA_011037195.1 of Triatoma infestans. Taxonomy (NCBI): domain Eukaryota; kingdom Metazoa; phylum Arthropoda; class Insecta; order Hemiptera; family Reduviidae; genus Triatoma; species Triatoma infestans. The sequence goes on along the minus strand of JAAEAF010013475.1, from coordinate 161,981 downwards.
TTTGTCCAGGATTTATTAAGAATTCGTGATGAATTTTGCTTTAAAGAGGTTTTTTTTTTTTTTAATGAGAGAGAGAGAGTGCGAGAGAGAGAATTGAGTTTGATGTTGCAGTGTGACAAATCTTGCTGCCAACTGATGGTACAGTGTGCGTCAACTGCTTGTTACACAGCTTACCATGATTTGTTTTCACCAATCTTATATTGTTCGTGATGATAGTATTTGAGAGCAGATTTCATTTCATTCAAGATCTTCATTTGCAATCAAGATGTCAAAAAATAGAGAATTAATCGAGTCTATGAATATCAAGAATTTACGATCGAATTCTAGCAGAAGCTCCGCCTTGTCCAACCCCAAAAAGCCAATCCTCAGAGCGTAATTTTTGTGAACACTGTTGAAACGTTGCTGATACTTTATATATTAAAGAAAAAAAATCTGGTGTGAAACACTCACATGACTTTCTCTTACTCCAATTAATACAATTTAATCAAGAAATTTTCTTAAAACTTGCGACGTTACAATGTTTAGTGGGGCTGGAGGCCATAGGGCACTTGTATACTTGAGTGACCTTATGTCAAAACCAAGGAAGCTTGTGCAAACTTAAATTTAAACTAACTGACCCCCCAACCCCACCTCCAATACCCCACTAAAATCAATTTCTTCAGAAAAATGTTTCAAATAAAAGTAATACGTTCCTGTCTATACAGAAGCATTCCAAGTTTAGAGAAAAGTCTTGTAAGCGTTTTCTACAAAATTCTAAAAGCTCACAAACCTGTTCTGAAAAATTGTACTTCCGTTAAACCAATGTTTTTCCCCAATTTTTAATTCTATCAATTCTTCTAATATGTATTAATATAATGTTCTGGTAAACCCATACATTATACTGAAGTGGTACTTTAGAGGAAAGCATAACGCTAGTGTTTCCCCCATAACGCTACTGTTCCCCCCCGTAACGCTACTGTTCCCCCCGTAACGCTACTGTTCCTCCATAACGCTACTGTTCCCCCATAACGCTACTGCTCCCCCATAACACTACTGTTCCTCCCATAACGCTACTGTTCCCCCATAACGCTACTGTTCCCCCCGTAACGCTACTGTTCCCTCAGAACCCCCAAATCAATTTTTTCAGGAAAAATGTTTCAAATAAAAGTGATAGGTATATTTATGCGTTACAGATAATATAGGAAGTTAGGTATATTTATGCGTTACAGATAGTATAGGAAGTTAGGTATATTTATGCGTTACAGATAGTATAGGAAGTTAGGTATATTTATGCGTTACAGATAGTATAGCAAGTTAGGTATATTTATGCGTTACAGATAGTATAGGAAGTTAGGTATATTTATGCGTTACAGATAGTATAGCAAGTTAGGTATATTTATGCGTTACAGATAGTATAGGAAGTTAGGTATATTTATGCGTTACAGGTAGTATAGGAAGTTAGGTGTATTTATGCGTTACAGATAGTATAGCAAGTTAGGTATATTTATGCGTTACAGATAGTATAGCAAGTTAGGTATATTTATGCGTTACAGATAGTATAGCAAGTTAGGTATATTTATGCGTTACAGATGGTATAGCAAGTTAGGAAGTTAGGTGTATTTATGCGTTACAGATAGTATAGCAAGTTAGGAAGTTAGGTGTATTTATGCGTTACAGATAGTATAGCAAGTTAGGAAGTTAGGTGTATTTATGCGTTACAGATAGTATAGCAAGTTAGGAAGTTAGGTGTATTTATGCGTTATAGATAGTATAGGAAGTTTAAAAAAAAAACGTACATACTTCCCATACTTGCAGACCATTTGCTAGAAACGTTTTTTTCTAGGAGTAAGAGAAAGTATAAAAAGGTGGGTAACCTCTAGTAAAGACCGTTTAGGGTGGATCATGCTGATAAAGTATTGAGGAGAAAAGGGTCTTGTCTAGTAGACCCTAGTTGGCTGGTCGGAAGTAGGAGGGATTTCAGAATAACCTTCCCGTACTGAAAGCAGAAGCATGAGTGTGCAACGTTGCACATACCTGACAGCAGATTGTGGCTGCCAGATGTTCACTAACAACAGTCTTCTCCCTCGCCATTCCTTTCTCCTCCTCCGTACGCTCTCCTCCCTTGTTCCTATATTTATTTATTACTTGTTGTTGTGAGGTATTTTACTCGGACATATAAAGCCTTCCCATACCTTACAAACTGTTTACTGTGAGTTCGCCGCCCGACTGTCTGTGTTTGTGTGCACGCACTTATCGCGTCTTATCTCTTTCTCTACTCTTTGAAGACGGCTCCATGTATTTTCATTCTTACAGTCTGCGCTCTAACTTGTCCATCATTTTTTTCATCCTGTTTTTTGCTAAATGTATATTGTGGAAATGTTTCTTTATTATTTGAGGAACCGGTATGGGTTTGTAAGTTGTAGTAGAGCAACCTAGCTCTCATTCTGTACACTGAATAGAACTTTCCCGCCGAAACATTTAGAACTTGAAAACTTAAAAAAGCATTGTCTCTTCCTAAAACGAACACCACAAAGTTCCATCAACAAGAAAGATAAAAGTTATAGTGAGAAACATCACAGAATATCCATCTTAATACAATTTCCTACGGTTGTATGTACTGTACATTGGAATATACGAGAAGGCTGGAATGTACAAGCTGCAACTAACTTTCAAATAATCTAGGACTTGTGCTTCCAGCATCATCTTCAGCAAGCAGTAACCTGCGATATTTTTATGGAATATTTTAGTTATCGAGCTAATCTGGTTGCGAATGTCAGAAACATCAGCGATGGGACCACCACCTTTCTCCACTTAAAATTGCCGCCTGACACGATCCTACTCAAACTTACATGCATTGCTCTGCCATAGGTTTACTGTTTTAAATGTTTTTGCTTAACAGTAATTGATTGATTTAGACAACAAAGTTATTGGTTTCATATGATCTGCGACTAGTTCTCGGTGCTAATGCTCTAGCCCTTGTGAGGCGGTCCATCCAGATTCGATTCCCGTAGTAGCTCCAAAAGATTTATCCCGGCGTTTTCCAAATTTGGCGCATCTCGCTACAGAACATGGAACATGAGCTGTTGGGGGAATAAGAGTAAACTGGGAATATAATGCGGCCTAAGTACGGCCCCATTCCTTCCTTCCTTCTGTTGGAAGGACCGAGGCCACAATAGAATAGAATAAGAATAAAGCTTCATATATTCCCAAATTAAATATAAATCGGAAAAAACTCAGCTGATATATATATATATATATTAGAAGGTGTTTATGGTCTTTGACATGGACCGCTCGATGACAAACAGGCCATTAGCTCGGACAATGAATCAATAGCATCTATTCCTAAGAAAAGATGCAGCACCATTGTTAACTCGCCGCCAAAAACAAAGAAAAGGCAACGAAAGCAGCTAAAACCTACCACCTAAATTAATGAATGAAACAATTCTTTCCGCATCTGGAACAAGTCCCCAAAACTCCAGGGCTCATCCAACAGACGTTACTGAAGCTCCTCCTGGAGTATTATCTTATAACCCATTCTCCCCTCTTGCGGTCTTAGACGAAGTGGAGGCTACATCTCAGATACCACAACGTGACCCTAAACCTCCCCCAATATATGTCAGAAATGTGATCAGATTTACCGATCTATGTGCCGCTTTATCTAATCTAGTGGGGAAAGATTGTTTTACTACCAAGACAAGAACTGCAGATTTAATAATCAACCCTACCTCTACAAACAGTTACCGAGAGATTATAAAGTTCTGGTCTGACATGAAAGCAGACTATCACACATATCAACTCCAGAGCGATAAGGCATACAGAGTCGTAATAAGGTACCTACACCAATCAACACCAATAGAAATGATAAAAGAAGAGCTAGCCGAACTGGGTCATACCGCTCGCAACATAGCACCAGTCATTCATCCAGTTAGCAATCACACGCTACCACTCTTCTTTGTCGATTTAGAGCCACGTTCTAATAAAGATATCTTTGAAGTGGAAGTTCTGTGTTATTCCAGAATCAAAGTTGAGGAACCACATAAGCAACGCAGCATAATTCAATGTAAGCGCTGTCAAGATTATGGGCATTCTAAAAGTTATTGCCAACATCGACCATGATGTGTCAAATGTGCAGGCGATCATCTCACAAAAGACTGCGGAAAAGGATCTACAACACCTGCCACATGTGCTCTCTGCAATGGAAACCATCCTGCCAACTACAAAGGTTGCTTGGTACATCCAGAACTTCAAAGATCGAGGCGATCAGCTGCCGCACCCATTTATAACCATCCTTTACCAGTCAAGATAAATGCTATTCGACCAACAACAGTTTAACATCAAGTGAATTGTCCTCCACCACTGCAACAGAGGAACAATGCTATTAGCAACAAGCTCTCTTATGCCCAGGTGACCTCGGGGCCATCTTCGCCTCAGCCACCCACTCATACCTCTTCTGAAGTTTCTTCTTTATTAAACTGTTTCCTATCAGATTTTAAAGCTCTCATAACTCCTCTGATATCACTTCTCACAAATGTAGTCAATAGTCTTCTCCCCCGCAATGCTCCTTAATGCCACTTATTCAACATTCTTTGTCAATAATTCTCTGGAATGCCAACGGACTTATAAACCACAGACAAGAACTTGACATTCTACTACACGAGAAAAGAATCGACATTGCACCGATAACGGAGACACACTTAACAGACAGAGCTTACTTTAACATCGCTGACTACATTACGTACAGAACTGATCACCCGGACGGAACAGCTCATGGTGGCTCTGCTATACTTATAAGAAAATCACTATCTCACTTCTTAGTTCCATATAAGCCGACAATTTATTTACAACCTACAGTGATAACCCTGTTAACTGAACCATTCCTATACACTATTGCAGCCATGTACTGTCCTCCAAATCATGTCATCGACCAAAACCAATTCTTGTCCTTTCGGTGGCGATTATAACGCAAAACATCCTTTCTGGGGAAGCCGAGTAGCCAACCCAAGAGGACGCATTCTTTACAGAATCCTTACCCAAACCAACTTTACTTTTATAACTCCATCACAACCTACTTATTGGCCAACTTCCTTAAACAAACGTCCCGACTTGCTCGACTTCTTTATTACTTCCAACATCACATCCATTTATACTGACATATACACGACCCCTGATCTTTCTTCTGATCACACCCCTGTAATACTTGTACTTGACATTCATCCCAAAATTAATACTCCCAAACCAACTCTTATTAACGGGCCAGGGGACTGGATGTTATTTAGACAACTTCTCGAACAAACACTAGAACTGAGTGTTCCACTTAAAACTGCTCAAGACTTAGACAAGAGTGTGGTATATTTGACAGGCTCAATCCAACAAAGCATCTGGCAAGCGACTACATACAAACAGACTATTAGACAACCACTACCACATAACTTACCGATGGAAATAAGAGCCTTAATAACGCAAAAACGAAGAGCCAGATCACTTTGGCACCGTACAAGGTATCCTTCACGCAAACGTATTTTTAACGAACTTACAAACAAATTAAAAAATAAACTACGCAAATACTATAGCGACCCATACACAAAATATACAGAAACCTTGACAACTTGTGATAACTCTCTTTGGACAGCCACTAAACGAATCTTAAAATATAAGAATATTCTCGCTCCCCTTAGACGAAATGACGGATCCTGGGCCAAATCTGACTCAGAAAAGTCTGAACTATTTGCCGAGCACCTCTGCTCCGTATTCAGCCCACATGCAGACGTTATAAATTACAGTCACGTTGACAAAATCTTAAACGACCTTGATATCCCTCTACAGCTCTCACTCCCTCCTAAATGCTTTACACCCGCAGAAGTCAAACAAGTCATTCTCCATCTCCCAAAAAAGGAGAGCCCTGGTTATGAACTTATCACCTCCAACGTACTTTACCAGCTTCCCAGAAAGGCAATAATTTTTCTCACGGCAATTTACAACGCAGTCCTTCGAACAACCTATTTCCCTATTTTATGGAAATTCTCCTATATCAAGCTGATGTGCAAACCTAATAAGAATACGCAATGTCCTACTTCGTATCGACCAATAAGTCTTCTTCCGATTCTCGGTAAAATTTTAGAAAAACTTTTATTATCCCGTCTTCAAGCAATAGTTACCTCTTTACAACACATCCCGAACCATCAGTTTGGATTCCGCCAATCCCACTCCACTATCCAACAAGCGCATCGAGTTGTAGACGCCATCGCGATCGCTCTCGAATCGAAACAATATTGTGCGGGTGTTTTTCTAGACGTTTCCCAAGCATTTGATAGAGTCTGGCATGAGGGTTTATTGTGGAAGTTAAAGAGCATGCTACCGTCCACATATTTCCTTATTATAAAATCATATTTAGTGGATAGACATTTCCAGGTATGTCATGGAATCCAGCAGTCCTCAATTTATCCTATCCTTGCTGGTGTCCCTCATGGAAGTATCCTAGCTCCTTTTCTTTACACCATCTACACGGCTGACTTACCAACCCATCCTTGTACATCTATACACACCTTCGCCGATGACACAGCAATCCTATCCTCAGGTTCTGACCCCGTCCTCACAATTCGTAATTTGCAAGCCCATCTTCGTATTATAGAAAATTGGCTTACCAAATGGAGAATCAAAATAAACCCTACTAAATCTAAATATATTGTTTTCACCCTCAACCGTAAAATCCTTCCTCCGGTCTACATACACAACAATCCTATACCGCCTGCAGATCATGTAAGATATCTTGGATTATACCTGGACAAAAGACTTACATGGAATCCTCATACTCGACTGAAAAGAAAAGACCTCAACACAAGATACCGACTGCTCGCTAAACTACTTGACAAACGTTCAAAAATAACTTTACACAATAAAATAAGACTATACACTTCTCTCCTTATGCCGATATGGACTTACGGACTAGAACTCTATGGCGCTGCCAAAAAATCAAATCTAAACCGCATACAAACCTTACAATCTAAAATTCTTCGCCGAATAGCTAACGCTCCTTTCTATGTTTCAAACCTAACTCTACATACTGATCTCAAAGTTCCATTCGTAGCAGACCTTGCTAAATCCCGTTATATCAAGTTCCATGAAAAGCTCAGATCGCACCCGAACCCTCTCGTACAGCACCTTTCTTCCCGATCACTTCCCGGACATCCACTCCGACGGCTCAGGCGCCGATGGCCACGAGATCACTTGAATTAATGTTGGCCACCACTGGGTGCCCAACATTCACGTTAACTGCACGCCAATTTATACTTCTTCTCAACATATTTACTTGTTGTGCGTTATGTTGTACAGTTGTAAATTTCAAATAAAAAGATATAAAAAAAAAAATATATAAATCGAACTCTTACAGAAAATCTATTTACAGAATCATTGATATGGTGTAAATGAAACGAAAGTGCAGAAGTAAGTTTTTTTAATTTCAAGGTTTAAAATTTCTAGCTTGGTTTATTATTGAATGTATTACATGAAAAATTACAGAGAAATTTGATTAAAATTGATTTTACGGAATAAATTACGCTGTTGTATGCTATTGTAAATAACAATAAAAATTAAAAAAACAAAATAATAGAAAACAAAAGTAATAAACGATGTAGTCAGTTTAATTCGATTTAATATATCGATAATGTAAACAAAATTATTGTAAAGCTTGAAGTGAATGTGATTTTTACTTTTTATTTTTATACAAGTGAGCTTCTCCAAACGCGTTGAGGACAATAATCATAGTTTAACAAAGGGTGTGTGTGAGTGCATATATATATATATATATGTGTGTGTGTGTGTGTGTGTGTGTGTGTGTGTGTGTGTGTGTGTCTGTGGATGTATGTATGTATGTGTTCACAGGTGTAACAACTAGTTCAGGCGAACTGGAAAAGCGTGACCCATAATGAATACTGAATAGAAGGCTAAACATTGGAATAACCGTCATTTAATTAAAAAAAACAAATCCTGGTGTGAGATAATCACACGACTTTCTCTCACTACAGTTACTGTATTATTTACATTCTTGTCAAATACTTCCGGGGAAAACTTGATATCGAACGAAGATTGGACAGGATACTTGGTCGCAATACATTATTTTACTAAGTGTAAGAGAAAGTATAAAAGTAAAAATAACAAATTATTTTTGTGTACACAAAAGAGAAAAAGTGCGAAGTGTGTGTGTGGGAGAGAGAGAGAGTATTGCTATACCTCTCTCTGTGTAATGACGACAGGTGTATATATATATTTATGTAAAAGGGAAATAATGTGATCAGGTCGACATGTCTAGAGTCCGTCTGTCTCTCTGTCTGTGGTCTGTCCTACTGTTTCTTTCTACCAACATTCTCAACTATTTATAGTTTCATATATGAACTATTATCACATTCACACACATACAATGTTACCTACTATCTCGGCTACCACGGTGCAGATGTCCTGATTTTTAATATGTATGTATGCATGTATGTATGTGTGTGTGTGTGTGTGTGTGTGTGTGTGTGTGTGTGTTTCTTTGTGGTTCTTCAAACTGCATTCTATAAATGTGACAGACAGACACGTATTCATTAAGGATTTTAAATTATTATTTATTTATGACTGAAGGAAGGAAAGTGGAGGTTTACTAGCTGCTCCGTTTGGTTTTAATAGTTTTATTATTTATTAATTTTTACTTTCCCCTACTTCTAGTCAGAGCAAGTTTTGCTATCGTCAAGTTTCGAAATTGAGATTCACCGGAAATACATGTTTTGAGGTCCCCCCAGTGGGCAAAATTATTTTTAGTGAATGTTGTGTAGTGTGTATGAACAAAATATCTCAAAAACGAAAAATCAGAGGAAGCTCAGCTTGATATTCCCCCTCTGACACACGAACTTTACGGGGCAAACTATATCAACCGCATGTGCCATTTTTACTGTTGGTTTTTCTTTTTCTGTTTTCGCGATTATCTTTAAACTTACGTACTATCAGTACACACGTAATTACCTATCGCTTTTATTTAAAATAACTATCCGCGGCAAAATTGATTTTTTATGAGAGTGTTTGGGGGGGGGGGGACAATAGCGTTAAAGCTTCTCCGTAAAGTTACTACTTCAGAGAAATTTGTCTGTTCTCCCACTTATTGATGTAATTTAGTAAACTATTGTTAGAATGCCAAGTATGAAGAAAATCGGTTGACCAGAAGTCCGATTTTACAGAATAGCTTCTCAGTTTATTAAGGTTTTGGAAAACGGCTGATGATTTTGTTAAAACTTGCAACTTAGTAAAAATGTCCAAGATTAATGCAAAATTATCCATTTTATAATAATATAACTACATTGTGCTACACACCAGATTTTTCTTGAGAAGGTCTCGGCATGTTCAGGGTTACTGATACAGGTTGGGCATCACCGGGGGTCCGAACATATTCGGCACGCCACTGATCTGTCAGGCCTCTGTCCTAGCTTAGTGCTAACGTCTTTTCTCTTTAGATTAGTACAGTGGGCCCATTCTGAGCCCAAATATGCAGTCCTACCTTGTTTATAAAATTATCAAAAGCTCTAAAACTTGATTTCCCAGCTTTAGGACCATAACGACCATAACCGTATCTCATATAAGTTTCGTCCAAATCTGTCAATCGGATTAAGTCAAGTTACGTCTTAACTCAAGTTTTTTTTTCAGCTTGCACAATTTTCTCAAAAAAAATAGACCCCCACTATTGTTTTTAAAACTTGTATTACTACAAGCCATCTCATAATAGATAGGCATATCATTTTTATTTGAATAATGTTCTAATATTTAATTTAGTAAAACTGAATTTGAGTTAGGTATGATTTGGGGATGGAGAGTGTATGCTAGTTAAGCTTAACTTAAAAGTGATATTACAGCTTTCGTAGTAGATGGATCTCAGCTGATGGGTCTCAGCTACGACCTGTGTCCTATAAACAATCGATTGTACATTCGCCACCACATATAATTGCAGCAAGAGAAAGTTGTGCGAGTGTTTCACAGCAGATTTGTTTTGAAATTGTCTTTTCGAGAGGAGAATGTCTTTCCTTTCCTGTTTTTTATCAATCAGTTAGGACAAGAAGTCTGTGCTGAAAGTGTCCTAGAGTGCTTGTCAGTCTGTAGGTACATCTTTTGTTCCACCTACTACGGGTTAATTTTCTTGGGATAGATCCAGGCACTCGACCATCTTCAGTTTTCCATGTGTAAAAATCTGGTGTGAAACACTACACGACTAGCTCTTATTGCGAAATGGCAAATTTTCATCACGCCTACAATTCTTATTGCTGTTTACCCTCGGCATTTTTATGGAGAAAATCCCAAAAAATTAAAAACTACTTCTGTAAAGGGCACTTCAGATCATCCAATTTTTTGATAGAATTGTGTAATAACTGAAATAGCACTTTAGAGAAAACCGTAACCCCACCCCTCCCCCCAAAGTACCTTTAAATGGATTTTCCCTGAGAATCAAATAAAAGTTTTAGCTCTTTGTATGTGTAGTTGATGCGTTAACCTTAAAGAAAATCGGAGCCGTTTTTGAGAAAAATCACAAAAAACTGAAAAAACCAATCCGTAAAGTAGCACTCCCGGTTGATGGATTTTGCCCGAAATCTTCGTGTCTTATGCGGTGGAAGTACCTAAACGGAATACCAAGTTTGAGCTCCCTGCAATTTTTCGTTTTCGAGATATTCTTTTCGCACACAACAAATATATACACACATACACACACACACACACACAAAGAGAGAGAGAGAGAGAGAGAGAAGAACATAAATACATAATAGAAGAGCCAGTGAGGTCGTGTGAATGGTTACATGCTGCTGCATCAGTTCCAGAGATAAAAACTTCACAAGGATTTCAGAAAAAAAATTTTGAGTGCAAAATATCGATCGATGCACTTAAGAACAGAGACTTGCACTGACCAATATTAGAGGAAATAAGGCTCAGACTGACTGAAACGACTGAATGGAAAGGGAAGACAGAATGGGTTAAAGCGCAAGTGGGAATAGATGGAAATGAAACTACAGGTAGATTGGCAAAACAAGCAGCAGCTGAAGACAATTTGCTAGTCAGCTACTATATAGCCCCAAGGTTCCATCTAAAAAGAAAACAGGCTTTTAACCGAAGAGAGGTGGGAAGAAAATTAGAGAAAAGCTTCAAAAGGACAAGACACTCACGAATACGTTCAAAGTATACAAGACAGGAGAAAGTTAAGTCACTTAAGAATAAACTAACGCAAGTCCTGAGAGGGCATGGAAGAACTAACGACTATTTACGGACAATCCATTCTGCAAATGTAACAATGGAACTACACAAACTTGGAATCACTTAATCTACGACTACTAGATAAACCGAGAACTAAGATGATCCGAGAAATAGTAACTACAGGATCACCTGGCCAGCAAGAAGACCGCTACTGATAATAAAGAATATTTGCCGTCTTTTAAAAAAAAATCATAAATAAAATAGATATGTATATACTCTAAATTAATAATTTAATCGGTGAATGATGAAGTATTTTACTTAGCGTGTTCTACATCTGGTGACTTACATGTAACGTTATACTTGAAATAAATTCCCATCCAACAGGGTTATTATTGGTTCGTGAAAAAAACACACACACACACACACACAACATTTCATTGTCAAAATCTTCAAATTTCTAGAAAATTAGACTTTACATTCTCATCAATACGTTCTGCTAATAGACACTTTAACGTTCCTGCTTCTTTCACTTCCTTCCAAGAAAACTAATATATTCAAATACTCATCAGATACAGGAAGTCATTTAGTACTCATGAGTGGAGAGAGCATGTTATTTAAAAATAAGAGTAAGTAAAAAAAACACACACAGACATTTTCTAAAACCATTTTTTTGGACTCACAGGACCTCGAAATGGATATTTCCGGTGAAAACTCGATACCGAAAATTTGAAACGATTACAATACTTCCTCTTACTAGTAGTAAGAGAAAGTCAAAAGAGTCCGATCTTGAAGATAAAGCCACAGATATTTAGGAAAACTTTGTATTCAGGAAGTGCTTGAAGATCTCGCTAGTTGTTGAAATACCTGGTTCACACTAGATTGTCTTTCTCCATTTGATTGTAGCCATGTTGCAAAATAGTCTTTTCATCTGATGAAAAAACGGGGGTTTTTGCTTTAATAAAAGAAAACATTATTGCAGGAGTTTGGAGGGAGGTATTCAATACGCAATATAAGATCTCCGTGTGTTGTGTGGTGTGACGTCATAGACAGTTGGGGAAATAAGCAGATAAAAAAATGAAAAATTTGCTAAACGCATCAAAACTGCTACAACAATAGAATAGAAATGTAATCAGGGGTATAGATATTGTCAAGGGCATGGTGTTTGTTGTTTACCTGGATTGTAAACAATGCCCCCTCTCATCCTCTCTCTCTCTCTGCTCAGCTTCCTACTCAGTTCACCAAGATCTCTCCAAATATATCTGAACGTCTGACGCATTTCTCTCTTTACAGTTCATATTTCATTTGGTAATTATATACATTTGATCTAGTAGCTCTTGTTATTTTTAGAGATCGACCTAGTTACTTTGTTGTCTAAGTTTTCTTCCCTGTTAATGCTTCTTTTGGATAGTCTAGTGGATCTAGTACTTTTCTTTGCTAGATTGATTATTTGCTGGTAGCCAAAAATTACCCAATTTTTATCATCCTCATTAACAAAAAAAAAAAAATGTGAGTCACCTTTATCTCAACAACATTTTTCGAGGCATTATAAGCAATATTTATTAGCTGCAAGTTTTGCAAGCTTTTACTTTCTTCCTTTTTCATATGCAAGAAATCTGGTGTGAAAGATGTTTCAATCAAAAGTAATAAGTTCAGTATCAGTGCAGTAGTACTTACCAACAAGTTTAAGAAACATATCGCTAAAGTCGTTTCCGAGAATATTCCAAAAACCTCGGAAGTGTGAATAGTTGCACTTCCGATCAGCTGATTTGAATTTTAGCAATGTTTCTAATTTATATTAATATAGTGGTAGAACCGTACATTGTGTTGAAGTAGTACTTTAGAGGAAAGTACATTACTGTTCCTCTCCAGAACCCCTTGAAAAAAATCAATTTTTCCGGGTATCCCGAGTATACGAAGTTGATAGAAAATCTTTGGAGTCGTTTTCGAGAAAATCGCAAAGCATTCAGTCAAGAGGTACTTCCGGTTGAGGAATTTTAACAGTTACCTTACTGCCGGATCCCATGGCGATACATAAACGGAATATCAAGTTTGGACTTTCTGAATTTTTCGTTTTTGAGCTATGCTGTTCACATACATATTTAGATACACACACACACACACACACACAGAATTTTTCTAAAAACCACTGTTTTAAATTAAGGGGACCTCAAAACGTGAATTTCCGGTGAAAACTCTATATCGATAATTCGACACGATTACAATACTTCCTCTTACTAGTATGTATAAGAGAAAGTAAAAAGAGTGTGAGGAATGTATCTGCATTTGAAAACACCTGTAAAAACTGTTTTTATTATGTGCCTCTTAGGGAGTTTTTCCGACCGACTAGCTCCTAAAGACCAGGGTGTTTGCTTGCAGCAATCACCTGAGACTAGCAATGCTGTTCTGTGTAAATTAAGGTTTAATATCTCTATACTACCTACTATTATAGGTAGTTGCTTGCCTCTTGCCAGGATGCGTGTGAACTGGTGTTAGTAAACAAAATACAAATAACCAACCCAATTAATTTTGATTGAAATAGGCAGTTTCTATTTGTCATACTTATTTGGTCCTCCAAGATTAATTCTGAGACATGTACCAATTATTGTAGGTTGTTAAGTTTGTTACCGATATTACGTACGGTTTTGTCTCCTTCTCTTTTAACATTAAACACATAAAATGATGTTAACTAGATGGTATCAGTATGGTTTGTCAATTGATACTGAAATTTGTGACGTAGGAGAATGTCAAGAGAGTGTTCTTCATGTTCCTTAGATCACAGGTAATGTTTAAAGTTCTCTCTCTCACTTTATCTTTCTCAAGGTGTATTTTTTTTAGAATTATGAAACACATTATTACTGCAAAATCACTTTATTATTATTATTATTATAATATAAACATCTTGTCTTCTTTAATCTATATTCGATATCTATACACTTGAATAATTTTTTGTCCAATAAACTTGGATAATATGATCACAGTGCTGACAACATAAAACTTTGACCAATCTCTTTCTCTCTCTCAGTATGACCAACTTACTAGGAATTTTAATTCTTTTAATCAATTTTTTATTGTTATTTTTTCTTCCTTAGATATATTAAATATTTTTCCTGTTTAGGGGGGGTCCCCTGAATAAGAAAAAAATGTTTTTAGTGAATGGTTGTGTCTGTGTGTGTTAACAGAATATCTCAAAAATGAAAAGTCCCCGGAAGCTCAAACTTGGTATTCTATTTAGGCATTACCAACGCCCGCATCGGACACGAAGATTTCGGGCAAAATTCATGAACCAGAAGTGCGATGATTTTACTGGCTCATTTTCAGTTTTTCTTGATTTTCTTGGAAACGGCTCGGAACGATTTTCTTTAAACTTCGTGTACTACACATACACATAAATACCTATCACTTTTATTTGAAACCTTTTCCAGGAAAAACAGTTTTTTTGGGCGTTCTGGGGGAATAGTAGCGTAATTACTTTTCTCTAAAGTATCACTTCAGTATAATGTATGTTTTACTACCTTCATTATATTTATTAATACACATTAGAAGCATTGCTAGAATTCCAAATGTAAAGAAAATCGGTTAACCGATTGTGCGATTATACAGAATAGGTTTTTGAGTATTTTGGAATTTACGATTTTCTTGCTGCTTCATAAAAACGTATCACTTTTATTTGAAACATTTTATTTGAAAAAATGAATAATATTTGAATGAAAATTTGCACAAGCTTTCTTGGTTTTGACATAGAGCGCTCCACATAAGCCGCTCTGGTGTACAAGGAAAATCTCCATCACCATTTTTATGACCAGCCCAACAAACATTGTCACTATGCAATTGTAAAGAGAATTTATTGATTAAATTGTATTAATTAGAGTAAGAGAAAGTCGTAGGGGGTGTTTTTATTAACAACGCTTGACAAAGATGGAGTTTCAAGCATTGTTTTCTGTTTTTAGTATTCAGTTGTGTAAGTAGTAAAACTGGATAGATTTTACGGTATTTGTTTTGTATATATGTAGAAAGAGATAAATTTTATTCGGTGGAGTACCAACAGTGTACAGACAGACAGAAGTCCCTGACAGTGATAGTACTATTTACATTGAACTTGATAGAGCGCACCCCAAGCTTATTATAGGAAAAAGAGTTTTGTATGTTGACCGAGAGAGTGAGAAAGAGTGCGTTAAGTAGAGGGGGCTGTCTCTGTCACTCTCAGAGGGTAATGAAATTTGTGAAGGTAAACCAGCTAGCTAGCAATGAACAGAGGGGGAGCACACACACTTGCTGCACTCTTATGTTGTTGGTGCTGAAGCTACAGCATGCTGCTGGCTCACTCTGCTCCATCCAAACTGCTACACCAAACTTGTACCATTCTCTGTCTCCGGACTGCTGCAATATAATGGAAACTTTTTTTTTTACATTCCGAGTGTCTCTTTACTAAAAAAGGAAACTCGACCATCAACCAACCATCTCCTTTCTTAATTTAAATCAGATATAAATTTTTATTTAGCAACCAAAGAGGACAAAAAAAAAAGAGCAAACCAAAAATGCATGGGCATGAATATACTTTTTTAAACATAGACATGTTTTTTTTTTCTAAAGATGACATTAAGACTCACCGAGTTTGATTTTCTTTTTCCGGAAAGCTAAACACCCGCTATGGAAACTCACTTAACCATTTGTTACAATACTATTTGATAAGTTCTCTTTAAACTTGCAGCATTCCCTAAATATATTATTAGGCTTGCATTATAAATACATATATAGAGTTAGTATGGATTATACTCATTTATCTGGCAGCGTCCTTTTATACAGTCCCTTAGCGAAGCCTCTTTAATGGCAGTTTAACTATAAGCCTAACATATCTTAAGCCTAGACAACCACCCTAAAATAATTTTTTCTGGAATTTTTTGCAAATAATAATAATGAAAGTATATGAATACCCAATTAGCATTTCAATTTCGAAGATAAAAGTTTGGACGCTTAATGAGGTTATTCCAAAAATCTCTGAACCTGTAAAGCCCCCCTTAGTATGAAAAATTTTGGGAGGTGAAGTTGTTCGCGTCCGGGATTTTTCTCATGTGCTCCCTGGATACCCAACCAAACGAACAACAACTGTCACCCGCGCAGCTTATAACTTATTTGCGACACCATGCCAAATAGACATATGTGTCTCACGCAAACCGCCTTTTTCAAGACGTTAACATACCTCGGCTCAGGACTATGTTCTGGAATGCCGGAGACTTAACTAATGATACATTTACAGAATTGAAGGTATTTATTTTATCACACAACATAGATTTATTGGGGGTGATCGAGGCGGGAGCGGCAACAGATAATCTGAAACTTTTCCAGCTGCCTAGTTACCAAGGCTACGCACTTCCCAGAGCAAGGCGAAACTCGTCTGGTATCCTAGTAGGTATCAAATCATCCTTCGTGGTGAAGTTTGTAAAACGAAAGAGAATGAGCGATTTGGATAAGCTGGAAGGAATGAAGCTCAACATTTGGAGGAAAAATTTCCACCCCAGGTAATCGTTGTTTATAACCCTCTTAATAATAGGTCAGACTTAAGCTGGCTGGAGGCTACCTGGGACGAGAGATGCATCGTCGGTGGCGACTTTAATGCCCCTTCCATTCGGTGGGGATACCGCCGCACGGATACTTTAGAGAAAATTATTGAGGACTTCATTGATTCAAATGAAGTCGAATTCATTGACAATGACACCCGGGACCCTACGTTCCTGGCTTATGCTGGCAGCGCGTTGCTCCCTGACTTAATTCTCGCCCGCACATCCTTGTCGGATCGCATTAAGCACCCAATTAGTCCAGCTCCAGGTGGATTTGGCCATAAAATCATGGTGGCAGACATTCTAGGCTCACCAGGGCTTCACCGCGAGAGGCGTCGAATCCTTTGGAGCACAAAAAAGGCCGATTGGAAACTCTATAGTCGCCACACCGATCTACTCATCACTCGCGACTTAATTGTAGACAACGTAGACGTTGCATATACACAGATCAAGAGCAAAATTTTAAAGTGCGCGTCTCTTGCGGTTCCCAGAGGTAGAATGAAGCGCTACGCTCCATTCTGGAACAAGAGCTCCAAGAGCTGAAGGAAATCAGCGACAATGGCAGACAGGCAGCAGAGACTGATGGCAGCATTGCCAATAGAATTGAACTATAGGGAGAGCTAGTGCCGCAATGAAAAGAGCTGTGATTAGCGCCAAGCAGGCTTGTTTCCGCAAACATCTTAAAGAGCTTGATTTTCGTAAAGATGGTGTTAGAGCTCATAAGCACGTCACCTCACTAAATAGCAAGAAAGAAACTAGGAATAACCCCATAAATAAGGGAGATAAACTTATCGTTTTTCGGAAAGAAATTGCGAATCACTTTTGTAAGTTATATGCTAAGATTAGCGGCTTCCATCCACGCAAATCCAATGGGATCCGACGACGAGTTTGAACACAGTCCGTTTTTTGGAAAGCTCCAACTCTCAGAATTAGAAGTTGCTTTACTGAGCCTAGAAATGACCGGGAGTCCTGGCCGAGACGAACTTTTACCTACGTTCGTTATTTACTTGGGCCCTCTGGCTCGACTAACAGTTTTGGAGTTTTTGAACATAGTTTGGACGAAGTATCTCCCGAGTGAGTGAAGAAAAGGAGAGATCGTCCCTATAGCCAAAAAAGGCAAACATACGGATAGAGCCGAACATTTTCGCCCCATTACTCCCCACAAGACCGAGTTCCTCCAGCTGTTTATGCTCTCCATTAAACCGCACGTGGTGTCACTAAAATATCAGGAAAAACAGTTACAGAGAACTCGGAGTGAAACTGGACTCTAGATTAAACTGGAATAAACACGCCGAAAAGCTTGCTGAGATGAAAGATTGAGCTTACTTAAACGACTCACAAGTACCAAGTGGGGGGCTTCTCAGGATGTACTGGCGCAGACTTACAAATCCTATGTGCGCCCTGCTCTAGAATATGGAACCGACATGGCTATCACGGCGTCGAAATCCTGTCTGGGGAGGCTAGACTTGGTCCAGAATAAAACTCTTAGGCTGATCACGGGGGGGCGCCAAATCCCGCCCAGTAATTGCATTAGAGCTCCAGTCAGGTATCGAGCCCCTACACATCAGGAGACAGGCCGAAGCATTAAGCTTACATGAACGCATAAAGCGCCTGGGCATTGGCTACTGGGACGGTTATCATCCCCCCCTCAACCAGCCTTGTAACCTAGGCTAACTTCACTGTGGCGGTAGAAAACACCAAAGCTTCATGGGGGCTTCCTTTTGAGAACCGCCAGATATTCCCGCCACTTCAGTACTCTTTTCGGCGGAATGTCGATTGGATCTGTGCCAGCCGGTCAGTAAGGGAAGGTCTCTCTCCTATGAACTTATTATAGCCATTGCTCTGGAAACACTGGAGGTGCGTTACCCCATATCATCATGGCTACGGTTTTACACTGATGGTTCGTCATTGGGGCCCAACTCAAACGCGGGAGCTGGTATATATAGTAGAGATTTTCAGTGCGCATGACCTGTGGGGAGTATCGCAACAAATTTTGCCGGCGAAGTAAAGGGAATTGCGCTTGCTCTCGATGAAATACGAATAAGACCGGATTCACAGGTTGTGATCCTGGTAGACTCGCAAGCAGCGATCACGGCTGTCACCAGCTCGACCCCTCATGACTCCCAGGATGCTCAGTACTGCCGGGTCAGTATTCACCAATTGATAGCTCGTGGAATTAACGCGGTATTGCAGGGGATTCCTGGGCATTGCGGAATCCTCGGTAATGAAGAGGCCGACAGGCTTGCGGGTGAGGGCGGGCGGTCTGAACAGCCGACCGCTCCACTTACATTAATTACAGCCAAGCGCCTGATAGAACTCACTATTCAGAGATCCACCCTAGAGTGATACCGGCAGCAGACCGCAGGAAAACAGTGGGCCCAGTTATTGTTACAGAACGGACGAATCCCACCTACACTACCCCTCAGGGTGTCCGTGGCCTGTTTCAGATTGCTGACTGGCGACGATTACCTTCAAAAACATTTACATCTCGTCGGATTGGCAACAAGCCCAGTCTTCCATTATGCCTTCAGGAGCACATGTTCGCAGATCACCTTGACGCTGTCCCCAATTAGCGGACATTAGATCTCTCTTTAATGACGAGGATAACCCCTACTACCGATTATCAGTTTTATATTGGGCCGCGCCACATAAAATGGCTGAATAGCCTAAGTCAAAATGGCATAAAGAAAAAAACAACGAAAAAAGTGTTTCTAGCGAATGATCTGCTATGTATGTCAACAATCTCAAAAACGAAAAATTGCAGGATTCAAACTTTGAATTCCATACGATGGTTTCAAAATTCATCAATGGAACGTGAGACTTTACTGAATGTTTTTTCTTCTACAGTTTTTCACGAGTTTCTCAAAAACGGCTCGAAGGATTTCTTTAAATTTGGAATCCTCTACTTGGATATTTATTCTACCTATTTTGTCTTCTTTGATGCAGATGATACTGGATGGGCTGTTGATCTGCAGATTGACTGTGGGTAAGCTAAAATGTTTGGAATGATGACGGTTCATGTTGGATGTTCGGAAAAGGCTGCAGTTAGAAAAGAGCCTTAGTTATAGGTGTCCAGTCTGATCAAGACTTCCATCTGCCAAATTCAGTGTATTGATCACATTCCTCTTCATTTCTAATTATCTTCTCCTATTATTGACCGCCTAATTTTTTTTTTATTACGAATTCAACAAACGTCATTCTTAATTTTATTATTATTATATATTGCTTTCCAATTATTATCATTCCGATATTTTTTAAAAAAAGGGACCATTAATCTTTTGTTTGTTTTTCATTTCCTTACAGCTTCACTAAACTCCGGTTTACAGTGAAATTTGAACTGTGAAAGTCGCACTAAGAGAAAGTCGTGCAATAGTTTCACATCACCAGTTTGTTTTTTTTTTTTTGTTTTTTTAAATTTTATTGTTTTAAAAAGTCCTACGCAACATTTCAGCACTATCCTAAAATTAGATGCGAAATAATTAAATTACCAGAAAATAAAAAGAAAAAACTAACCGTGACAAAAAATAGTGACGATTATGATGCATAAAAAGAACTAGTTGGCAAAAATTTCTATGCAAGTGAAAAGTGTAGTTTTGTGAAAGCGTTACAAAACATTTTATAGTGACGGCCCCATTTACAGCTGACAGAAATCATTGTGTTTGCGCCCCTGCTCCTACTGTCGCATTACTCAGGAGAGATAGTGGTAGTGCCCTATTGAGAACAAGTTACTGCTCAGTAATATTGCCGTATTGGGGGGGGAGGCTATAATACCCAGGACACATGCCATTTATTTTTTTTTTAAATCCCCAAGAAAATATAGTTACAACTGGCTTTGGAATCGATCGTACTAGATTTTCGAAATTGAGTTTTAACCGGAAAAACATGTTCTGGAATTCACCTGAACATGGAAAAAAGTTTTCAGCGAATGGTCTGTATAACACATAAATACCTATCACTTTTTCCAAGCAATTCTCAATATTTAATTAAAAAACTTTTCTTGAGCCTAGAGTTTGCAGCTATTCATTATATTGTCCTTAATTTTATGTAGGTGGCGCCAGTCTACAAAGTACTGAAAGAGTGCTTTAAAAATAGAAATCTACACATGAGCTAATTCAATTAAAACCTAGTTTTTCGCAACCACATCAAAAAAGGATTAGAATAACTATTAGAGCACATGAGCAAATAAGATGCGTTATATACTAGACCATGTAACTATGTAAATTGGAGTGAGAGAGAGTCTTGTGAATGTTTCACATAAGTTTTTTTTTTGTAAAAACTTTCTGGGAAAAGAGATATTTTGGGGCTACTGGGTGGGGGAGACTGTAGCGTTATGCTTTCCTCCTAATGTGTCACTTCAGTAAAATATATGGTTTTATACGTATATAATATTAATAGACAATAGAAGCCTATAGAATTCCAAGTTTGAAGAAAATCAGTTTACCGGAAGTGTGCTTTAAGTTTCCCATCAATGGATTCCTATTAAAGTAATGTTCTTCCATAAAAAACAGACAAATGAATTTTAAAAATATCTAGTTTGAAGAAAACAGAAACTAAAGAACAGAAAAGTCTGGCGTTTGGATTGTTAGGCTAGATTTTTAATTGGAAGTTTAGTTAAGTTAGTACAAATAAATTTACTAAATGCATACTAAAGCTGTTTGGTGATAATATTGAGAAGGCGGTGTATTGTCGTGTTTTACTCTGTGTTAGTAATGAATGCGAGTTCTAGAGCAACTAGATAACGTCCTCATCAGATTATTGGACAAGCCAGGGTTCCTACTACAACTGCTTACTCTAACATCCCGCTTAACTACTTGTCTTGTCCTGTCATGCTTAGTTATATGTACATTATCTGCTTGCTGTCTCTCTCTCTCTTTAAGAGTATATAGATGTTTCTGATGCTTATGGGCTTATTTGCTATAATGTGACTGACTAGCCTTGTAACATGAGAACATGCCGCTCTCTCTCCCATGTGATTGATTCCTTGATGGTATTTTGGTATATTCAGTGTCTTAAGTTAAGCATCCTTGATCGAAACATATTTAAACAAGTTGATTTTCTAATCAAAAAGGAATGAAAATCAAAAAGGAATACAAATAAAAATGAATAGATTTGATTTCCTTTATTATTTATTTTAATATCATCTCAGATTTGCCGTTTGCTGCCAACCTTCTTACATATCAATTTACCTACATATTTTCTTGTATTAACCCTGCTTGGATTTTACATTCATTTATTATTTGTAAAGCTTTTGACTGTCCATAAACTTTGCATTGCCTTTCTTCAAACTTTGTCTATTATTCTTATAAGTACAGTATACTTCTGAAATGTCTTTTCCCCCTCCCCCTAGTAAAAATGACTATAAAACACTGAGCATACTTAACCCCTCTATAATTTAGTTATAAAGTATCCTTCAAAACATGCGATTGTTATTCACTATTTTCTAATGTCTAATCATAATTTATAATTCGTGTAATTCTTTTTTGTCATTAAACACATTCACATAGCAACGTAACCTTATAACCTCCTGCACATATATACACACTCAACAAACCAGCAAGTGTGCGCAAACCAATGTTGAAGTGACGCGAACTTGGTGAATTTGCTCTGACGATGGATGAAACTCCGAAACCGATCAGGAATAAAAGGAACATGCATGCTACAACGGATAAAATACCAGATGTTATCCAGCATTACGGACCCATCCACATATTCAAGAATCCAAACCAATTGAATCATTGCAAGGACTGTAATATTAACGATACTGTCAAATGTTTGAAAATGAATATTCATCAGAAGTTGAAAATGTGTATTGAGGGTATTCAAAAATTCTTTACAGCGCATGCTATTTGGGTGTGTGTGGGTAACGTACTCACATGAAGGTGAATGTATTCACGTTTTGAGATCCTTTCTGTGTGTGTGTGTGCGCGCGCTTGCGTGTAGTGTCCGCATTATTTAAAAAGCGAAAATCCTTGAGATTTAGTTTAAGTGCTCGTTTCGGACCCGATAATAAGGTTTTGATCAAAATCGGTCAACTGGAAAGTAACACTTTCAACTGAAATAAATTTTTAAGTTTTTTGCGCTTTTCTCGAAATTGGCTCCAACGATTTACATTAAACCTGGAATGTTAACTACACATATAAAGTGGTACAATTTTTATTTGAAACATTTTTCCGGAAAAGTCGTTGAAGAGCGGTTTAGGAGGCTGAGTGGGTTTATGTTTTCCTGTTAAGTGTTATTTTAGTTTATCATTCTTTCATCTACATAATATTAATTACAATGAAATGTGATGCCAAAAATTTCGAGTGTGCAGAAAATTGGTTCACCAGAAGTGCAACTCCCCCCCCCCATTTTAACCGTAAAGAGACCATCAGGTTTCATTGAACTTGGCATGCAACTTGATAACAAGGCAATCACTTTTGTTTGAAACTTTTACCGAGAAAATTCATTTAAGGTATTTCTTAGGGAGGTGGAGCTAGTGCTTTGCTAAAAAAAAATGCGTTTTGTAAAGTTTAGATTGGCCCCTTGATGTACATTGAAGGCAACTTAAACGTCTAGTAACGTCTAAATTATTTTTTTGAAGAGAATTAGTAAATTGCGGTAAGAGAACGTCGTATGAGTGTTTTACACTAGATTTTTTTCAGACAAAGTAGTGCTTTAAGTAAGTACATAAAACTACGTTTCACCACGCTGTGCGAACTATAGGAATTAACATTAGTAAAGATACTAGCGACATGGTGGCCTTGTGATAAGAGATCGTCAGTATTTCATATCAGTTCTCAATAACAAAACTTGTCAGATAACAATACTACCTCTTACAGCTGAAAAGTAAGTAATATTCCACTGAAATAATTTATAGATTGCTGAAAGCGAAAGGAACTCGCCTAGGAAGTGCTGTATATCTTCAGAATAACTTGTGGAGTTGTGTGAACCCAACTATTGATTAATATAATGCATTGAGGAGGTGATCTGACTGACCGCTTCAACTTAGCATTGCATTCCAAACAGTGCGTACCAAACAGTATTGTAAAAAAAGGTTTACTTGGCAGTTGTTCAAGCAATATCTTCTTTGTCTGTCTCTCTCTTTCTCTTAGTAAAACATTGCAAAATCCATATTTTCCACACTCCAGGTTGACAGAAATGCATAACATCAAAAGAAAAAGTTGCATTCAAATTGCATCAAAATTACTCAAATTGCACAATGCATTTACTTTTAAAATGTAATTAAATATTTGTTTTTATTGTGGTAGTAAATAAAAAGGGCTTGCTGGCAGACATTGAAGTTTGGTCTAAAATTATCGGTATAGTTTTTAGTGAGGGATGAGGAGAATTGGTAGGGAAGTTCATTGACCTCGTCAGTGTAGTTACTAGCATTGTGCACTGATGAAGAAGAAGAAGATCAAACGGGCCGGGCTAAATGGTGGACAGTAGCCGAAGAAACATTAACTTGATGGAGATGATTGAAGAGACTAGTGGGGAGGGACCCTGTGATCATCATTCACTTCTCAGCCTGTCTGTCTTTGTGTACGAGTGTATAACGACAACTTTAATAATATAATATCCAAGGATTTCAATTTGTCCATTGGAGGGAGAAGGGTTGTCGGTAATAGGGCAGTCTCCCTCCATTAGTGATATGTATATAACTACACAAGGAAAGCCACTCCGCCGACTTTCCTAGCAGAGTGCGGGCCCCCCTCACTGCACCTCGTCTTCTTACCATCACACTATCGTTGCACGTACTACAGTGCACACCATCAACTACAGATGAATGTCCGAACTGTGGTCGCTGGTGTGAGCATTGTGCACTCTCCTCACCCCCGCTCTTCTCCACCATTTCTTTTCAAGTAAAATACTAAGAGCCAAATGGCCTTCTCAAGGCGTTTATCTGATCCAGTTTGTTGCACTGCCCACTAAATCTCATTGCACTGTAATAGATTCTCTATTCAAACTAAACGAATATGTATGACTCCTACATTCAACGAATTTTTCTCTATTTTTCTCATTTCTCACAATTTCTCCATTGAAAAATTTTTAATAAAAAAGCCCTTTATGGATGGGAAATTCAAGGACAATATTTGGAGCCAATTATGAGAAAATTAGTTATTTGTACGTTTTTCAAACCTTGCAGAAAGCGCACGACTGACAATCACATTACACTAATTAATAGTTGCACTAACAATTACAAAATGTAGTTGGTAGTTGCTTTTGCAATTATGTTTTACCACTAATGAAGTTTTAGTTTTCTGTAATTTTCGATTTTTTTGAGATATTTTTGTTTAGATTAAAATCTTTTGCTCGTAATTACATGTAGTAGTAGGTAAGGTAACCAGATTGTTTGTTCTTACTTTCGAAGTGATGAGATTGAACTCGTGAAATTTTTGCCAAGTATCAGATTATGTTTCAAAGTTAGAAATTAAAATTTAACTAGGAAATAAATTTGTCCACCGGTATAGAGGTTCAAAAGGAAAACTGCAAAGCAACTACAAATTGCATTTGACATTTGTTAATTGCAACTACAACTCAACTAATGAAACTCTTAGTTAATAATTTATGGTTACAACTACCATTTTGCCCAACTGTGTCTTAATTATCCACCATGGTTGCACGCCACTAGAATGCTCCGATCACAATCAGTCAAAGGGAAATTACTGAATTTTTGTTTCTTCTTCCAATTTATTGTTGATTTTCTTGTAAATGGCTCCAGCGATTTTTTCTTGAATTTCCCACACATAAAGGCCCAATTATTTTTATAAAAACATGCAGCGAAGTCGCGTTTAATGTTGATTAATTTTTTGACTGAAACCTTTGTGTCAGATGTGCTGCTGGTGGTAGTAAAGGCAGCTAAACGCAAATCTCAAGTTATGCTTCCAGCGATTTTTCATTTCTGAAATATTTCCTTATGTTCAAATACATACTTGTTAAGAAAGATTTTTTCATGTATTTAGGAAATCTTTCTGTTCATGTATTTCCGGTGATAAGCTTAATTTCGAAAATTGAACGCTATTCCCCTACTTCCGCCTACAGTAGTAGGAGAAAGTAAATATATATATATTCCCAAGTCCTACCATTTTGATGAATTAAAGTTTTTTGTGGTACAAATTAGTGTTCACAGTACCTTGTTATGATACTTTTTTTCAAGTAATTAATAGATGATGTGAGAAATTATTATTATTATTAATTAGGAAGAGAGAGGACAGCTGAGCTCGAGAGCAAGATAAAGGGCTCCATTACTAATTAAATATAATTAGTATGTAATTGACGGAATGTGACTCTGTAATAATAATAGTAACAACAGCATCTTGCCACTTATGGTTTGTAAAATATCAACTTAACTGTAATAGTTTCTTTATTTCATTCCCAGCACTATGGCACACACCTACGCGCACACAAATATCCAATACCCCTTACAGAACACATTCACACGTAGTCCTTTTTCTTATTCTTTAACAATAACCAGTTTTTCTTTTTTCTGCTGTATTATCGTGCCACATTTTCCTAAATTGAGTTTCAGTTTCAATATCAACAGATCTGATCCTCTGTTTAGTTCTCAGCATCGCATCAGAGGAGCAAGTATTGCGTGATCGTGTCAAATTTTTAAAATTAAGTTTTCATCGGAAATCCGTGTTTAAGGTCCACTTAATGTTATGAAGAAATTTGGTGAGGGTCGGTCATGAATGAAACAATCAATTATGCCAACGTTTCGACAGAGTTTCCTGTCTTTATCAAGGCTTTAATATACAGGGTGTCCCAAGGTATATGGATAACGACTTTTTCTCGGAAACTAAGATAGCTAGAAAAAAACTAAAAAATACGTGTCCCCGTAGTTTTTTGTTAGAAATCCAAATTTAATTTGCAAATTTGTTTTGGTGCTTCTAGAAGCGAGATACAGGTACCAACTTCATTTTTTCAAATGGGGAGGTGTGGTTTTTATTTAAGAAATAGATTCCTCTATTTTTTGTAAGAAAAATTTACTTGAACGGTTTTTTTTCTTTGCGCGATATTTTACAAGTTATGAATGAAAACATGAATTCTTATAAGAAATTTCAAAATGATATTATAACGGTTTTTTGATTTAATAAGAAGAAAAGTACTATTTTATTATAAATTTTACTCCTCATTAATTACAGATATTGCTCGAACTGGCCCCCACCATTAGAGATGCATACACGTGCTTTTTCCTGCCAATTGTACTTTACGACGAAAGAAGTACTTACTTCAGTAAAATGTATGATGATTCTACCACCTATACAATATTAATAGGTATATGATGAGAAGCATTGCTGGAATTCCAAATTTGAAGGAAATCGGTTTACCAGAAGTGCAATTTAACGGAATAGGGTTTTCATTTTTTTTTTTTTTTGTATTTTTTTCGAAAAGGGTTTCTTATAATAGTTTCTTTAAACCTTGGAATACTCTGTGCGCAGATAAAGACATGTCACTTTTATTTGAAAGTTTTTCCGTAAAACAAGAAGATTTTATAAGGGTTTAGGGATCCGTTAGGTTTAAATTTAAACTACCCAGACTTCGTTGGTTTTGACAGAGGGCGCTAAAACACGTCCGCTCAGGTATACACGTATAACCTTTCGTTAATGGCCAGGTACCGAACTAAACATTGTAATCATTGCAATTTTAAAGACAGGTTTTTTTACCTGCTTCTTTTTGTGGTCATCGACCGGTTTCGGTCGTTCGCCCATCATCTGGATGTTTGTGTCAAAACAGTGTGATAATATAGACTTGCACAGTGCAAATTTAATTGATACACACAATTTGCTCTATGCAAGTCTTTGTTTTGACAAACGCATCCTGATGATGGGCAAACGCCCAAAACCGGTCGATGATCACAAAAAGAAGCAGGCTATCATGGAAAATATCTCTGATGCTTTCCAGCTCTGCGGAATCAACCATAACAGTTTTTTAAAAATAAATTATATTATAATTGGTGTAAAAGAAAGTTGTGTGTGGGTTTTACAACAGTTTTTTTTTTTATATTCGATTTGTATTTTGTAAAAGTATTTGTAAAAGTTGTGGTTAGCATGAGCATGAATACTGTTTAAAACAAACTTGTCTTATTTCATGAAACTGTTGTTTGTATTTAAGATGTTGGATTTAAACCAGATATTTCTTCTAAGTATTGTAGTTGACAAGTGTCTGTATAAATATTTCTATAAGTGGCTAAACAAGTATAGTTGTATTGTTACCACTATTGTATGGTTTACATTAGTTACATTGTATTAGTAACAGTTGTTTACAGAACGTTATATTGTTTCAAATACTGCAGTAGAATTGAGACGAGCATGTATTATACACGTTCAGAGGCTAACACGTGTCGCTATCCATTAGCCAGTTTCAGTACTATTGACACCGTCTTGTATATATATCACCTTTACGTTGTCTTCCTCCCGCCACAGCACAGCTTGTTCCCGGCTCTTCCGCCAGCAATAAACAGAATCCTTTAAATAATACAACTCTCAATTAATGTACGTTTGTTTCTCAAAGCACTGCCTTCTAGATATCTACTTATATAATACCCGTATTGTAGATAGATACATAAGTATATACACATAAGTATTTATAATAATAATAATTATTATGGAAGTGCCAATGTACATTATCATTATAATCTTACTACATTGTTTATATAATGATTTTTAGTATAAGGCGAGGAACAATATGCAGGGAAAAGGGGAAAAAACCTGCAGCTTTAGGAAAATATTAAGAGAGGATGTGTTTCAGTCTTTTATGCCTGTGATGTATGGACGGATCGTAGGTTGATATTTCGCGGCAGAGTGGATTGGGATGACAGTCTCGAGTGCAGAGAAGTTTCAGGAGACGATTTTGGATAAAGGAATAAACTGGGGTTACTGAAAATACGCGAAATTGGTCGATTTTGGTGAGTCGTGGTAAGTCAGTCGCAAGTCTTAGGAATTTGTTCTGGGTTATCTGAAGTTTTTTGATGTTACTGTTACTAGTCAGGCTCCAGGAGGAGGAAGCGTAAAGTAACATCGTCTTTGTAAGTAGGAGTTTGTTTTGTGTGGTCATTTTTGAGCCGCGTGACAGTAACGGGAAGAGTAGTCTTATAGTCATTTTTCCAGAATTCACTTTGTGCTGTAAGTGGGTCGTGAAGTTCAGTTTGTTGTCCAGAGTTTTTCCGAGGTACTTCACGTTGCTAGTCCAAGGGATCAAAGTATTGCTGTGTTTAATTTGTCTGTTGATTGTAGGTCTACGTTTAGTAAACAGTATGCCGTTTGTTTTGTAATGATTTATTTTCATTTTCCATTTAGTGCTTTCTTTAATTTGTCTATTGCAGATCTAAGTCTGTTAGTAATAGTACCATTCTCCATGAAGATGTGTACAAAGCAAACATTATCAGCGTATAGGGGCTAGGTTGATACGAGGAGGTTTGGGAAGAGGATTAGTATAGGTGATGAATAGGTCGGGATATAGGCGCTATTGGGTAGGAGTCAGAGGGAGCCCTTGATTAGTTGGATGTAAAATTTTCTGTTGGAGTGTAGGAAGGAGTTTATTAGAGGGAAGGAGACAGGAGTTTAGAATAGAGGGAAGTTGTATTCAATGAGACGGAAAAGAAGCCTTGGATGCCAGACAGTGTCGAAGGTTTTGTCTATGTCAGGTAGTATCTGTCAGTGTGTTTTTGTATGAATGTTTTGTGTAATGTCGACAACTATTCTAGTCAGTAACCATACTGTCTTTTATAATTACTTCTGTAGGAAATAGTATGTGCGAAAATCGTACTACATTTTCGAAACATAGCTTTTTACTTTCACTTACTCACAGTAAGGGGAAGTTTTGCGCCGTACCAGATTTGCGCCTCACCAGAAATACATGCTGTAAGGGTAGCAGACGAACCTTGGTCCTTGCCCAAGTGTATTTTTTTTTGTAAAGAAGAGAAAGTGTACATTTATTTAACTAAACAAAATTATTATTTCATGTTTTGCGGCCCCGGTAACGGAAAAAATGTTTTTAGCGAATATGTGTGTGTGTGGGTGTGTGTGCGCATATATATATATATGTGTGTGTGTGTGTGTGTGTGCATTAACAGAATGTTTCAAAAACGAAAAGTCGCAGGAATCTCTTAAAATTAGTATTCCCTTTAGGTACTACCATCGCATTATACACGAAGTTTAAAGAAAATCATTGAAGCCGTTTTCGAGAAAATTGCGATAACCGTAGAAAAATTATTCAGTAAAATCGCACTTCCGGTTGTTGGATTTTGGACGAAAACATGGTGTCAGCGGTTCTAGGCCGTACTTAAACGGAATACCAAGTTTGAGTTTCATCCGACTTTCGTTTTTGAGACATTCTGTAGATGCACGCAACCATACATACACACCATTCGCTACAAACTTTTTTCTTCTTATTCAGGGGACCGCCAAAACCTATATTTCCGGTGAAACTTAATTTCGAAAATCTGATAATATCGCAATACTTTAGTAAAAAAAGAATTACAAATAAGTTTATCAAAATTTTTGGCCTGTAGAATTTATATAATGCAGATGGTTTCGTGCCTTTATCATTGTCAAGCTCTTTTAAAAAGGAAGAAGCGAAAAGTTTGTAGACGATGCTACGTAGTGCTTAGGAGTAAATGAACCAGTCAGAAATGGTTTTGTTTCTCCCGCAATTCTCTGTATTTCGCAGATAAAAAGCAGATAATAATTTCGATGATATTCGTATGATTTGGTAATGGCATTTTAATGACTGTCATTACTATCTTACTACAATGATTATCATTGTCGCCAAAGCTTAGGTTGTGAGGAGAACAATAGTATGGCGGTGTATGCAGTGGAAAATAGCGGTACACAACGTGCTGCCCTCTACAGTTTTAATAATGTTAAACTATAAAGGTATAACAATAAAAAGGTTACTTCTTTGTCTGAAAAGAAGAATACATTTTAATTTACAACCCATTTTCCTATTTTCGTAAAGGGGAAAAAAGGTAATAAAGAAATAAGGTTTAATGGTCACTCTATGCTACAGTACAGTTATCATCTTGTCCACCTTGTGGACTTGTGTTTTGGATTTGTGCAAACATGTGCTGTTCATGGTATTTGATGAGTAGCCGCCTCATAACAATGTAATATGTTACGAGAAGAATGCAAGAACGTACGTACAGCTGTGAATAGTACGACCGATAGTTGTATGTAGTGGCCACCTGTAGCGCTAGTGTCCCATGTCCGCTGATCACAGCCTCTCTGTCTGTTAGTCTTCTTCGTCTGTCCTCGGCCGTGTAGTTGTTTTATTACAAAGGATTCGCTCTGTTTATGCGACCAAACAGTTAGTTCACCATATTAGATTAAGTAGGACATTATTGTTGCCAGGTTATTATCTACACATACACTCACATCTGAAATTGTTACAGATATTGATATTACATCGTATGTTTTATGAGCCATTCCATGAATATCACTTGTTTTTACTTTGTCTGCTGCCAAGCGAAAGTGTCTTATTTTTGAAATTTATTTCTCCAGAAAAGTATGAGGTTCAATCAAACGCTCAAAATTTCCAGAATATACGGTCTTATTAGTCAAAAATCCTTCCGAAAAATTACACACAGACTAATTCTAGCAAAAATTAGTCACGAAAATTCCACTTAACAACAAAACAGCAAAATCAACCTGTATCGAACATTCCATTATGATTAAGATTCATTCTTTTCTGCACAAAATGCCCGTAATTCGAAAATCTCACCTCCACAACTACACCAAATAAATCCAGCACGTCCGAATGAGCCGCCGCACTACTTGGCAAGATTATTGCCTAAAGGGTAGAGGTTCTCTTCTCAGCTATCCAGTCCTGAGTATCCTACATCATCATATTCACATAATACATCTTCTTGTTCTAGATTGTGAATTGTAAATAAATAAATAAGAAAAGTTTTCCTAAAAAGAAAAAAAGATACAACCTTCGCATATGACACGCATCTACCAACCGGAAATCCTGAATGTTTTTTTTAACCTGCACCTGCAAGCCTGAAAGTTTAACTAAAACCTATAAACCTATAACTTTTATTGGTAACATTTTGCCAATAAAAGTTTGTTTTTAAGTGGTTCAGAGGTTCCTGAGACGTTAAGAGGTGGGTGAGTGTTTCACACCAGATTTTTTCTCCAGGAAACGTTTTTAGGAGAGTTCAGGGATGACGTTTTAGATTCGATTAAAATGCATGTAGTGGGTCTGCAGATCTTGCAGAAAGTACGTTAAATCCTTTTGCTAAAAATTCCAAATTGAAGACAAATTTATTAAATCCGAAATGCAAAATTTAAAGAATAAATTTCACTGAATGTTTTTGGAACTTTCTGGGAAATGGGTACCATGATTTACTTTAAACTTGGAAAGCAAACTGCATAGATATGAAAACTAACCCCTTTATTTGGACCTTTCTTTGAGGAACAGGGGCAAATTGATTTTTGAAAGGTTCTCGGTAAAGTGTAGGCTTAGTTTTGAAGTGTCACTATAAGTTTTGCTGGGTGCTGATAGAGGCATCGCGCTCTAAGTCAAAAACCAAGAAAGTTTGTGTAAATTTAAATATAAACTAACTGACACACCTCCAACACTCTTCTATCATCAATGTTTTCCGAAAAATGTTTCAAATTAAAGTGATGTTGCTATCTATACAGCATGTACTACATACCATCAGCCTATGTTGGCGGCGGCGCCGGGCTATAGCCCACCCAAACACTTAATCTAATCTATGCAGCAAGAGTTCCAAGTTTCAAGAAAATCGTTGTAATCCGTCACGATATATTTAATTACGAATCAGTTAGAATTGTAGTCGTGTAATTTTGTAAATTGCAGTCGTGTGAATGTCCCGTAGTAGATTTTATACGGTTAGTTCGTATTAGTACTAAGAACCGTATAGAGATGCACTTTCCACGCATGTTTATGAAGAAGTTGAAGAAGAGTCTGATTTCTTTTTATAAGAAATTAACACAGCCTCAATGTTTAAAATAGTTGTAAGAGCAAAAAAAATACTATACCAAAACCACACTGGGGCTGGAAACAACAATCCTTGCCGGTTTACTGCTGCAATAACGGCAATTCGTTTTCGTAATTTAATTAAAGTGGAAAGCGAATAAAATCCGTGGTAAATTTTAGCGCTAACGTTCCATAACGATTTTGTATTATTAAGTAACCAGTGTTTCTAATGGTTGTATATTTCATTTGTTTGTATTTTAAATACTTTAAGAGAGAAAGTAATAAAAATACTGAAAAAAAAAATAAATTAACCAAAGTTATTTTATAAGAAACATATTATTTCTATTAATAGATAGTTGATAGAGACTAGTTCTTTGGGCGAAAGGTTAAGGGCACCATTCTATTAATCTATTAATCAATTTTTTAATTAAAGCCTTGAGAGTTGAACCACATAGAAAAAAAAAATCAATGTACAAAACAAATAAAATCACTAACTGAGATAAAAAAAACTACTCTGACCTCTGGAATTTTATTTTTTTCTTAAGAAATAAACACGTTCTTCTAGTAATAGTTGTTAGTTATTGGTTGTTGGCCGACGGAGGTTTTATGAATGATAATAATAGCACCTTCAGCGGTTGCTCGCGAAGACAGAAGTGCGAGTACAGCTGCTCGATGTTACCGTCTCATGTAGCAGCCATTAAACATTTTGAGTCAGCTTTTTTTTTTACTTTTGTTTTGCGAACAAAAATAAAGTTGTTCATACTTGGACAAAAAAAACTTTGTTCTGCTTCTTCCAAAATGTTATTCCGCCATAACTGCATATTGTTCTAATGTTTCCACTGGGATGAATTGCCTCTGATGTCCTGATCATCTGTTTGTCTTCTTCATACATCGTACACAAATTCCTGCTATCAAAAAGAAGAGTTAGAGGAAGAAGAGCATTCAGTTCGCAAGTTCGTGGAGCACCCTTAAGCCATGACTACGAACCGACGCTCAAATAAAATTGTGGTATGTTTTATTGACGTATGGTCAAACGTGAAACACCACGACTCTCTCTCTTTCTCCAATTAATACCATTTAATCAAGTAATTTTCTTTAAAATCACAACATTACAATGGTTAGTTAGGTTGGCAATAAACATGGTAATGGATTTTGTTTGTATACCTGAGCGGCCTTATTTAGAGCGCTCTATGTCAAAAATCAAGAAAGCTTGTGCAAATTTAAATATAAACTATCTGACACACCTAGAATACTCTTTTATCATCAATTTTTCCTAAACATTTTTTACATAAAAGTGATATACATTGGTTTCAATCTATACAGCATATTATAAAAGCCTGTGTTGGCTGGTACAAAGCATATGGTACAAAAAGCCGGGGTGTAGCCCCCACCCGAAGGCAATCTGATCTATGCAACCAGATTTCCATGTTTAAAGAAAATCACTGCAACCTTTTTTGAGAAATTTCAAAAACTCAAACACTCTATAAAATCGCATTTTCGGTTAACCGATTTTCTTCAAATTTGGAATTTTATCAACGCTTTTAATACGTATAAATATTATATAGGTGTAAAACCACATATATTACTGAAAGTACTTTAGAGGAAAGCATAATGCTACTGTTCCCCCAGTACTCCCAAAAAAATCAATTTTCCCAGAAAAATGCTTCAAATAAAAATGTTAGGTATAGATAGTATACGAAGCATAAAGAAAATCGTTTTACCTGTTTTCGAGAAAATCATAAAAAACTAAAAAAAAAATTTAGAAAAATCGACTCGCGGTTAAGGAATTTGACCGGAACCTTCTTGTTAGACTTGTATGGTTAGGTAGGGCGTGCTGCGATTTTTCCTTTTTTGTTTTTGAGATATTTTGTCCACTTTTTTCGTATTTCGAGAAACTCCAAAAATTAACTTGCGGTGAAAACTCAGTTTCCTCTTTTGCAATATAGGAGAAATTAAAAATATGACCTTGAAGAACTTGAGAATTGTAGTATGAGAAAATCATGTGAATGTTTCACACCAGAGTTTCACATATTACTGGTACATAGTACCCCTGAGCTCAATCACAACCCGTTGTTCACTAAATTTTCCGATTAGAACTATGGAGAGAAATCGGTGTGTGCGTATTGTCAAGAAGCAGTGGTGTGTCTGTGTATTAGTGAGAGTTGGTGGGTGGCCAAGCTCTGTGGTGGTCTGATGGAGGGCACTGACCGAAAAGTAGTTTGGAGGCAGCACAGTCTGTCCCCGGGGGTTGTTCACCCAGTTTGCTACTGCCAGTATGTAGTCTCCTGAGAGAGAGAGAGAGCACTTGTTTCACCACATAGATTGGAAGATAATGGTGGCGCGGGTTACCATGGCAACCCCAGGCTGGCTGTGAGCTCTGTCTGTCACTGTGTGTGTATGAGCCAGGGTGCGGCACCTATTCGCCGCCGCCAGCCTGAGCCAGCTGTGTATGAGAGAAAGCAAGCAACAGCACAGAGAGTTGCAAACTATTGGTGTGTGATGTCTGTCTCTCCCTCTGCCGGCTGGCTACGTAGAAGAAAAAGTCGATATGGGCCCCTTGAGGCGGCTGCCAGCCACTGCTTGCTAGATAGTGCTCGCCAACAAAACGACCACGATGAGCTACAATGCCGCCGGCCCCCACTGCCGCTCCCGTCCTCTCTACAATACATTGTTCCTCTCCCCCTCTCTATTCAACAAATATCATATTCACACTGTTCACTTACTTCCACCCCCATTTGAAACTCGCCTCTCTACTTGAACAATATTACTTCCACAGCGTTTATTCTTTTATAATGAATTTTTTTACTCATTTTTAAAAATCCTTTTCTTTTAGAATTTTTTTTTTTATGAATATATCTATTCTGTGTATTTAGAAAAGTGAGCACTTTGTGCCACGATTTGGTCACGTTTGTGTGAAATGCGTTATTATTGCAAATTCGGCGGGACCCATTTTCAAGTGGTTTGCATCATTTGACACAGAATTTTTTGAAGAATGTTTATGGTGAGTTCCCACCCGGAAGGTTGGGCATAACTGGAAGGCCATGCAAGAATGTTCATGCCAAATAATTATTTTAACAAATTATTTATCAAAGGACAACACATACAGGCAAGATGGTATAACTTTTAATTAAGGTGTTAAGTTCAAGTTAGTGTTACAGTGTGTTTTAAATTTAGTTTAAGTAAAACCATATTGCTCCAGCATCTCTTTACGACTCAGTTACGACTGATTTGCATGTTGATATGACCTGATGTTGCTTTGAGATATAGAACAAACTTCGTATCTTGGCCTAATTTACCCGGTACATTCTGTTATAATGTTTCCTTCCACGCATTAAATTGGATACAGGTGATACCAATCCAAGTAGGCTACCATTTGTTCTAGTCAGACAATTCGAAACTATTAAAAACGTTGTTGTTGGGGGGGGGGAGTGGACAAGTACCTACTTACCTTACCGGTCTAGGCAACTAGAGGACTGATTAATTTGGATCAATTAGAGGACTGTTCAGTAGTGCGCGCCAAAAACATTGAACCAACTGCATGCAACATTTGAAATTTAACGCCGCAAATTCCGCACATTAAAATCCATTACTTTTGGGTTATGCCGCACTTCCGGTTGACTGATTTCCTTCAGATTTGGAATTCTAGCAATGCTTCTAAAGTACATTGTTATATGAGTGGATTGTACATTAGACGGAAGATTAACGTTACGATTCCCCTATAATCCCTCCAAAAAATAAATTTTCTCTGGAAACTTATGTGGACATTGTGGTTTAAGGAGTCATCTCTACATAATGGGGCTCATGGCGGGTCCATGTAGTAGCAGGAAATACCCATCCATCTTATGACTGATTGCCAGGGTTGTGAGGAAATTAGGTTCAGGACCTTTGGTCGTGGAAGAGCTTAGGCTATTTCCGCTTAAGGTTATGGTCCGATTTATTCGAATGCGGTGGATCTTAGATGGATTAGATCCAGGCCTGGATTTTTGTTCTAGACCCGGTTTTTTGTTGTTTTTCTTGGGGTAGCAATATGGGGCCCAGTGAGGCTTTGGATAGCGTCGGGTTTGGTCCCTCCCCACAGACAAATAATAATAATAATAATAATAATAATAATATGTGGAAAATAAAAGTCATAGGTTCATTCATGTCTGATGCGGTATTAGTGCCTAAACGGAATACCAAGTTTGAGCTAGCTCCGATTTGTCGTTTTTGCGATATTCTATTAACATAAACAGACCACACATATTCACACATACGCTAAAAACTTTTTCACTTTTTCGGATTCAGGGAACCTCAAAACTTGTATTTCCGTTGAACACACAATTTCGAAAATTTGACACGATCGCTTACTAGCACGTTGACTGCTAGTTAACGTTACATGCTATACAGGTCTCGGGGACCGATGTGTAACACTTTTCTTCGTGCGACTCAGGTCTCCGGGGACCTTCAGTCACTAAATGATTTTACCTTGTTTTACCTTGTCACTACGAAAACCAGTTAAAAACCTTCTATTTTTTCTCTGTTGCATTCCTAACCTTTCATCACATCTAACTTTAAGCTCGCATCGGTCTCCGGGTACCTTAACCGCACTAGAAGTAAATACATTAGGAAAAAAAATAATTATTTTAATTGAATTGCCAGGAAAAAATATTTTTAAAGGAAATAATAATAAAAATTGAATCAAACCAAATTAAAATTTATGTAATTTATTAAAACAAGTCAGGCATACTGGACAATTGTCGCAGTAACTTGTAACTTTTGTTACTTTATTGTTAGTTTCATGACTGTTTAAAGTTTTCTTCAGTTCATCGGAGCATTCTTGGCACATTTTCCTCTTCTTCCTACCTGGTCCTTTTGGTTTGAAAAAAGTGTCTAAGGCTCTTTTGGGGCGAGAAAGTTCAGTTGAAGTCACAGAATTTTCTACTAATTCTGCAATCAGTCTCTTCCTGAACTCTGTAACTGAAACTTTAGTGTCTGATATTTTGTTAAATAATAACCATGAATTAACAACAGCGGTTCCAAATAATATTTCAAACATTAATTTTCGATACCATTTTAATCCTCTTCGCAGGGCAGAATGGTATGAAGACATTTGGTCGCTGAAGTCTACCCCTTTCTTGGCCTTGTTATAGTCTATAACACAACTTGGTTTCTTTACAGAATCACCTTTTCTCGTATATCTTCCTTATCATATAGAACAGAGTCATGTGATGGGTCAGTTGTTAACATTAAGACTGATCTTTTGTCCATCCATCCAATAATTTTTAAGAATCTATTTTGTTTGCTTGAGCAACTCCTACCAACCTACCAACTTTCCTATTAGAACATAAAGTTCCACAGTAAACTATTTTATTATCGAAGAGATTTTTAGCCAGCGCCAGACTAGAATAAAAATTTTCTGCAAAAAGAAAATGCCCTTCCTTTGTAGCTATTGTATTTAAAAGTTCATGAACTACCGCTTCAGAGTGTGACTGCCCAATCGTTCTTTCATTTTTACCCGTATATACCAAGGCCTTGGAAGTATATCCATCCACCGTGCATAATTTGTATATTTTTATTTCATATGTATGAGATTTATTTGGAATGTGTTGGCGAAATCTTAAACGTCCTCTGTACGGTACCATAGACTCAACAATAACAAGAACCCTTCCGGGAGTTAAAACTTTCTTGAAATTATTGTTCACAATTTCCATTGCCTTTTTCACTTTGTATAAACGGTCTGTCAAGTCTATATTAGGATCTTGATTATTACAAAAGTGCAGACAACGAAAAGTTGTCCCCTGTGGCTTCGGGGTCTGTAGAATAGAGCCACAGTATTCACCGCTTGTCATAAGAGGCGACTACAGGGACAGCTGCCCGCTGACCTCTTACCTTATCCTTTCTTTTCTTTGAGCCCCTATTCCGTCCCTTAACCTTTCTTTTATCCTATCCGGCCCTTATCCCCCACTGCCTTGTGGGTTAGAAGTTTGTCCAAAGGCTAAGGGAGAAAACCCCTACAGAAAATCCTGGTCCTCCAGGTTGGGGGCTGGGCGTAGGGCCAGTAACCCTACCCCGTCAAAAATCCTCCATTACGCAACCTCAAAGA
Organism: Triatoma infestans; assembly: GCA_011037195.1. Classification (NCBI taxonomy): domain Eukaryota; kingdom Metazoa; phylum Arthropoda; class Insecta; order Hemiptera; family Reduviidae; genus Triatoma; species Triatoma infestans. Next base: position 123,242 of record JAAEAF010013475.1, on the reverse strand, counting down.
ACAATAGCCGGACAGTTTTTACGGCCACGACATGGAACCCGTCGAATGGACTTTACGATAGGAGCCTGGAATATTTTATCTTTGCATAGACCAAGAGCTTTTCAACAACTCCTTACAGAATTGGACAAATACACTGTGGACATTACCGCCATCCAGGAAATCAGGTGGATAGGGCAGGGATGTTTCAAGAAGGGATGCCATACCATCTACTATAGCTGTGATAACCGCCTACATACATTTGGGACTGGATTCATCATAGAGAAGAAGATGTCACAACTGGTCATAGACTTTAGGCCAATTAGCCCAAGAATCTGTTACCTTAGACTCAAAGGCAGATTTAGGAATTACAGTCTACTAAGCGTCCATGCACCCACGGAAATATCCCAGGAGGAGGAGAAAGGTATTTTCTATGATGAGCTCGAGAAATGCTATGGTGAATGCCCTAGAGGCGACATAAAGCTGGTGATCGGAGACTGTAACGCGCAAGTGGGTACAGAACGTATATATGAGCCAACTATTGGCCAACACAGCGCCCACGCACAAACGAAAGATAATGGCCAAAGACTTATAAATTTTGCAGCCTCAAAGAATCTGGTGATTGGTGGGACTTTTTCCACATAAGAGAATCCATATTAACACTCTTTGAGACTCAATTTGCATTTCTTCCTGAAAAAAGTTCAATTGATGCCATTTCTTGCCTTTTGGAAAAAGTGTACAAATCCCTTCATCAAAATAATGACTTATTAGTTTATTTTTTGATTGCTCCAAGACCTTTGATATTGCGCAGCATGAAAAATTGTTAGAAACTCTGGACAAAGTTGGCATCTGGAGAGTCGCTCATCAACTCATGAATTCATATCTGGGCAATAGGAAACAAGTTGTCACATTAAGATCTTCTGATGAACGCAATATCCAAAGAGAATTACAATCTCGGACCCTATTATCTCCTAATGGTGTAGGACAAGGCTCTAAGTTGGGGCCACTCCTATTTATTATAGAGGTCAATGATGCTCCCAGAAATAGCAGGAGAGGCAAGTTAATTCAGTATGCAGATGATATCAGCACAGTATTCACTGGAGGAATCGAGGATGATGTGAATTGTGCCAGTGTTGTAGCAGATGACATATTTAGATAGTCCAAAGATAAATGCATTAAAATGAATAATTCCAAGAAGGTTGGTCTTTGCTACTCAGTTGCTCCAGGTAGAAAAGAGTACTCCCCTTTAGTTAAGACTGAATGTGGCAGCATAATCTTCCCACCTTCGACAAAATTTCTTGGACTCCACATTTCTGTAGATCTGCGCTGGAAAGAACATATAGGTTCACTGGCTCCTAAACTTTCGAGCATAGTATTTCTCTTGAGAAAATTAACTCTAATCCTCAATCTCGAGGCCTTGAAAGTAGTATATTTTGGAAAATTTCAATCAACGGCTTCCTATGGGATAATGTTTTGGGGAAACAGCCCATGTACATCAAGAATTTTCCGCATCCAAAAAAGAGCTATTCGTGTTAAAGCAAGACCCAACGAAAGCTGCAGATTGCATTTTAAAAATAATAAAATCCTCATGATTTTCGCTCTTTCTTTTTCATCTGTTCATAGTTCTACAGAATTAGAAATAATTACAACACCTTCAACCATAGATATAATACTCGGAACCGTGGCCACTTTCCTTTTCCTCAAGCAAACAATTCATTTTTCACACCTTCTTATTTATTTATGGGAAGGAAAATATTTAATGCACTTCCAAATGAAATTTCATCTTCACCAACAATGAAATTGTTTAAATCTAAACTAAAAACTATGCTCCTGGATACAGTAATATATGATTTTGATGATTTACTTACACAGACTTGCTTTGTAAAAAAGTTATTAGATTGTTTAATGTATTGACATGTCTTGTTCATAGAAGTGTATATAGAAATAAAGATAAATAAAGATTATTATTATTATTTTTTTAAAATTTTTTTTTTTACAATCTTCGCGGCCCGCAGGCAAGGGAGGAACCTGTTTTCAGTATTTGGTATTACGGTTCTTACTGGAACCGGACAATTGTCCTATGATAAAGACAAAAGAAAAAGAAAAATATGTCCGTGCTAGTCTCTGGCGTCTTCCCTTAGCACTTCCCTTACAATGCGGCAGGTGTGGAGTACCACAGCCTGCTGCATCTCGTATATGATGGTCATCCTGATTCCCATCATGCAGAGGCCCTCCCCCAGCGACCGCAGCACAAGTCCCGTGGCTGAAATAATCAACGGGACTATCACCACCCCTGAGACTCCTCTCCATACAGCCGATATTTCTGCCGCCAGTGGCCTGTATTTAGCCAATTTCGTGGTATACGCGCGGGCTATGTTGGCGTCATCCGGGACAGATACATCAATCAGCCACACCCTGCCTGTTATTTTGTTATGCCAGATCACATCCGGCCGGGTGTTAGCGACGGCATGGTCCGTCAGTACCTCTCTGTCCCAGTACAGGAGACACCGCCACCGCATTATTATTATTATTATTATTATAATAATACAATATCCAGTGGGTGGATAATTTTATTTATCTAGGAACTCAAGTGAATCACGATAATAATATACGTCATGAGATCAATAGAAGAATATTGCTGGCTAATAGGGCATATTTCAGTCTACAGGATTATATGAAAAGTCGATTACTCTCCAGGTCCACAAAAATAAGAATTTATAAGACTCTCATCCGACCCGTTCTAACCTATGCCTCGGAATGCTGGACCATCACTAGAAACGACGAGCTTGCCCTCCTTAGATTTGAAAGGAAAATTCTTCGCAGGATCTATGGAGTCATCCTAGATGGGGAGACATGGAGACGGAAAAGTAATGAGGAACTAAGAAATTTGTACAAGGATGTCGATGTGGTGGACTACATTAAGCTGGGGCGCCTGCGCTGGGCGGGGCATGTAGGAAGAATGAATCCCGAGGAAGTGCCTCTCAAATTATTGAGAGAAAACATACACGGTGTACGCAGAGTCGGGAGACCCAGATTGAGATGGAGTGATGCAGTGGCAAGAGATGCAAGCAGCTTCCTTGGTGTCCGCAACTGGATGGTGGCGGCATCGAACCGTGACAACTGGCGTTCATCTATAGAGGAGGCCAAGACTCGCGCAAGCGGGTTGTAGAGCCAAGTGAAGAAGAAGAAGACCACGTAAAAGTAATAGGAATCTATCTCGACTCATGTTTTGTGCTTTAAATTCATTTTTACAAATTTGGTCTGTCGACCAGTACATATTAATGGAAGGAACCTGATTTAACCCCATTAAAAGTATTATACCAAAAAATCTTTTAATTTCATCAGCATTAGTATCAACCCAGCTATGCAGTCTTGAATTAGCGGAACGATTACTATTTAGAGACTGGCTCGCAAAATAATTTGTATTTTCTACGATGAGATTCAACAATTGATCAGTTAAAAACAATCCATATATCTCACTTGGATTCTTCAACGATGTTACATCAAAATTGAGTTTTGAAACATCAGGACATTGACAAAATTATAAGTACCAGGAACAATATCGTGCCATGATGAATTTTCATGGTGTGTCTGTATTTCATTATTGTCTTCATCACGTGATGCCATTTCTTCCAAACTGTTAGCACTGTTGTCTGTAATATTTGTGCTTACAATACAGTCTTGGCCCATTCTGTTTTGGATGGCTCATATGTTTTATCAAAAACAGAATCGTCAATTGAAAAATCTTCTATATCACTTGCACTTTCGTCCACAATTGTATTCACGGTATTTCTATTTAAATCATTTTGTTCCTCTTCATTTATTTCATTTTCATCCAAGGCCATTTGCTCTAATATTTTAAGTTTAAAGTAAAAACAGGGTAAAAACACTAATAAAAAAAGTAAAATTGATTACACTATCCCGAACTGTATAAAAATTTATGGAAGACTAATGCGTAAGAAATAAGAAACATACAAATTTAGAACAGGGCACTGCAAAATTGAACAGACATGATATTAATGTATAGGTCTCCGGAGACCGGTGCCGCATACTGTTATAATTTTCATTCCAGTGCGGTCTCCGGGGACCTTAAGCCGATAAAAATATTAATTGAAAGGATATTTTATTGGGTTTCTAAAGCAAGTGTTATCTCATTTTTATTTGTACTCATTATTGAAATATGACTGCTGCAAGTAAGGCAAGATTTGAAAATAATCATCACTTTTCAACGCACAGCCAAGCATCGGTCGCCAGGGACCAACTACCAGTCAACGAACTAGGATTAAGAGAAAGTAAAAAGTAGATTTAATTTTGGATGATTCGTGGAGTAAAGTAAGCTGTATTCTCTTCACAATAGAATAACCTGCAGTGCACTCTCTGGAACAACAGATTCTGCAGTTTGGAGACGGTTTGCTGGTCAATAGCAACAAGTAACCAGTTTATGACGGCAAATCTCCATTCTGTACAAAATTCCTTCCATAATATTATATGGACTTGCTACGGCAATAGCCTCCTTATTTCCCCCAAACGATGAGCCTGGACACAAGATTCTTTTGTTAGGGTTTGAACAACTTTTAGCACTGGCTTCCCTAGTCTCTTGAAAAATTCGATAAGTTGCTAGAAAGACTTGACAGGAATGCCTTATTTTATTTTATATTTGTTTGTGAAACTGTAACTAGAGTCACTAGGTGAAATCTAGATCAGTCCTACCTGCTGTGACGTATTCTATTGTAACAGCTGTTATTATTATTACTTTTAAATGGAAGACTAAATTCTAATCGAATATCGTTGTTTTGTATCTTCCACAGTATAGTTTCATAATGAGTATGTGTATCTTCTCCAATGGAGGTATTAACTATATAAATCAATGTCATCCCTTCGGCCGCTCCCGCCTTCTACTGCTCCTGCCCTTCCTTCCCGTACTATGACTACATGGTGTATGTGTGTGTTCAGCTGGCCTGCATTCTCCACTACACCCCAATGCTGTTCCCTTTAAGCTCCTTTGTCAGCGTCTCTTACTTTTTCTCAAATCTCCTTACTCTCCATCACAATGCTTTTTCTGTGATCCTCACTTGCGATTATATCTTGTAAGATCTTGGGTCTTTTTTTTTTCAATGTGGCCCGAAGGTGGAATCCCATTGCAGCAGTAGCAGGTCTTTAAAAGCCCCTCCATCCGCTCTTTTCTTGTCATCAAAACAAAACAAAAAACGAGAAGACCACGAATATTTCAAATTAGTTCTAGAAAATAGCTTTTGTCCTTCTTTTATTTTGTTGTCTCTAGTTTGTCTGTTGTTCAACACATAGTTAATAAATAAAGGTGTGAAATATTCACACTACACTTCACAATTCTTAACTTTCCATTCGGAAAAATTTTCTACAAATCAGGACTTTACCAGTACTTTTGTCATTAAAATTATAAAGATGTATGAACCAGAATGCAATAACATTGGGGGGCACAGGGAGAGGAAAGTGCTAATTAGACATTTGGTTAATGCTCTTCTGGAAATTGCATGTACCTCGCAGTAACATTATTTTGCAACTTTGTAGTAAATAAAATGATCAATTATTCCAGAGAATTCGAAGAGAAAATTTTTCTTGTCGACATTTTTCTCTTGGGAAAAGTTACTCTTTGCTCTTAAGAGCAATTTCAATGAATACAAATATTCAGTTTAATACATACATCATCATATAATTTTAGAGAATAAGGTATTAAATAATATTACTTAGAATTAAATGTCTTAAATAAATAAAAAAGTATTTGTTTGTTGCTGAAGACATGAGAGAGAGAAAAACACTTTATCGTAAAAAAACAAATTTACAATAGTGGAGCTGCCTAATTATATTAAGTTGCTAAAACATAGCATACTAATCAATCGTGAGACTAATAGAGATATTAATGTTGTTAATGTTATGTACAATATATTTATCCACGTTGAGATATACATAAGTAATAATTAGAATTAAAACCAATCAATCCACTCGTTGTGCATACTAACTGTAAATATGGTTACAGACTATAGCTAGCGTGTCCAACAAAATTCCCTCAACCAGAGGAGTCAGTTTGGTCGGTTCAATTCGATTTCATCAAAAAATTGAGAAGTCCTTTTTGGGATTGCTCCTCTTGAATCGAACCGTAATCCTCGGACTTCTCTCTCTCCAAATCTCTCTCTATATTTCTCCCGGAAATTCTTTTTCTTTTCAGCTGCCTTGATCTTAGGCTGCTTGATCTTTGTCATTGCTGTCATAACGAATTGTCGGATCTATAATATAGGCTCGCTTACTATTCTCCTCGAAAGCAATTAAGAGGCGTATCGTTACGAGCCGTCGTCGCCTATTCCATATACCTCCTCAAAACAGGTGTACTGTTTTTCCTTCAACAGATCCATGATGGCATGCTTCACCCTATGATGACGCCTTGTCACCAGAAGCATGTTTGAGGACAGTTTCCCAGCACATGGGCTGGTGTTTCGTTCTCTCTACCGCATCTGCGGCAGAGGGGTCCAACTTCTTCTGCTCACTGGCCGATAACTCCAGGAACACCACGGAACGGAGCGTAGTTATGTTTAGCTTTAAAGCATTAACCCATTCAGATCCCGGCAAGGTCTGCTTATCGCAGATGAAACGATTATATCTGGGATTATCCTTAAAGTGGCAGACCCCAATTCCCTGCCATTTGCTTTTTGCCCAATCATCAAAGCCTTTTTCCCGTAACTTCTGACGCATTTTCTTAATATTGGGCATTTCCTGATGCATCTCCGTTTCGATACACAAACGCCTTGCACATTCTCCCGCCTCGGCATCATAATTCAAGATCCGCCGAAATTGGGTGTCAGTGACTCTAGCTAACTTCTGTGAAGCAGACCAATGCTGCAGCGGGGCCTCCCTTACACTTCAAAAGACCAAGGCCTCGATATCACGTGGTGCATACAACATAGATGTGGATGCATTAGCCGTCAGCCCAAGCATCGCCTTTACACTTAGTTTTATAACGACATCAATTCCTTCCAGAAGAGATGTGCTGAGCTTGCTTAACGGAGCAGTCTGCAGCGGGTAAGTCAGCATGGGGAACATGTATTGATTTAGAACATTAAGCTTCTGATCCGGTTTGAGTAGGTTGGAGGAGGTCAGTTTATTTAAATTATTATTCATTTTCTGAATCGCTTCCTTATTGACAACCAGTTTTCCCATAAACGCGCATCCAAGATATTTGATTGGTTCCTTCTCCCCAGCTGACATAATGTGGTCCCCATTTTCCAATGTGAGTTTGTTTTTAATAAGTTCACCTTCTCTTATTATCATGGCGGAACTCTTACTCGGATTAATGTGGAGACCAACTTCTTCAAACAGACGCTGTACTAAGCCGATTATTCGTTCAGCCACGCTCTCACTGCAAGCAGTCACTGCCCGGTCGTCAGCAAATCCCGTCAAAATAATTCCCTCATCATCCTCATTCAGTTTATACCCAAGTTTGTTGGCAAACGCGGGGTCGCAAATTTCCTTGTATATAAAGTCAATCGCCAAGTTAAACAACGTTGGAGAAAGCGGTCCTCTCTGAGGAACACCTTGTCGTAAAAATGACAAACCTGTTCTCTTGCCTGCTACGCAGATGTGAACCGTGTTATCAGAGAGAAGGGTCTCTATCAAATTCATAAGATTTGCTGAAACTCCCTTTGCTTCCAACGTTCGCATGATATGGTGAGGACCTATAGTGTCAAAGGCTCCCGTAACATCAAGAAATGCTGCTACTCCGTTCTTCTTTTTCAACCTGGCATCTTGGAGAATAGCATCTGTCATTCTCGCATTAACGGGGCACCCCGGCATGCCCTTGACGAATCCTCGTTGACTCATGTGGAACATTACCTGGCTCCGTAGTTCTGCATCAAGCACTTTCTCTATGATGCGTCGAAGGATCGAGTACATTGTGATTGACCTCCAGGATGATAGCTTTGTTGTTGGCCCATGACCCTTGTAGACAAGAACTATTCTTCCCTTCGGAGCACTTCAGGAGTATATGCGATCTTCAGCATAATCTCGACTATTGTTTTAACAATGTGGGCGATGGCTAGAGCTTTTATCGTTCGCATGTACACTCCATCCGGGCCAGGTGAGGTGTCCATAGATGTAGATTTAATAGCCTTATGAACTGATTGGAATTGATTGACGGCACATCAGATTTAACAGCGGCTACCTCGTATTTTCACAGGTATTTACCCCTTCAAAAGCCTTCTTCTACTTCCTCCACACTCAAAGGGCATTGTTTTGGAGTACTGGCATTCATTACGTCATTTACTACTTTTTTCCGACTGTTATAATAGTGGAACTGAGCCAATTCATATTGATACGATTCCTGTCTTTTTTTCCTTGCAGCTTTACTAGCTCTTTGAGGATTTGACGACTGAACCTTTCCCTTTCCTAGCATTGTAGAGCCTCTCTTTTGCCGCTCTCTGAAAAATCTAACGGCAGGATGTTTTGGACCTGGTAGGCGCTCGTTAGCTGCCCGTAGGAAATGAAGAAACTTAGAAACGCTGCAATCAAATTCTCCGTGACTAAGCTGCCCATGATTTCGGAGGAAGTCTTTGAAGTGTATGTCCCACTTCTTAATTTCCTCCTTTAATCCCTGGTCGCAACTAACTTTACCTTGATTGTACCCTCGGTCCTTAAACAGAGTTTTCATCGTCATAGTATTAGCTTCGGCTTTTTTGCGATATGCGTCCTCAACCTCTCTGATTCTTAAACATTTGTTTGCACAGGTGGCATACTGCCCTGCCCTCGTCTAGAGGGGCAGCCTTTCTTTTATCGGAGCAATATCTTCCGAAGTCCTCTGGATGGGTTCATTCGAAGGCAGGTCGCAGTTTACCGAACTTGGGAAAACGTCATCAGCTGGCACTATTTTGCCCAGCACCGTCTGTTGCCAGATCTGACTATTTTGCCAGATTCATCCACTTCTCCCTGGACAGCTCACACTCATCATGACCTAACTACAGTCTTCTGGTAAGAGCTACCAGTCCTCAGGATCCATACTGCCTGACCCACCTGAAACACCTTCCTACCGTCGTTTTTATTATCCATAGAATTCAGCAAAATATCTATAAAGCTCTGTCAAACAATAACAATCAGCAACAATAACAATACAGTGACTAGAATAATAATAATTAAATTAATATTAATTCAACAAACAAAGCGACCTGGTACAAATTTAAAGTCATGCCTATACAGATCTTGTTAATTAAGCAGCGCTAGTTAAAGATAAACTAAATTAAAAAACTCATTGACCTATTGACTAATAAAATATATAGAAGTTTAGCAGCTAATAAATAAATACATTACGTAGCAAGAAAGACAGTATTTATCAAAAACAAGCAAATATGGTTTGGCGAGTATCCCCCACCCTGTCACAGATCACTTGTATAAATCGGAATTTACAAATCTTCTCACCTTTCTAACACAGAAACGGGTCGATAAATTTTATTGAAATTTTGACAAGTGCACGGAGAGAGTCGGAGACGATGTGCACACTTCGATACCCAATGGTGATCCAGAAATAGCTTTACAATATATATATATATATATATATATATATATCTATAATATATATAAAACAAATATACATATTGCTAAGGCTGAAGTATTTCATTTACTATATGAAATAGCTAAGGCTGAAGGCGTCTCTAAGACTGAAAAAGGGTACGGCACATTTTACACGAAGAACTCAGTATGAGAAAGCTTTGTGCAAGATGGGTGCCGCATTTTGTTAAATGCTGATCACAAACAAATGAGGGATCGAGTTTCTCAGCAAAGTCTATGCCGTTTTAAGAAGAATCCCACCGATTTTCTGCTCCGATTTGTTACGATAGATGAAACATGGGTTCACGACTTTATAACTGAGTCAAAACAGCAGTCTAGGTAGTGGGTAGAAGCCGGTGGCTCTAAACCTAATAAAGCAAAGACATGTGAAGATTTGAAGTATGAATTGTTGGAATATCCTCCCTATTCGCCAGATTTGGCTCCCTCTGACTTTCATTATTCCCAAACCTTAAGAAATTTGTGGCTGAAAATCGTTTTTGGTTAAATGAAGAGGTGATAGAGCAGTAAATGGACATTTTGAAGACCTTCAGGGACGGAAGCCAGTTATTGGAGAAACGTTGGACGAAGTGTATTGAACTAAAGGGGGAAACTACATTGAGAAATAAATGCATTTTTAAAATAAAATAAACTCATTTTCACTACTAGGCCGAGAACTTTATAGTATTGTTAAAACATAATAAATTTCAACAGTCAAGACCAATGCATTCGATTGGTTAAGTTTTTTAAAATATGATTAGATATTCAGTTTTCTTCTAGTCGGAAAATTGCAAATTCCATTTCACTTGTCAGTGTTTTTTTGCCTTAGTTACTTGAAAGAATTTTTAATTGATGGAAGTTTACTTATTATTGAGAGCTTGGCGAAAATTAAATGTTAGAACAGTCCAAAAACTTGGCTGCTTTCAAGGAACTCAATTAATAAAAAAAAATAACTTACGGCCGTTTATTTGAAGAAGTCAACCGTCTCAAACCGTCTCGGGCCATATTTTAAACAATGCACCCGAAATATTGTTAAGCTATAGCTACCAGTGTCAATATAGAAAAAAAAAACTCAAGAGTCCACCAAATAAGATCTCTGTGGACTTGATTGTTTCAAGCATCACCAGTTGCTTTGGTAAAAGTGGAAATATCAGGTTCAGCCTTCCTTCAATAACCTGTTTTAAATCAATTGGTATATTTTCCACTCTCAAATTACTAGATCTCTTACTAGTATCAATTATTTCGATATCATCAAAGTATATTATTAGTTAAAAAAATGTGCGTGACCACTGTTCGCCGAATGCTTTAAAAAAAAATCTGGTAACACATAACTTTCTCTTAGTGCTGCCGTTAAACCAATTATGTTTAAAATGATCAGTTTTCTTTAAACTTCAAATTTTACTTATTGGTCACAACATAAACTAGTGTGTGCGGGGGGGGGGAGTACCTACGTACCAACCCAGGGAGGTAGGTAGAGAAGTAGTTAAATAGTTGTCCAGAAGAGCCTCCAATAAGATTAATTTCATATATCATTAAAAATTAAACGCCACAAATTCCGCAAAACTGTCTAAAATTAATTATTTTTTGAGAAATGTTTTAAAAGTGATAAATTTATATTTTTGCAGTTAGCAATTAAAGCTTTAGGGAAATTGTTGTGATCGTTTTGAGGAAATTCCTTAAAAAACTTACAAACACCCGTTCTGTAAAGTCGCACTTCCGGTTTACCGATTTGTTGCAAATTTAAAAATCTAGCGATACTTTTAATATCTGTTAGTATTATATAGATGATAAGAGAACCATAAATTGTGCTATTTTCAATGTAAAACAACATTTTACAATATAAACGTTTCAAGTCGTACAATAAATAGTTTAAATATGACAAAGAAATTTGTAATGATAGGAGTTGCTGTAAAAAATAAAAACCTTATGGTACAGTAGTGTAGAGAAGGAGCTTTCAGTTCCAGTTTGTTTGTACAGCCCGGGGACCACGTGTGCCTCACGTGATATATTATAACTTCTTCCCTCCCATATATGTACATCGAACAGTTCTTCACTAGTTGTAGGGCTAGCCGTCCGGGGACCGTGTTACTATAGTACTTTTTATGTTCTTTTCTTTTTTATTTATTTCTCGTTCCCAACACACTTTCTTCATATTTGTTCGTCATCTAAAGTGAACAAGTTCTCACCCGTATTAATGAATACAGTATTGATGCAAGGTTCTGTATTCACCAAAAATGTCGTATTTATTCAGATAATTTTAGTTCATTATATAGCGTACAACATATAGATTTGTTTATTCCTTAATCTTCACCTCGTGATTCCGACCTAACCGTTTTCTTCAACAATCTCTTTGGATAATTATGCAGCAAATTAGCACAATATATGAAATGATATTGCAAAGCTACATTCCCGACCAAATTGTGTGTTTTCGAATGAACTTGTTTCAGCCTCCAAATTGTTATCATTGGCTCAAGTGGACAAAAATTCAGTCTCAGCTGATCCAATCCAGGATTGCAGTCCCTAGTAAAAAAAAAAAAAAATATTTGTTTTGAAATACTCACATCACTTTCTCTTACTACAGTTAATACCATATTTGAAAATAGACAATTTTTTGTAAACGGAAAGTTTTATTCAACTGTTTCAACATATGTAGAGGGGCGGTAGGGGAGTAGAATAAATAGGCTGGCCCAAATAGCAGGTAGAAACTGAATTTGTTTACAGTGTAATAAAGAAGATAGCGCCAAAACTTTGTACACACACTAAATTTTAACAAAGTGGAATGTCAGGTCACAGATCCTCACAACACCCTTCAAAGTCATTAAAATATTTCAAATAAAAGTGATAAGTATTTATGTATGTAGATAGTATACCAAGTTTAAAAATAATCGTTGGACACGTTTTCGAGAAAATCTCGAGGAACTGATAAAGCAGTCAGTAGAGTCGCACTTCTGGTTGACCGATTTTGACTGAAACCTTCCGGTGGTAGTGCCCAAACGAATATCGCGTTTGAGTTTCGTGCGATTTTTCGTTTTTGAGATTTTTAAAATTATTTTTGATATATTTGTTACTAGGAGTATGAGAAAGTAAAAAATGTGTTGCGTCCACGCTTTGAAACTTAAATCACTAGTAAAAAACAGGTCTAGTCTTCTTCTCATATGAAAAGGACTAAAATGTATCCTTCCCGATATTTAGAGTGAAGCTCAATGTTGCTGAACAAGTCATATTTAGACGAATAGAGCGTTTTGTTTAATCCTTCTGGCCGCTTCTTTCATGGTAAAAGGTCAAGCAGATGTTCCTCAATTAGATCAATTAATTGTAAGTATTACAATATCAGTTTGCTTCTGGACGGTTTTTTTCATTTCTACGCTTGTGTAAACGCAACTAAAATCCCACGTCCTCTCCAAGAATACGGGTTTCTGGTCCAGAACATCTTTAAAGTGACCTCGATGAGCATTTGTTGCAGGATTTCTCGAGAGTATCTGAAACACTTAATGTAACAAAACTTTTCTTCTATAGCTATAGAGCCATCAGGTCACTCCGCATCGGTGGTTTGGTTGGTATAAATAATATGTTTCGCACATTTTTGAAACTCAAAAAGTAAATATCCCGAACAAGTCTATTGAAGAGTGGGTGAAATATCAGTTTATACCAAACCACCAGCGCAATCTCAACCCTCTCAAATATTTTGTACCCAATGCCGTGGAAGCCTGAAAGTGTAAAACTTCTTGTATTATTTTGATGTCCCTATTTATTCTGATGTCCCGAGAAACATCAGGAAGACATACAAATTATTGCGCGTTTTTATTATAGGAACCTTATAATATAGTGTGTTACGAAAGTCATCCATAAAACAGGTGTTGCTTTTCTCGGGTTATATTTTGGTACAGAATTAATATTCGCTCCTATTAACCAAATTCCCTGCGGTTAGTTTCATTCGGCCTTAGGGAACGCTGTTCTTAGTCTTAGGTTAGGCGTTTGCGCTATCATAGTTCTACGTAACCGACCGACAAAAGATGTTCCGGTGAAGTAAATAGCCGAAGTAATTCCAGTAATTGGCAGTATCTCTTCTAATCTCCTGATCTATAAGAAATGTACTGCGATAAGAACTAAGTTCTTAGTTCTTAAATGTATTGTTCAAATCTTCAATTTCCTTGTAAGTTTTACAGAACAAAGTTTTCTAATAGATCCACAGTTCTATAGAAGCAAAGAAGGAAGAAGGATTTGCAAAGGTTTTTTCGTCGTAATTATTATAAATTTACAACCATCACTTTAAAAGAATAGAAAAAATAGGCTAGATTGCTCTATAAAATAGAAGAGATGCCTGAACTTATAATAACCACAGAGAATGATGAAGTGATGTAGAAGGGACGGCCGTGTAACAACGGTTAGATCTTTTCTTTTTACAACTTGTGCCGTAGTTTTATTGAAGCAGCACTGTAGATGGAGTTCAACGGTTGAACAAGAAAAGATACCCAAGGTCGCAGTGTCGGCCAGACGATCTTCTATAGCAGGGGTTATTGTTAGCTAAGAACACTTTTTAGTCACTTCTTTTTATATAGCGTTAAAAGTCGGTGTTTTGAACTAAATGTTTAGTTCCCTTTATTTCTTCACCAGGGGGGAAGGGCTATATTGGACGGAAATGACAGCTCTCCGGATGAAATTCATCTTTCCGGAAAAATGTGTTGAATAAGGTGAGAGGTTTTTTTATAGGTATACACAGTAATGTAACCTTTATATTTGTAGTAAGTACGTGTATAGTAATATTAAGGAAAATATTTAAAGCCGTTTTCCCAGAAAAGGTATTATGTAAAGTCGCATTTTCCGATATTAACCTAAATTTTACAAATTTAATATTTCATTCTGCTCTGAATTTATATAGTAGCTAGAACCATTACGGTGTTCAGAACTAGGGCACTTTATAGAGGAAACCGGAGATAGGTGGTGTTTCCCCTAGAATCCTCGGTGTTTGTTGAAAATAAATAAAATTTCAAGAAAATCCTAGAAAAGTTTTGGAGAATCGCGAAAAATTGAACAAAAATGGGATTTTCATATGACGGATTTTCGTTTAACAACTTGGTGACGCAGTGGTACTTGCAATACGCAATATCAGGTTTGAGTTTCCTCTTGAGAATCTTTCGTTTGACAAAAATACTTTTTTCATACTCAGAGGACCTGTAAACATAATCGCTGAAACTAGAAATCTGGTGTAAAATCTCACACGATGTTCTCTTATTCCTGTTAATAAAGAAATACACAAAATATCAAATTGCAGAGAACCCCAGTAATATTAAACTAACACATGCGAATTTAACGTCTCGGATTCCTCAGAACACTCCCAAAAAAATTTGGGAATTTTAGTAGCATTGTCTCTAATGTATATTAATATCATAGAAGTGACAGATCCATACATTGTACTGAAATGGAAAGCTTAACGTTACTGTTTCCCCCAAATACCCCCAAGAAATCAATCCCAAAAAAACGTTTTGAATAAAAGTGATAAGGTATATGTTTGAGTCCGTTGATAATACAAGAAGTTTAAAGATAATTGTTGCTGCCGTTGTCCTGATATAATGGCACATCCGTTTGATAGATTTTAGTGGAAATCATTGTGAAAAGCAGTTGTTACAGCTAACAGAAGGCAGCATTTACAGAAAGGCTAACTAAGTAATCTTAAACAGAATGGAGAGATATTTTTATTAGAAGACTTAATTAGAAGCTTAATTAGATTTGATTTAGATTAGAAGACTTAATTAGATTGATTGATTGATTGATTTCCCTTAGAACAGAACCCTCTTAACCGAATTTTTCTGAGAAAAATTTAACCAGTTAAAAGTTATAGATCTTTTTTGTGAAATTGGAATCTCCCAAACTTAAATACAGTCTCTATTAGATCATTTTCGGGAAAACTGGGGTAATAATAAGCTGACCTATTTTCTTCACACTTGTTAAATTTTTGCAGAGATTTAATTAACCTCAATACTTTATAGGTTCAGTGAGATCTTTTCTCCTGCATCAAAGGAATTTAGCATTCCAAGTCTGCATATAAAAATTGTGGCTTCCATATAATATGTAGTTTATGGGAAAATCGTGGGAGTCATGTTTGAGAAAACTGGGAGAAAAAAAACTGAAAAACCGATTTTGACAAAAGCCCTATTGTCAGATCTTCTTAATAGCACCTGCACGATAATATATTAAATTTAAATTTCCGGCGTTTATCCGGTTTGCTCACGAAAATCTTTTTGCTCTCAAAAATTCGAATGAAAATTCGATAACGACTACACAGTAGTATAGTAAGAGAAATTAAAAAAAAAGAAAAGGAATAAGGTCCGAGATGTTACTGGGGTCCCCCTAGAGGAGGGCAGGCTGGCAGTTTGGTCTTTTAGAGTGAGGAGCTTCCTGACGCTCTGCAATGGCTCACGTCACAGTTTTCCCGCAAATTCGTGGATCGCGTTTTTCAACAGTCATTCATTCGCCCACATGTTCGTTAAACACAGTATACCAAAAAAAGAAGCGTTGTGAACCATTCACACGACTTTCTCTAAAGTGCTATTTTAGATAGGTGATCATACAATTCTGCCATCTAAACAAAATTTAATGAGGAATAAATATATTACCAAACTTCCGACTTTCAAGAAAAATAAGTAAACCGGAGGTGCTTTTTTACCGAACTTTTTTTTTTTTCAGTTTTCGCGATTTTCTCCATAAAAACACCGACGAACTATAAAATTTGTCAATTTAGGTAGACTAACTATAAAATTTGTCAATTTCGGTAGACTAACTATAAAATTTGTCAATTTCGGTAGACTCACTGTAAAATTTGTCAATGTCGGTAGACTAACTATAAAATTTGTCAATTTCGGTAGACTAACTATAAAATTTGTCAATTTCGGTAGACTAACTATAAAATTTGTCAATTTCGGTAGACTAACTATAAAATTTGTCAATTTCGGTAGACTAACTGTAAAATTTGTCAATTTCGGTAGACTAACTATAAAATTTGTCAATTTCAGTAGACTAACTATAAAATTTGTCAATTTCGGTAGACTAACTATAAAATTTGTCAATTTCGGTAGACTAACTATAAAATTTGTCAATTTCGGTAGACTAACTATAAAATTTGTCAATTTCGGTAGACTAACTATAAAATTTGTCAATTTCGGTAGAATAACTGTAAAATTTGTCAATTTCGATAGACTAACTATAAAATTTGTCAAATTCGGTAGACTAACTATAAAATTTGTCAATTTCGGTAGACTAACTGTAAAATTTGTCAATTTCGGTAGACTAACTATAAAATTTGTCAATTTCGGTAGACTAACTGTAAAATTTGTCAATTTCGGTAGACTAACTGTAAAATTTGTCAATTTCGGTAGACTAACTATAAAATTTGTCAATTTCGGTAGACTAACTAAAAAATTTGTCAATTTCGGTAGACTAACTATAAAATTTGTCAATTTCGGTAGACTAACTGTAAAATTTGTCAATTTCGGTAGACTAACTATAAAATTTGTCAATTTCGGTAGACTAACTAAAAAATTTGTCAATTTCGGTAGACTAACTATAAAATTTGTCAATTAAAATTTTGTTAACTGCAGTAAGAGAAAATGTGCTGGTGTTTCACACCAGATTTCTTCCATACTCAGTGTTCCATTATTATTATTATTCACAAAAGGGGAGGGCAAACCCTACGCTATCCAAAGCCTCCCAGGGCCCATATAGCTACCCGTAAAGAATAACAACCACTGGGACTAGAATGAAAATCCAGGCCCAGGTTTTAACCATCTAAGTTTCACAACAGACCGAACAAATCGGACCAAAACCTTAAAAGGACACAGCTTAAGATCCTCTACCGACATCCTATTCCGGCCGAAGGTCCTAAACCTAATCTCCTCCCAACCCAAACAATTCGTCATCAGATGCATGGGTGTTTCCTCCTCAGTCTCACAAACTCTACAAAAGGGGTCAGGCACGAGTCCCATTATATAGAGATGTCTCCTTAAACCACAATGCCCAGTGAGGAATCCAACCAGATGTCTGAGGGAGGTCCGTAAAGACATCGGACCCCGCTACTCAAAGCTCCGTCCGGGCCCCCAATGAGCATTTTAGACTGCCGACAACCCACTGCACTCATCCATAAGGATGAGTGCTGTGAGGTCATCCACGTCTGAAAGCCTGACAAACATGTGCCAGAAGACACACCAACAGCAGGCTCTGGACCAATGAAAGGGAGAGAGGCACCTAATTTGGCAAACCTATCCACCTCCTCATTCCCAAAAATTCCCATATGACCTGAAACCCAGACCAGAAGCACATCCTTTAATGAAGAAAGATCTTCCAGTCTTTTAGAACATTCCAACACCAATCTGAAAGTGAAGACACATGAATTAAGCGCCTTCAACGCAGCCTGGCTGTCCGAGCAGATACAAACACCTTTTAAATTAGTGTTACGCACCCTCTCATCCAAAATACAGCAAAGAATTGCATAAACCTCAGCCTGGAAAACGGTGGCCCACTCACCAAGAGGCGCTACCAAATCTCAGTGTTCCATACTCAGGGAACTTTAAAACTCAATTTGGAAAATTTGTCACGATCGCAATAGTTGCTCTTCTAGATAGTTAGAGAGGGAAACTGTTATTTGTGAATGGTCTCCTGTTTTCATCCAGTTCTCAAACACTGTTAGGTCTCAAAAGTGTTATATACATCATTTAGGAAAAGTATGCAAAATTCAAAGCTGAAAACACGGATCGATAAAAAGAAGTTCGAACTCTTTCTAAACTACGCAGCAGGTAGTATTGTGATTATACCTATTAGGTTTTCTTCCAGAGTGAGTGCGGTCCCTGAAAATTCATGTCTAAATTAGAATTAGTCCGTTTTTGTGTATGAACAGAATAAATTGAACGAATGAAAATCACATGGTTGTTCTTGGAGATAGCACTTTGATGATTTTTTTTTAATTTGTATGTTTTCGAGAAAATTGATTCCTTTTGGAGTTGTAAAAGAGGAGGTGGGGAACTCCATAATAAATGAGTTTTCCTCAAGTGTGTCATTTAAATTTATTATTAATAGTTCTATCGTGCAAACATCACAGTTCAAATAAAAAAAATAGTAAAATGCGCTTAGTCCTTTAAGTGTAGAGAGATGTCGTTTTAATCGCGTACCAATTATCATTCAATATAATTATGCGAACCACCTGTTATCTTTTTTCTCAGCGGATATGATGCTGTGCAGCCGAGAAGATCTATTGTGTGTTTGACCCTTAGTGTTGCCTAGCTAACGATGCACTCCTAAGTGTCTAAATTACCCCTTCCAGATCTAATTCTTGTAGCAAATTCATGACCTGGAATGGGTCTTTTCTTCTAGTAAGGCTATCTTCTCCTACAATATGCGTTATGTACCCAAGCATGTATAAATGTTAGCGACGCACCATATTAGTAGGAGTACAGATGAGTCTTCTCCTACCTCCCCACAAATATGTGCCATTGCATTCTGGATTCCCCCTACTTCAGGTATTCTCTAAGCGAGGAAACCTTCCGCTAGCAAACTATTTTTGCGCAGAAACTCAGTTCTTTTCTGGTAAAATCTAAAAGTTCCCTAGCTAGCTTATCATAGATAACAAGTTCGGTAATATAATCTAAACAGTTGCTAAACAAAGATGCGGTATTTCCGATATGCTGGAAAAGAATCCGAGATTTTTTCTGCAGAAATGAGAAGAGAGAGAGGAGAACCCTTCTTCACCAATTTAGTTTAGGAGGTCCTGGAAAGTCTGTGACGGTAAATGTTACGGCGCTTTAGGGGGGATCGTGATTTTCTGAAGAACATTTTTTTGGTTTGTTTTTAAAATGCTAGTTTCTGAAGAATATCATACGATAAGAGCGCACTAATTTTGGCTTTGAGTGAAAAAGTAAATTGTGATTAATTATTCAATTTGGAGGTTTGAAAAGAAAGAAAAGACAAAAAAAAATTGATTATTATATATTGTAGAGTGGGGAGTGTTGTATATTGAGAGGGTAAGGTAGGATGTGGGCGGACTAGAGCAGAGGGTAGGCAGCTGTGTGCGGTTGTCAGGATGGGAAAGCAGGAGCTGTTGCCATGGAACTGTGAGCTTTGAGGGAGCACTCTGCTCGCCTTCCACCAGTCCACAGGACCATTATTGATCCTGTAACTCCACCAACTTCCTACAGCCTGATTCTCTCTCTCTCTCTCTCTCTCTCTCTCTCTGAGCTGTCTATGAGCTGTTGGCACTTGCTGGCTCTCTTCATCTGACTCTACTATCCATTCTGATAGTGTTACTCATACTCTCCTTTCTAACTGAATGGTTTTCTCCAGGTAGGCCAGGTAAGAGAGAAGAGGAGCTTGGTTCATAGAGATTGGTGCCGTATCTAGGCTACAGATTAAAAACAAAATGGTGTGAAACACTCACAACTTCCTCTTATTCCAGTTAATGCAATGATACATTTTCTTTAAACTTCAAATTTTGCTCATTTGTCCTAAACATAATTATAGAAGTGGCAGAGGGGGACAAGTGGCACCCTAGCACCCCAAGCATGTAGGGAACCGAGCTCATATATTTGAAATTTCATGTCACAAACTGTGAAAAACGAACTAAAATCAACTTTTTTTGGGAAAAAGTTTAAAATAAATGTAATAGATATTTATGGGTGTAGAAAGGAAGTATACGAAGTTTAAAGAAAACCGTTAGAGTCGGTTTCAATGAAATCCCAAACTGAAAAAGAAAAAACATTCAGTAAAGTCACAATTCCAGTTGATGGATTTTGCCCGAAACTTTCGTGGCTGATGGCTGTGGTGGTTGGACCTAAAGGGAAATATCAAGTTTGAAACAACCAGATGTTTACACACATCCAGACCATTTAC
Source organism: Triatoma infestans (assembly GCA_011037195.1). Taxonomy (NCBI): domain Eukaryota; kingdom Metazoa; phylum Arthropoda; class Insecta; order Hemiptera; family Reduviidae; genus Triatoma; species Triatoma infestans. The sequence continues at coordinate 102,833 of JAAEAF010013475.1, read as the reverse complement.
TAAAACCAATTTACCGTCCTCAGGGGGCCTCAGTACATGTATTTCCGGTGAAAACTACAATTTGTCATGATCGCAATACTTACTTTTACTAGGGGTAAGAGAAAAGTATAAAATCCTATCACTTTTAATAGGAACATTTTTCCGGATAAAAATTGAATTTAGTGGTGGTTAGGGGGAACGTTTAAGTTGGGCTTAATTTTAAACTGTCGTTTTAAGTTTTTGATGGTGTGGTTGACATTGCTGCTAAAAACACGTGTTTATTGGCTGAGGCCAAACTAAACGTTTAGCAAAAAGTTTGTAGAAAATTGTTAGTTAGAATTGTGTCTTGAACAACAGAACATAATGTGCAGTGTACCGAACCGAAGGACAGAAAAGAAGTCTGGTGGATACAGTAATGAGTGCATTGTGGATACCATGTATTGAGATGCCCGAGGGAGTACTCAGTCCCTTGTCACCACATTACCTTGTTTTTCCTAACTGATTTTTAAGTTTTAAGGTACATTGCACTCCGACACAATGTGTCCCTTCATCTTCAGATTTCCTTATGAAAGATAAAGAAGAATGTTGTAATTTTTGGCTGATACAAGAGCTGACTAAAGTAGGTGCCGCTCCCATGCCGTATTAAGTTGCCAACTGCTTGAACCAACATCTGTTCGTTATAAGCTCTTTGTTACAGTTTCATTGGTAATGCTTATAACACTTAATCTGGGTTTTATGTTGATAACAGTAGATAAGAAAACTGATTATTCAATATAATATCAATATTTATTTATTTTTTAACCCTTTTTTTTCTGTTACAGAACGTTGACCATAAGATGAAATTTCGTTCCAAGAAAGGACTTCTGCCTTTTATTGAACTGAACGGTGAAGAAATTGCTGACAGTACGGTAATTATAAAGGAACTGGCACAAAAATTTGGCAAAGATTTGGACGTCGGTTTGGATAATAACCAAAAGAATGTATCACATGCCATGATTTCCATGATTGAAAATCATCTGTTTTGGTTAGTTTTATTTTTCTTTATATAAATGTATTTCCTCTTCGAAGATAATTTCCTCTTCTATTGTTGTAAAAGAACCTCTTAGATTTGTGTCAAAGTTTTCAAAAAATGGAGTTTTTCCCCAAGAAAAAAGTAAAAACATGTTTTGGGGTCCCGTAGAGACGAAAAGCACACAGTTTGCCTGTAGTTGCTGTTTGGATTGTACCCTAGAACATTCCGTGGAGATTCATTAACCACAACTAATTCACATCAATAGATAGATTTTTCGCCTTCATATTTTCAAGATTTAATGTACGATTATCAGATTAAATAGAAACATATTTCTGGAAAATTTAGCGGGCTGTTGACGAGCGGTTCATTGGGGCCAACGACATGATGTGATCCTAAACTGCCCCTTCACCACATCTTATCTCGCTGAATTTCCTAAATTCTATTAACTTTTGTAAAAAATGTTTCAATACAAAAGTGATTACTGTAATGACTGTATTCATCTGAGCAGTTTTCGTTCATTACAAGTCTGAAGAAAATATAGAAAGTTTAAAAAATATATTCCTTAAATTGGGCCAGTATAACTCAAAAACGGGAAATCACTGGGAATTCAAATATCTTATCTCATTTAAATGCTAGCCACAGGATATATATACTGACGTGACACTCTCATTTTCTCTTACTCCAGTTTATATATAATTTATCATAGTCTCTAGTTTATCGAACTCTTAATATATAACGCTTCTTCTTATTATAATTTATTTTTTTAATTGCACTAATAATTAGTTCGATTCCGTTTTTTATGTCGCAAGAAACTAGATTTTGATTGAATTTGTCCATATATAGCATACCATCTTTATAGCAATACTCTTTCAGTAATTTGCGGACTGCACCAAATACATAACATTAGGACAATATAATGAATAGCCAGAAACTCCAGATTAACCAAGGTTTTCAACTGAATATTATGAATTTATTGGAGAGATTTTTGTGTATAATTTTCCCACCGTAGATATTTTATAAATTATCAAATGTGCAATAAAAATATTTTATAACAAAATGCAAAAATCAAGTTAGAACACACTATTTAGTGTTTTATAAAATGAATGTGAGCCATAAAGAAAAAACTCTGAATTTTCATTCCATTGTTGTAAAAGAAGGCAAAAGAGGTGGAAATGCAGGTCCAGTGTAGGCCTGCCATTTTGTATTTGGCCAATCATACTAGTGGGCCAAATAGAATTCATGCTAAACACGTCCAAAAATTTCTTCAAAGAACTCATAATTTTCTTCATTATATCTATTGTCTTTAATTTTAAGGACAATAAAGTATTGAAAGAGTACTATAAAGATGGAAATCTATGCAAAAGCTAGCTATTCAATCAAAATCTAGTTCATCTTAATCAATTTAATCACACGACTTTCTCGAAATGGCAAGCTGAAAATCCTATTCACTAAAGTCGCACTTCCGCTCAACCGATTTTCTTCAAACTGGGTATTTTGGCAACTTATATGATTCTAGTTATTATTTAGTTGACAGAATTGTACCATTTTAATCAATAAGTACCATTTTAATACAATATATTGTTCTACCACTTACATTATAATATTAAAACTATTGCCAGAATTCCAAATTTAAAGAAAATCAGTTAACAGGAAGTACGAATTTGCAGAATAGGTTTTTGAATTTTTTGGTATTTTCTGCAAAACGGCTACAGCGAATTTTCTTTAAACTTGGAATGGTCAGTGCACAGATAAAAAAGGATCACTTTTATTTGAGGAAAAATCCCAATTTAAGGAGTGAAGGGGGAGCTGCACATTTATTAACTTATGTATAAACTGTCAGTTCAGTAATGTGTGATACTATGAATTCATACAGAATTGAAAGTTGTGTGAGGGTTTCACGCCAAAGTTCTCTTTCTCTCTCTGTGTGAGTGTGTGTGTGTGTCTGTGTGTAGCAGTAACATTAATAATAATAATCTGATGACGTAAGACAGGATGCGTGGAGCTGTGTTTTAAATCGGAAACACCACCTACTTTGCTAGACAAGGTACTGAGTTCGAAGTACAGTGCCGTTCCAGCTTTTGGATCAAAGTTTGAGAAGAAAAGTGTGTGAGGGTGACATTGCTGTCAATGCGCCAAAAAAAAATTAATAGTGTGAATAAGAGGTTGCGAAAGCCCGTTATAATCTGAAAACGCCGTTCAATAAACGAGAAAATCAGTAATAATAATAATACCAGTTAAAAGTTAGTTGGCAGAGGGACAAAGAAGAAAACTTAAGCTAAAGTAAACATTTTTTTTTTTTGCAACTCCTAACAAAATCATCCTTTTACTAGTAACAGTAATAATGGCCCAAATTTAACATTTATTTTTTTATTAATTAATAATAATATTGTATAATTGCAAATGTTTTAGGGTTGTGATGTGGTGGAGGACAAAACACCCAGATAACATTATTAGAGGGTACAAGATGAACTTGCAACACTTCCTAGGTAGCCGAATGCCAAATGGACTTCTCAATTTCTTGTTCAAATATTCCTATAACAGGAAGGTAAATTTAGTAAACAAAAATCTATTAATAGTTCAGTTAATCTTTTTACTATCTCTTATTTATTTTAGATATAGAATCAAGAATTTTGAATGACGAATTTCAGAGGTTTTGGTATGCGTAGAGGCAATTTTTACTTACTTTAGTTAAAGAAAATGTAATTAAGCTCTTAATGAAAACTTCGTGACATTGGTGTGATAAATGTAGTAATAGTTACCAAGATAGCTAAGATCGAATAAAAAACGAATTGAAACCCTTTATTTTTGCCTCCCTGAACGATAAAAAATGTGTATTATCCCGAGGAACTCCCGTAATGGAATATGTACTTTCTCAGGGATCTTGATGTCCCTGTTAGAATTCCAGTCAAACAGTTGACAATGACGTATACCGCACACCACCACCAACACTCGCACATTACACAAAAACTGTCTGCAGTGAATTGACTTAATGGATGATAAAACTCTAGCTTACCATGATCGCATTAAACTCACACTCGTTCACTTTACTGACGTCATAATTCTGTGTATAAAACTAAGGAGAATACAATAATCTAGGTTGCACGGTGGATTTCACTTTATAGCCAAGCATTCCTTCTACATAACTGAATTTAGCGATGTAAAGAGTTTTTATCTCAGACCAATAAGTGCCTTCTGCATATTTCCAGTAGTTCAGTAAGATATGACAACATCCAGCATCTCTTAAAGTTATCATAATTTTGGCTGGCATGTCATGCTGCTTTCATTTTTGTATTTGTATTTTAGGAACTGAGAGATTCATTCACCAGTTCTATTTATCGATCTATGTCTTCCAATTGTCTTCTTTCTATAAATATCTTTTGACAGAGCTTTAAATACTATCAAAAGGCCATGGGGAGGGGGCAAAGGAGTTGAATTCAGAGGATTATATTTCCAGAAACATTGGCAATCACATAAAATCAGACAAGAGTATTTTCTTTTACTATAAAAACATAATATGTACATCCCAGAAAGGTTGTATTAAGCACTAACACCCTTAAATTCCCATCATAAATATTTCATGATTATCAAAAGTAATGGTGGAAATAGCTTCTTCTGTTTTTTTGAATGCCTGAGTGCTTGGCAAATTTACCTTTGACTTCTTACAGACCCAAGATTTTATACTGCCCTTTTCTCTCGTTGCCTCTTACAACGTCTGTCATTGCAACAGACGAACAGATCCTGGCCATCCGTTACTCCCTCACGGCACAAGGGACAGATTAGAGAGTCCTTGATCCTTGTCCTTTGCAAGTGGATCTGCAGGTAGTCATGTCCTGTGAGCGTTCTAAATTTTTTTCGTCCACCGTTTCTTCTCTGCTCAGCGTGAAGGGTTAAAGGTCAGTTACTGGAACTTCCCACCTCTCAGCTCTCGTCCCCTTCGTTCTTGCTCTACGTGAGTTCTGAAGGACATCTCCATTATTCGCTTTAGTCTGAACAATAAGAGAGAGAGGTGTGTCAGGTTGCTCCAATAAGGCACCCTGTTTCGCCAACCTATCACCCTGTTTCGCCAACCTATCAGTCACCTCATAACCAAACAAGCCTCAGTGGCTCGGCACCCAGTGTAACACAATACGGACCTCTCTCCTAATTAGACTATCAACCTTCAACCTGTACTCGAGAACTTCAGTGTCAACTCTATTGCCCTCACCACCAACAACAAGAATGGCGGCCCCGGAAATCAACCAATTTTCCTACAAAGCCACTTAGGCACCATGCAGCTGATCAAGGGCTAACGGTCAGACTCGAACCTCACCTTCGAAGTTAGTTCCCTTAGAACAGGGGCTGATATTGAGATTCATTGCTGTTGGCAGATTTGGCGGGCCCAACCGTGTGTACATGAAGCCATTGACAAGGTGGGTGGGATCTTTGAGCGATGGTCTCCTGGGTGATGGATGAACTCCCAGGCTGGGGAAGTCTCCTTATCAACAGATTAAATCAGATCCAGTCTAATTTTTGCCAAATTCTTGCACCTGTATCAGAGAGTTGTGGGTCAGGTTTCATCGAGCCGTGATCTAACCATTATGACCTGACAGTATCTCTTGTGCCATACTATAAGTGGCTGTTGAGTTTTTAACCGCTGCGCAGATGTTCCTGGCCAAAAAATTGAAATATGTCGGAGCTTCGTTTATAGTGTGAAAAAATAAAAAAGGTAGCTTATTGGGAATATCAATAATGTCTTTTTTATTATTGTAACAGGGACTAAAAAAAGTGAAGGCACATGGAATTGGTGTACACAAACCGGAAGAGATCAATGAATTTGGACAACATGATCTGAAAGTACTGTCCGAAATGTTGGCCGACAAACCATTTTTCTTTGGAGACGAACCAACCACTGTAAGTAATAAAATTATAAATATTTATTTTTTATAAGCCCACTGAATTGAACATTAAGATTAGGCCCATCCCACGCCTCATGCACTTATTAGATTGTAAGGACAAAATACGTTGGGCTGGCTGGTGACCTTAACTGAAATTACAAAATCCAGTAGGCTCAAAATCCAATGGGTTAATGGGAGAATGTTATAATAACGAATGTGAATGAGTAGGAATGATGTATGTGAGGCAGAAAATACATATAAAGCGAAAATTCGCAGCAAGCCCTCATACTATATCGATATTCGATCACCAATGGTTATCAAATTCCAATATCTGTCAACCTGAATTGTGACTTTTTTAAATGATGTTTTTGTTTTGTTTTTCTTTTCAGCTTTTCATGATTTCTGGAAAATGGCTCCAACGATTTTCTTTAAACTTTGCATGATATTAACGGCCTTAATTTGAAACATTTTTCTAGGAAAATTGATTTCCTGATGGTTCCTGGGAGAGTTTTCCCTCTACCAACCTATATAATGTGGCATTGTTAGAATTCCAGATTTGAAGAAAATCTGGTAACCGGAAGTGCGATTTTACAGAAAAGGTTTCTTAACTTTTCGGAATTTTCTCTCTGCTCACATATATATGAAACATTTTTTACTTTTTCTTACACCTGGGGTAAGAAGAGACTTGATGCGATCGTGTCAAATTTTCGAAATTTGTTTTCACGAGAAATACATGTTCAGAGTCTTATCAATACGAAATCAGTGTTTTTAGTAATGGTCTGTATGCGTCTGCATGTAACAAGAATATCTCAAAATGAAAAGTCACAGGAAGCCCATCTGCAACTCACACGAAGGTTTCGGCCAAAATCCGTCAACCAGAAATGCGACTAAATTTTTTTTTAGTCAGTTCTTCTTTAAACTTATACTATCTGCACACAAAAATATCTTATCACTTTTATTTGAATAATTTTCCGGGAAAATTGTTTTTTTTGGGGGGGGAGGTTCTGGGGGAACAGTAACGTTTAAGTTTTCCAATAAAATAGCACTTTAATATAAAATATATGGAGTTCTCCCACTTTTATAAGTGCATTTAATATACATTTGAAGCATAGCTAGAATTCCAGATTTGAAGAAAACCGGTTATCCGGCACTACGATTTTTTGCAGTATAGGTTTCTTGAAAACGTCTATAACGATTTCCTTTAAACTTCGTATGCTAACCGCACAGATATAAGCTTATTACTTTTATTTGAAACATTTTTCCACCAAAACTTGATTTTTAATAGTTGTGCGGAATTTGTGGCATTAAATTTCCAATGTTATATTATGTAGTTGGTTTGGTTTTGGCGCGCTCTACTGACCACAATATACCACTTCTCTGCTACTAACAGAAGCAAGTGAAAGTCGTGTGAGTGTATCACACCAAATTTTTATGAATGTTCTGAGGAATCTGTGATCTTAGATTTAAGTGTTGAGGATTGATTGTGGCGTTTGAATACTGTTTTTGCTGAAAACCGCAATGAACCCTAGCGCTACTATTAACATGTATAGTGTTAGAAGGTAACTATCTAAACATGAATGAAAATTCCAAGTTTGAAGAAATTTGTCAGTTATAATCGTATTAAGTGCAGTAACAGAAAGTGGTTTGATTACCTGACATGAGTATAGTTTGATAAACTTCAAAGAAACCGGATAAGCTCTCTTCAAAAACTCTAGGGACAGAAAGAGAAATTCAAAGAAAAAATGGTATTTAAAAAGCTGTATAGTCTAAAAAAAGGTCAATTAGAATTGCTTACTGAATCACGATGCAAGTTTTTGAAGATGTCGGAAAGGGACAGACAATATAATTCAAAAGAACGCTCATATCAAGTGAATCTTGTGTTGAAGATAAGTAAAATATGTTGATCTGATAATGTTACAGTTGGTTAGTTTAGTTTCTACCAGATTCGAATTCAGCTTTGCCTTTTGTTCAGCGCTATTCTGCAATGAACAACACCGAGAGAACACGGTGGCCGGGCAGTTGCGCTGAGCAGGCATCGGGCTGACGCCAATGACATCAATGGGCTGCTGTTACGCCTATAAAAAAATTATAATATATATAATGATTTACCATATGATAGCGGTTATACAGAAGAAAGTAGATGTTATTGTGCTGTATTACACGGCGGGTCAGCTAGTAGAAGGTGAACCGAGCGAGGAATTATAGTCTTCTTTTGTTTTTGGCATCTTTAATAAATAGCTGGAATTTGGCTGGAAGCCCTGTGTATATACATATATTGCGGGCAGCTTCATTCTCCGCACCAACGTTATTACTTGGCTGGAGCTGGACTAAAAAGTCCAGTTTGACTGTCGTGGTAGTACTAGTGACACAGTCGTATCCACTTAGTTCTATTCCTGCTGTTCTTGGCACTACTCCAATTCCAGCACACCGCCCCTCCTATCCTTACAAACTTTCTCCTATTTGACACCTATATTTACAGAATAGTTTATTTTTATGATTATTATATTTGACTTTAATGGCAAAAAATAAACACCAACATCTTGGGGAAATTTAATTTTTTCCCCCCCGTTTTTATTAGAGATCATTATTTTACTTGGTTTATAATGTGAAATATATTTAAGACTTTCTTTTGTGTTTATTACAGAAAAAGAAACACGTCCGCCTTCTTTATTTCTTTCATTTACTTGCAGTACGAGCCTTCGTTCCAGATTTTTGAGTTTTCCCGGAAATACATGGTTTTTGTGGAGGGTTCACTGAGCAAAAAAAATAATAATCTGATGTGAAATATTAACACGACTTTCTTTTACCCCAGTTAATACAATTTAATTACCAAAATCCCCATTAACACGACTTTCTTTTACCCCAGTTAATACAATTTAATTACCAAAATCCCCATTAACACGACTTTCTTTTACCCCAGTTAATACAATTTAATTACCAAATCCCCCATTACACGACTTTCTTTTACCCCAGTTAATACAATTTAATTACCAAAATCCCCATTAACACGACTTTCTTTACCCCAGTTAATACAATTTAATTACCAAAATCCCCATTAACACGACTTTCTTTTACCCCAGTTAATACAATTTAATTCCAAAATCCCCCATTACCACGACTTTCTTTTACCCCAGTTAATACAATTTAATTACCAAAATCCCCCTAAAATCAATTTTTTCGGAAAAATGTTCCACATTTCATATAAAAGTGAATTTTAAACAGAAACCTATATGTTGACATTAGACATCCGATTAAGCGTTTTAATTTGCAAACTTGGAACTTCAGTAATTCATTTAATATAATATTGTATAAGTTGGCAGAACCGTAGATTGTACTCAAGTGCAACTTTAAAGGACATCTCCGCTAGAAGCCTCCAAAAATAAATTTTGCTTCGAAATGTTAAAAGAAAAAATCTGTTGTGTAACACAACTTTCTCTTACTGCAGAATCTAACTTAATAAAATGACTTTTGAGGAAACCATACAGCCTCCCTCCCAACAAAGTCAGTTCACAACAAAAGTGATAAGACTCACTATTAATATTTAGTGCAACAATTTAATTAAATCTGTTCTATGTTGTTTTATTGGATAAAATCTTGGAAAACAATTCAGTAAAAAACGCATTTCCTGCCAACATATTGTCTTCAAACTCAGAATATTGTAAGATATTTACTAATTCTTATACTGTCTTTATTGATGTATATTTTTTTTTTTGTACAAAAATTGGAAAAACAAATAATTAACTTCAAACTAAAGACTAAATCTTGGTCAATTGACCGTGGGAGGAGTCGTCAATATGCTACTAAATCTAAAGTAAATAACAAATTATTCTTCAAAATTAAAGTATTTTACTTTTGAAAAATGTTTTGGAAAATATTTAGGAATGACATCTAAAAATTTAAATAAACCTAGTTGTTTCATTATTCGTAATGCAACTAAACATAGCTTAGTGAAACTCGAAAATACAAAAAAAGTAATACAAAAATAATATAAATAAATAATAATACAATGCTAGCTTCGGAGAACAACAAAAGTTCAGTAAGCATTAGTAATATAAGCAAAATATATTCCAGCCACAGGGAGGTAAATAAAATTGAAAATAAACTTGCATTAGCCGCAATTCTTTTGGCTTGAACACGAAAATTTGACAGAGACATCAGTCTTACCATTTAAATAGCGCATCATTTCCTGTAACTGTTGATTGGTAAGCCGTTTCGATCCTGGACAGATAGCGATTAAATCCCTGTTTCCATTACAAAAATATGAATTTCCAATATTCATTATACCCCCCTCACGAGCTTTCATAATCCACCTCTGAAGATTCAAAGGTATATTCTAGTGAGGTAGCTACGCTTCCTAAATTGAACTCCAACTCTCTAAACACAGGATAACGCTCATTCTCATCAACACCTGCCCTGACTTTATTTTAAGAATGGCATCGAACACTCTCTCTAATTAGGCTGAAAACACTATTCCATTCGAACTTACAGTTTTAGCGACTATCAATGAGAGGGAATCTATTATTCGACATATTAAATACATGGAGAATGTAATCATGGTACATTTTCAGAGTGTGTATAAATATGGGCATTTCATTGATCTCTTTATGTATAAAACAGAAAAGTACAAACATTGCAGTCTAAACATTTTTTTAATATAAAACTAAACAGGTTTTCTATCTCCTCATTGACACTCCTCCCCAGATCTGAGCTCCGTAGCAGGAATTAATACTCTTTATATTGGAAACTAATGTTAATGTTTTCAGCGACTAGTTTCCAAACAGTATTGAGAGCCTGCCAGGCTTTTGCAGTTTTTTCTTTTAAATGCCAGTGAAAGGAAAGTCCGAGGGTGAGTGTTACACCCAGGTACTTGTAGTGATTTACACTTTCTATGTTTTATTCTGAAAGTACCATTTCTCCTCCCAGCTATTATACCTCCATTCTAAAGTTAGCTATTCTACCTCCATTTTAAAGATCACAATCGATAACGAATTTAAATCTATATTAATCAATATTGTTTAGACGATAGAATTGTTATAATAAACTAAAATAGCAATTCAGAGGAAAACATAACCCCACCTCTCTCCCAAAAACCACCTTAAATGAATTTTTCCGGAGGAATGCTTCAAGTAAAAGTTGTTGATCTTTGTATATGTTTAGTCGATATAATAAGTTTGAAGAAAATTGTTGAAGTCATTTTTGAGAAAATATCAGAAAAGTGAAAAAAAGAAGTGGTATGATCTAAACCTTCTTCGAATCACCCGATGAAATCTGGTGGGAATATCGGGATTTAGATTCTTAAGATTCTTTGTATTGAATTATTTTGTTTACACATACAAACCGGTCAGGAGCCTTTAAAGTATGTCTTTCCGGTGAAAACTTAAGTTAGCTCAATACTTTCTCATGCCATGTAGCAATGAAATTAAAAAGAAAAAGTTTTTGATTTCAGCTCTATTTTTAGTAAATTTTCAACTCTGTTTAAAATTAGCAAATGGCAATTTAATGATATTACAGTGGTATTATCAGAAACTCCATTTTTTATTTACAGCTGGATGTGGTAGCTTTTGCAAACTTAGCGCAGATCTACTTTATTGAAAAAGAACTTCAATACTCCCTACAGGAATTCATGCAAGAAAGTTGTGCAAACCTTGTCGGACATGTTAACAGGATGAAGGAAAGGTAATTTATTTTGTAGTAACTTTTTGCTTTTAGTGATTAAATCGGTTTTTTGTTGTTTAATGATTGGAGAAACGTGCATCTGGATATTAGGTTCAGTATGAAGAACAACTTTTTTTTTTCTTCTATTTTGTAAACGAAATTCAGGTTACTTTTTGAAGACTTCTTATAGACAGTCGTGATTCCATCAGCTCTGTTTATTCAGTTTTTTTTTTTGCAGCTTCAATAAAGATTTTACCAACTTCTTCCTTTTATTATACATAGCAGATTTGTCATGATACGTTTTGTAAATTTCAGGTGTTTCCCCGATTGGGAAGATATCTGTACAACTCTAGACCTTAATTCTCACCTTCCAAAACCACCACCGGAAGAGAAAGAGACCAAAGGTAAGGATGAAGAAAAGAAGGCCGAGAAAGAAGGTGACAATGACAACGACGAGAAAGAAAAGGTAATTAGAAGAAATAAATAATTATTAAAATTATCATTATTATGTTTGCCAATAACTATTATAGGTGATTACTGTTGTATAGTATTAAAATGGAGAGAGTTTAAACCTAGAAAGATTTAATGTAGAAGCGCTGTTAGATGTTTGTCTTGGAATTGTACAATCGTCTGTAAGAGTTTGTACAATATATCAGTATGAGCGGAAATGTTGGTTGTAGTTAGGCGGGAATATGCACGCTCACCAAGAACTACCATTATTCTCGAATTACGGTCAGTCCCAATGGGACTCCTCCATTCATTTTGTGATCACCAGATTTATGCTTGGTCATTAAGTAACATATCAATAAAGTCAAAAACTTATAATTGTCCGGGTAAGCCCTTGTAAAACTATTCAAATTTTGTTCAAAAAATTGTAGAGTTTTTACCGCTGAATTTATTTAACCAACCTTATTCTTCAAAACAGTACAAATGCCTATTTTGTTGAAAATAAAAATATATATTTCAATAGTAAATAAAGTTTACTTATTTTTGCTGTAGAGGTGTAGATGTCTAGAGGGAAAGACATTAAAGCCAAATTCACCTGGTTTTAGGATATCTATTGTGGCTTCCTTTATTATATTAAGGATCCCTTAATTATATAAATTCATAATAGGACAAACGTATTTTAATAGACAAAATAATTTACTTTAATAAAGTACAAAATTATATTCCAAAATATCTCTCAACATAAACATAACCAACCATCCATGAACTCATGCCTTCCCCGTTGCTTACCATTTCGATATCATTAATAGATTCATTACTAATCAGCCCTAACTACAGTAGTCTAATACAGTACTGATCGACTACACTATATTTGATGTCATTTGTAAATACGTAGGAATGAAAGTGGTATTTAAAGGAATGATTTTAAAGTTAAATCCAGTACTACCTTACAAGATTTTTTGTGATTGCATTGGTGCCAGTGTTTACTAACATAGAATGTAGTCGTCTATCAAGGGAACGTGTTCAAAAATAAGTGGGTGTATGTGGTGTTAAGCTGCAATTAAAATCCATCTAGGGAGAGTATTGATAGCATTTCTTCCTCTACGGCAATGGGATAAACCCTCTCACTTAAGCCAAATAGAGCAGCCCTCTCCAAGTTTGAAGAATGCATATAGGTTTTCTTTGTGATGTAATACTTAGATGTTTCCCTCTAGGATGTGCCAAGATTCCTAAAATGTGTCTTAGACTTTTTCTGGCAGTAATAAAGAAAACGCAATACTATTATTAAAAAAAAAAAAAAACAGGAAAAGCTTAATACGAAAATCTAAGAGAACTCTTTTTTTTTAGGTCTCCAAACTCTAATTTAAACTCTGCTACATTATTCTAGTAGAAACTCAAGAATAATATGAAAAATATGCTCTATTATCTGTTACAGTCCGAAAAAGAGATCGAGAAAGATAGCGAAAAGGAAAACACGGATAAGGAGAATAAAGAAAAAGAAAAGGAAAAAGAGGAGAAGTGAATTGAGGAGGAGAAGTAACGCCCGTGTTGCCGCCCCCAGCCACTACTCCCCACCTCCGGACCATCCCCTCCCCCAATATATAACAAAAATATACCCCCGCCCTTTTTTAAAAAATAAAAATTCTCACTATTAAAAAGAAATAATAGAAAAACAAGTAATTTTCCTTCATTATCCAAGAAAAAAACAAAAAAACAAAACAGAAATACGAAAAACAAAGTGAACTAAGAAAATAAAAAGCCAGCTGACAACAAAAGAAAAAAATTTATTAGTATATGAAAATATAGCTTTTACTGTCATTTTGTGAGAGGTTTATTATTACTTTTTAATTTTTATATGTATATTGTAAACAAAAAAATACATAATTTGAAAAGTTTACGAAAAAAAGTTTTCAGAAAAAAATAAATAAATGAAATTTTCGCAATTTTTATGGACGATTGATTAGAAACATCGTCTACAATACAGTGGTGCGCATTTTTTTCTGGTGCGTTAAAAAACAGCCACGCTATTGTAGTTTTTCTTAAAAATAAGGATATTAAAAATTAAAAATAAAATTGTTTTTTATATATTTGTAAAAGTTAAAAACAAAAAGTAACTATAATACAAAGATTACAGCCACAGAATAACTTAACATTTTATAATAAAAAAAAAAAAAAAAAAATAACCAAAATTATTATTACTATTATTACAATTAAGTAATACAAGGAATAAAAGAAATATACATTTTTTACATACATCCAAATGTCAATTTGTTTTTTTATATAAAATCTTTAGTAATAAAAAAAAAGTAGACGCAAAATCAGCTGGTTTTAAAAGATAAACAGCTGTTTTCTTCAATCACCAATGGGTCACTTCCATTTTATGCGCATGCATGAGAATATTTTGCCCAGAGTTTATATTGTTTAAAAATATTCATTTTTTAAGTCTTAATTTTATTTTTTTTAATGTTAACTTAATAATTAGATTTATTTTTTATTGTTTTAAAGAATCTGTTTAGTGGCTAGTGAGATTCCCATATATAGCAAAATTTTATAAATAATAATGTGATGTATTTCTTTAGGGAAATAATAACAAGAACAAAAGGCAAAATAGTTGTTTTATATTTTTTAAAGCCAGCATAATAGTAAAAAAAAAGTTTTTTCAAATTTTTTAGAGTTGAGGTTAGATTTGATACATAGGAGAGATCATTGAAGTGTTTTTTGATACCATAATTAAAAAAATTTAAAACAAAATAATAATTATTAAAAAAAAAAAGAATACAATAAATTTTTCATATTGAAATTTTTTAAATTCTTCTGGTACCAAAAAGTAAAAATAAAAAAGAAAAAGACGCTCAAAATTGTTATCTGTGCTCAAAAATACCAAAAAAAAAAGTGAAAATAAAAAAGCTGGAGGGGTATTTTTAAATTATTTTTTTGTTTTTATTTTGTATTGTTTGTTTCTAAAATTTTTTGAATTTGGCAACGTTGTGTATGGCCACGGTCCATCGTAAATTCATTGATATTAACTTTGGAATTTTTAATAAATAATAATTTTCATGTTATAATTTTTTTTCTTTTTAAAAAAATGAAAAACAAGGCTAGGGACCATCAAGTTTTCAAGAATAAGTGAAAAATTAAAATAAAATGTCCAATCGCCATTGCATTTATTATTAAGTATGGCATAGTCTTTTTATTAAAACTAATTTAAAAAATACATATATATAAAAAAGAACAAGAAAAAATGATTATATAATTTTTTTTAAATAATATTTTATTGAATATTATCATTATTTTATATATAGATATATATACACATATATATATATAATAATGTATGTCTATTTTATTATTTTTGTTTTATAAGGCAATTATCATTTTTATTAAATCTGTCTTTATTTTAGCAAATGACTGATTACAGTTTTTAAGAAACCAATTTTATTTTTGACAGACTATTAAAAAAAAAGATATTGTTATTATTTTGTTCTTATTTAAAGAGACTGTTTGATTAGACCAAACAAAAACACTGAACCTAGGACAGAAATGACATATTTAACAATATAAGTTAAAAAATTATATTAAAAAATATACATGCTTTAGGTTAGCTCTGAGAGCAGAAAATAAACAAATAAATAAAAATTAAAAAAAAGTTTTATTATCAACAAATATAAATAATGATATAAATAATTTAAAAAAAAGAGGAAAAAAATGAATAATGAACTGTTTATATATAGATTTTATAGATTTTTAAGAAGAAAAAAAAATTATTTTTACCATTTTTTTTTATGGCTTTATTTTTCTTTGTATCGATCTTTCAGACCGATTTCGATTATTTTTTATCTTCATGATTCCCCTCCTTTCAATCCCAAAAATATCCCCGACCTCCTTTTTTATTTTTTTTGTTTGTTTATTCTGTTAACTTCAATTAAATAAAACGCTAATTATTATGAAAGCTAAGAGGATAATTGTAAAGAAAGTCATTTTTATTTTAACAAAGAAAGTTAAATCTTGACTAGTTTTTTGAAAAGTAAATAAATAAATTTAAATGGGGAAATAGCTTTTATTTTTTAATTTTTTATATATATATATAAATATTTTTTTTTTAATGCTGTATATTTACCCAATTTATATATTATATATGAATATTGGATTTTAAGCGCCTCCCCTCAACATGGAAACATACGGCATCTCTTTTCTTTGCGCGTGCCTCCCTTCTATGAAGAGAACCATACAGTTCATAGAAAAGAAGATTTTGTAGGTACGAATATTTTACTATATGTTTATTAAAAATTAAATTAAAGTGAATAAAAAACACAAACGAAAGAATTAATGAAAACAAAAAATCCAGCTCTAAAGATATGTGGTTTAAAAAAAAATTATGTAAACAAAAATACGATAATTAACCCGAATATAGTAACTCGATTAAATTTTGTGTTTATACTGTTTTTCTGTAAACACATATCACCTTTAAGTTTCACCGTTCTGATATTTTTATGTTTAGATGTATATTTTATATATTTTGTATTATTTTTTTTTATTTAAGAAAAGAAAAACCATAGTAAATAATAATTTCTTTTTTTTTATATATAAATACTCAAATGCGTTTATATTTAATTATTATTATTATTAAATTAATTATTATAAATTCTTTTTTTGTTTTTTAATTATATTGAAATTTTATAAGGCTACATTATTGATAAAACTTTGATATATATAATTGTGACTATATATATATATATAATATATATATATTGTAGCTTTCTCTGATGAAATTGAATTGCTTTTTGATGATGGAGTTGATTAAAAAAAAATAATAAAAACAAAAAAGGAGCTGTAATTACACTATTGCCTAAATAAAATATAAACTATATGTGTATATTTAATGGTGACATAAACAAAATGAAAAAATTCTACTACTACTCCCTTGTATTTGGATGGAAATATATATATATTGTACACTCTCTGATAAAAGTTTTCAAATTAATAAAAATATATTAAAAAAAAATTAAAAAAATGTGAAACAAAAAAAAAATTTCTTTTAATCAAAAACAATTTATTTGGTAACATATATATAATCTTGGTGATGAGTATTTAGTTTTCAAGAAAGTATTAGTAAGATAAAACCTTGACTTTAGAGATCATATAATCTTCGCTCCAGCAGTAAACTTGTTAATAATTACAATAAATTGGTTAAGGAAGCCAAGGAGAACTGGGCCATGAAACACAATGTTTTTGGTTAGCAGCTCTCCGAGGGTAGGTTGCAACCAATAAAAGCAGCAATGCATTAGTAAAGATTTTCAGATATGATGGATATGGATAAGTGAGATTAGGTCATTTTTAAAAATAAAAAAAAACTTTCATTTTTGCCAACGTTTCGAGAAATCTTTGTCTTTATCAAGGCCTACAACGTACAAATACAATGGGCTCCTTGTAGAAAGACAAAATCGAGAAACAAAAAACAGAAAGTAATAGAAAATAAAATATATAGATTAATTTAAAAAATTTTTTGGTTTACTTTACATATAAAAAGAAATGTAACAAATCTTCAAAACACATGACAAGTTTAGGAAAATCTCAAAACATGACTTATACTTTAGGAAAAGAAATAGGTGAGAACAACACAGATAATAGTGGACATATACACCACAGCGAACAGCGGGCAGGTATAGGTTATAACGGGACTAGTGGAAAGAGGGGACAATTGGGAAATCACAGAATCAGGGGTTCTGACTCTGTTTTCCGTATATAAAAGTAATCTATCGGAAAAAATATCCCACCTCTTTATTTTCCTAAAATATAAGTTAAACTTGTCATGTTTTGAAGATTTGTTAACATTTCTTATTTTATGTAAGTAAACCAAAAAAATTTATAAATTAATCTATATATTTTCTTTTCTATTACTTTCTGTTTTTTGTTTCTCGATTTTGTCTTTCTAAAAAGAACCCGCTGTATTTTTATGCTAATGATAAAGACAATATATTTGTCGAAACGTTGGCAAAAAAAGTTTTTTTATTTTTAAAAAAGACCGAATCTCACTATCCTTATCCATCATTTAAGTACGGTCGAGAAGAATCTTCCATATTTTCAGATATAGTAGGATTAGCTCCATTGTAATTTCTAATTCTGAAGTTGAGATCCATCATTCAAACAAAGGAGACTAGATCAATGTTGATGCAGGACTCCCTGGAAAACTAGATGTTAAAAGGCGAAGTTAAAATCTAAAATAGTAGCTAGTAACCCATTAACATTGCTTTGCTAAGCTACAAGGAGATAGAAGGATGTTTAACTGAGACGTATAGGTAGGAAGAAAACATGAGCGGCGCTGCTACAAACCACCAGGCTGCTTATATCTAGTAATCAAGGCCTATGTATCTCCATAATCTTAGGGCTCTTAGACCCCAGTAGTACGGTTTAGACGACTTGAGGACAGGAAGTTGTTCCCTCTCTCCTATAGATCCTCCACTCCCCCTCTCATGTGGCCGAAGAGATGTTAGAATTTTTATTTCCCTTAGATAAGCACAATTGAACTTGGTCATCAAAGTCGACAATCTAACCACTCAGCCAGGAAGTGACTTGTTAGAAGTAGTTTTAGTCAGATCCTTAAACCTCACCTACCATACTTCTCCCGCATCTCTATTTCTCCCAGTGTCTTAAAGACAGCTCTGCCCCAAGTACGCCAGCCCAGGATTCATTCGCGTGTATGCATGTATTTTTTTTCCATTCTTTATTTTCCTATGAGTGATATTTTGCAATTTTCTGACGCATTATACTTTTGATTAAAATAATAACCAATATATTGTAACGTTTTTCAAACAGCTACTGCAACTAGTTGCTAAGTGGGTTCGGTTTAGATAAAACACACTAAACTTCTAACAACACCAATTTATTGTTCAATACAATAAATTACAAATAAAACACCTAAATACACTATATAAACCAACAAAAGTTCTCTCAGTTCACTTTCACAAGCGCGCACTCCATTTGTAACGAACGAGACGCTCTCTCCCGAGCTGTCCTTTCCTATTTATACCAATGGAGAAGGTTCTGGAAGTTTATAGAACATCTAGGTCACGGTAGATCGTGGGAGACGCTGTAGAAGAATTTAGAGGTCCGAGCGGCCACGAGGAGAACTTGAGGTGCCTGCTTCTTCTCCTAGATGGCACTCTACTGGCTGCGTTGCAATATCAATTTTTTTACACTGGGACTTAAAGACAGGCCCCCAGACTCCACAGCATTATCTCTACTCCTTCCTTGTTTCTCTAAGATAAATCTATTTATGGATCAAGTATATTGATCAATAAACATATTGACACATATCAATCCAGTATATAGGTTATATCGATTTATAAGACTGTACTGATATCTTCTGTAAGTTTTCTATATAATTATGGTAAACAATTAAAAATAAAAGTCGAAAGTGCGTATCTTGATCTGTTCTTAGCGCAATGTACTATGCACCTGGAGTTAGGAAATGAAGAAAAAAAAGCAATCTTTATTAAAAATAATTAATATATTTATTTATTTTTATAATATTAGATAATGCATATTCGGCAGCTTTATTTTTAAATAGACATTTGGAAAAATACATTCATATAACATATCTACGTCATTTTACACCATCATGCAAATTCAGTGGCCTGAAATTTTGCACATTATAAATATGAATTCTTGTGAAATAAACACTTGAACACATTAAAATGGAAAATTTTTGGACAATCCACTTCATCCAAGTTAATAACAACCAATAAAAAAAAAAAAGCAATCTAAAAAAAGTGCACTTTTCACTTGCGAACAAGTGTTTCTTCATAGCCGTCAGTAGATGTTTCTAACATTTGGACTAGTTTTTATGTATGGTGTATCGCATTATTCCATTTCAATCCATGAAAATATCTAGTTATCATTTGTTGCTACACATATTCAATGTAGACGTGAAATCTGTTCAGGTGTTGTAAATATCCAATATGATGATGCACCATTCTCAACATGTACTATTTTCAATTCTTTTACAATAAATCTCCATTTTGGATGTTGAAAACCTTGAAAAATCAACTACTATGACCATCCTAATTGACAGTTGACCGTTTGGTAAAAGACTGTGCTATTTTATTCACAGTGCTTGTAAATGGATTGTATTGGAAAATCTGTTCACTTATAATGTCAGTATACACTCGTTTTAGCTGGGATCACCTCACTCGTTTCAAATTCTAATCATACCTCCACAGATGCAAGCGATTTTGCAGGTTCAGTTGAAGTGAACATCAATAATCACTATAGGTGCAAAGCTGTTAAACACTTCATAATCTTGCATAAACGGTTTGCTAACTTCTTTTCCATAATATGAATTTTGATATCTTGCATACATATAATAAATATCACTATACCATTTCGCTTTTGTGTGAAATTCAATCCCAAATCATCATACGGTACACTTGATTATTTAAATACAGTTTCATTTTGCCTTCACTTTAATTTTAATCTAATAGCTTCTCCGCCTGCTTCACATTTTGGTGATCACCCATCGTTTTCGCGTAGTTCACTTATCTTCAGAATGTCTTGACAAAAACAGTGACGTGATACCACCGACATGCTGAAGATAAGTGAATACTTAAAACTGCTCGTTGATCACAAAATAAAAGTCTACAATCCTCTGATGTATACAGAGGTATGCTGATTTTCAATATTTTGCTTACCTTGAGGAATGAGGAGGCAACCAAAACTTCTGCCTTGGAGTTATAAAAACCGCCAGAAAATAAACAAAGTTTTAAAGAATTTAGTGTTTATTGTTTATTTATATACAATAATTTGAAGAGACAAAAAACATTTTATTTGACATATAAATCTCGATATATAGTAGAACTAAGGAAGTAAACAAAAACATGTAAAAAGTATAACTATTTAAAAATAAAATAAAATTTAAATTTTGAGCAACTGCGCTCTCCTTTTAAGGGTCACTCTTTCCAGAAATAACCTGTAATTTCTCTTGTTATAAAATTATAAAATATTCTGTCCGTAATGGTAACTTATTTTAGAAATATCAAAGTGAAAATAAAAGTATGAAAGATTTTTTCTAAGGAATATCATTAAATCTTTAATTTTTCTGATTGTACCAAAAATTGTCGGGTTTGTTTATTAAATATGTAGATTTAAAACACCACAACCTATATATGTACACGTACACTTAGTACATTTTAAGAACATTTAGTTTAAATGTAGATCAAATACGTTGAATTGTACTTTCAGCACGGTCACTGATCTAATAAGATTATTTAAATGATGGTAATAAACAGATGAGGGTAATGTTATCCGATTAAATCAAGGTGGCACTGCCGGCTGTTTATATATTCAGCTATTACTTAATGCTGTCCATCTTGAACTGTATAACTCGTTCTCTGTTTTTCACATTTAGTTGAAAACATTTTTAATATGGCTGGAAAAAAGAAGGAAAAAATTGAATTTAATTTTAAATATATATAAACAGAAAGGAAGAGGGTAAACCACGCAAGTTCAGAAGACCCGATCCTGATATCCACCGTCCACAATCGGTTTGGAAGAGGTGGTCGGTCCGGTCGGATGGTGGTGATGATGGTGGTGGTGTTGATGATGTCCGCGCAGATGCCCTCCGCGCCGGCTTTGCATTGTAAATTCAAACATTGACTGTGTATGCTGGGCTAACATTTTGCTCAGATCACATGGCATCGGCTCTGTCCAGAAGAAGTCATGATTCAAAGCAGAATCTGCATCGTAACGTTTCTGCGGATCCAATACTAAAAGTTTGTCCAATAGATCACAAGCAGAAGCATCTTTTACATATGGCCTAAGTCGTTCTTTTACCTGTAAAAAAAAAATCATGATTTGTAAAATGTGAAAATATATGAATCGAAACAATTCCCTACTCCCATTTTATAAAAGGATTATTTAACTCAAATTTAGTTCAACTTGCAAAGCATTTAATGAGTATTACAATCGCTTTTCCTACCGAGGTAAGCTGGAAAAGCTCAATATCAAAACCGAACAATCAATCTTCTAACAAAAGTACTAGAACAAAAAACCGTTGGGATCGCCGCTAAAGAGTTTACTTAAAACTGGTACCATTTAGACCGAAAACTTAAGTCTCATATCCATTACAAGAGAGATCTCAAAATTGAACTTTCGCTAATTATTTTTTTCAGAAAACTTGTTCCCATCCATACATAATTACCGAAATTGATATTCACATTCGAAATCATGTTCTTCTGGAGACAATTCAACTAAGAATCTTGACAAGATCACATTAAATCGTCTTTTTAACACAAACAGAAAAATACAAGTTTCTCTCTGCATAATTTTTATTATACTTGTTACCGGTGGCAGCCGGAGAAAATATTAAGCGCGGGTCCTGCATATATGAAATAACAAATATAATTCATTTGTTCCAAAACAGTAACCGATTTATTAAGGATGTATTAAAAAATCTACTTCATAAAAAATATTTTTTTTTCCTTTTACTGATCAATATATATTTACAATTCACACACACACATTATTATAAAAAATTAGAAAATTACAGCATGGTACATTGTACCGTCTGCCGGAGTTTTAGTTTCGAAATTTCCAAACAAACATAAAATTAAACCCTAAGTAGTAATAATAATAATAATACTAGTTACCAACTTCTTTACTTGAAAGGACAAAACAAAAAACAAAAAAGGAGGAAGCAAGCCATAATTAAATACTGAAATCAAATAATCCCTATAACGTCCTGCTTTCTCAACAAAATTGCACAAACCTATCAAATTTTCTCCATTCAAGATATCAATCAGATTTTCTTTAGAAATGTTTTCTCTTTTTAAATTTTTTTTCTAAACGATTTCAAAATAGGGCATACTGGTAGGAAATGATAAGTATTTTCTATTTCTTTTAAGTTGCATAGTGAACATAGCTGAATTTTTTCAATATTGAATGGTCTGTAGTTTAAGTTTAAAAGTTCCCCTCTACATTTGATTATTAAACTGATTTTACTTGTTTGTTTTATTTGATTGAAGTAATCTACTGGTTTACTTAATATATTGTACAAGCCATGATGAGTCCCCTCTGCTGCCTTTTTTATACAATCTTGAATAAAGTTCTCTCTGTACTCTTCTATCATCTTACACATTTCTCTTTTCCAGGAACTCAAAGAGTTCATGTTTAAATTTAATTTGTAAATTATTTTATCAGCTATTTCCCCCACTCTTTAAACCATGACCAATTCTGCTTTATCATTTCCTTTGCTACAGTTATACACAATCTATTATCTTTATAATTTAAAATTTTTATTATGTAATCAAAATTAATTTTAAGCGTGTATATATGAATTAAATTTCTTCCTGTTTCTAAATAAGTGAGGTAATTTAGTGTGTTCGGAGGTAACTTAAACATTTTTTTTATAAAATATCTTTCAACTTTTTCAATTTCTTTGTAAGTTTATATTCCCACACTTGACACCCGTAACTAATTACAGTTTTAATTGTCGAATCAAACACCCTAATTTTTGACTAATACGGTACATTTAAATTGCCAAACAGTTCCCTCCACATGATATTTATTCCTACTTTTGCCTTGCTTACTTTTTCTTTAATATCGTATTTCATTTTCAGACTATTGCACATCACTAGACCTAAATACTTATAAGTTTTGACACATTCAATTTGCTCATTATTTATAAACCACTTTTCGTTTTTCGTGCACATTTTACCTCTATTATTTTTTTTAAAAACCATAATTTTGGATTTATTTAAGTATAAGCAAAATTCCATGTTTTACAATATTTTTCTAATTTGCCTATCATGTACTGCAAACCAACCGCATTGTCAGATATAAGAACAATATCGTCAGCATACGCCAACATATTTACTTTATTGTTCCCTACAATAATTCCTCCTCCGAGATCCTCTGCTAGGTCATTTATGAAGATATTAAATAAGTACGGGCTTAAAATACACCCTTGCTTGACTCCTGACTCAGTCTTAAAGGGTGTCGTAAATCCCTGTTTCGTCCACACCATGCCTCCGTGGTGTTATAAAGACTTTTGACAGCATTAATGAATTTAGTAGAAAAACCACATTGGTACATTTTATAAATTAGTGCATTCCTGTCTACGGAGTCAAATGCTGCTTTGTAATCAATAAAGAAACAACAGTAGATTTCATTTTTCCCTTGTTTCCACTTGTATTCTATTAATTTGCTTAATATGAATAAATTATCTATTACCGAGCGACCCTTTCTAAACCCGGCTTGCTCTTCCATCAGTATATTTCTTTCACCCAAGCAGTTAGTCTCACTGCTAACATACCTGAATATATCTTTGCCACGGAATCCAAAAAAGAAATGCCCCTATAATTTGACACTTCACCCAATTCACCTTTTTTATGAAGAGGGAATATGATTGATTTGCCAAAACTGTCTGGAACTTTACCTTCCTCCAAAGATTAAATAATTGCAGCAGACCTTCTACAAAGCTTTTCGGAACATTTTTATAAAATTCACTTGGAATTCGGTTTAATCCAGGTTGCTTTGCAGCTTTTCAACTTATCTATAGCTGAATTTACTTCATCGTAAGTAAACTGCTGATGCAAATAATCATCTCTTATTAAAGGGGCTGCATAAGAAAAAGAGTCAGCTCTAATAGGCAGATTATATGATTTTTCAAAGTACTCTTTCCATATTTTTGCCTCTATATCTCCAATTCTGATATCTTTTTTGCTTAAATTTGTTAGTAAGTCCCAGAACTCTTTTGAGTCTCTTGCCATCACAAACTTGTTACTTATTTATATAAAATAGTTTTCTCTTTTTCTCCTACAAAGGTCCTTATACTTCTTTAAATTATTTACATATGCACGCCTGATCACGTTCGAGCTGCTAGTTCTAAATAGGTTTAGCAATTTAAAAATTCTTTTCCTCTTATTGTAACACTCGCAATCATACCAGGGCTGTTTCTTACTAAGCTGAAAGCCACTTATGTTTTTTCCAAACAGCATTTATAAATTAAACCTTTCATCTTTTCGAAATCTTCTAAGCGTATCATTTTTCTTTCATTAATAAACTTCTCCGTCTCTTTTTCTAATGCCTCTTTATACTCCATTTGCCAAATCATTTTCGGTAATAACTGACAGCACTGATCTTCTTTCCCCTCCCTCTTAATTTCTATTTTTATTGTTAATGGCATGTGATCTGAAAATATCTGCTCTCCTACCTCAAAATCTTTTATCATGTCCTTGATCCCTAATGAAACTATACCCATGTCTATTACAAAGCAACCAACTTTACTAATATATGTAAATTCTCCCTCTTTGTCTCCCTCTGATCTCCCATTCAGTATTATTAACCCAGGGATGTACAGGGATGTCGGCAGTATAAATTGTGTATAGGATGGGTGTCAGGATGCTGCCCTGAGGCACTCCGGCTAGGATGGGATAGATGGAGGAAGTAGATGAGCCTTGGGTGACTTGGAAGAATCGATCACTTAGAAAGGATCTTAGGATGAGGTAGTAGGTACAGGGTAGGAGGCCCTTGAGCTTCCACAGTAAACCTTCGTGCCACACGCAGTCAAAGGCTCTAGAGATGTCGAAAAAGACGCCAGCACAGTATTGTTTCAGCTCAAGGGAGGTAGCGATGGTATCTACAACGCGATGCGCCTGCTGGATAGTAGAGTGACCACTCCGAAATCCAAACTGGTGATGTGGGATAATTTGAAGGGGTTCTAGGATTGATAGGAGACGATTGAGAAGAATTTTTTCAAAAACTTTTCCTAAAATAGGGAGAAGGCTAATGGGGCGATAGGGTGTAAGACAGTGGAGAGGTTTATTAGGCTTGGGGATCATTCTTATTGAAGAAAATTTCCATAGAATTGGGAAGTATGTGGTTCTGAGGTCTGCATTATTAATGGATGTTAGGAAAATTAGGGCTTTGCGGGGGAGATGTTGAAGGATGGTTGAGGTGATTAGATCATATCCAGGACTTTTCTTCTTAGGAAGACTGGTAATGATTTTAATAACCTCAGATGGAGTGATGGGTTTGGGCGGAAGTGAAAGAGGCAGAGGAGAGTCTAGTTCGTTTGTGACGATTGAGGTATGGTTTGGGTCTAGGATGTCGGAATGAGGAACAAATATAGAGGTAAGATATGTGGCAAAGAGATCTGCTTTTTCGTCGTTAGACTTTGCCCAAGAGCCGTCCTCGCGACGAAGAGGAGAGGGAGGGGCCTGGTATTTAAGTAGGCGCTTTGTGGTATTCCATAAGGAAAGGTCTTCTGTTGTAAGTGTCGCAGTATAGTTGGCGTATTGATTGTTATAATATGTTCGGAGTTCGTTTTTTAGTTTTCTAGTCAGTGCGTTGAGTGAACGTTTATGTGAAGGGTACCTATTACGTTGCCAGAGGGCTCTTGCTCGTCGTTTCTGAGTAATAAGCATCCTTAGATGTATTGGTAAGTCGTAGGGTACGGGTGATGTTTGATTAGCTGAAAAGTATGTTGTTGCCTGCCATATGCTTGTTGTATTGTTTGTGTTAAATATTCTACATTAGTGTCTAATTCTGTGGGTGTTTTAAGTGAAACTTTTAGGTCAATTTTTTCTTCAACAATGTTCCTAAAATTGTCCCAGTTGATCGGTCCGTTAATTAAGGTAGGTCTAGGAGGAAGGATCTTAGGATGGATATCAATGGAGAGGATTACTGGACTATGATCAGAGGAGAGGTCAGGTAGGGTATATGTTTCTGTATAAACTGATGATATGTTAGAACAAATAAAGAAATCAAGAAGATCAGGGAGTTTATTCAAGGAAGTGGTTGAGATGGAGCTATAAAGGTGAAATGAGTCAGACATAAAGCATTGTAGAGTATGCGACCTCGGGGGTTGGCCACACGACATCCCCAACGAGGATGCTTCGCGTTGTAGTCGCCACCGCAGATGAATCGGGAACCAAGAGTTTGGAAGAAAGATATAAATAAGTCAGAACTTATAGATTGATTAGGTGGACAATATATACTGCTGCTATGTTATAGGAGAAAGGTTCGGAAAGAAGGGATATTACGGTTGGCTGGAGATAATTTGTCGGACGGTAAGGAATTAGGAAATAGGAAAGTTTATTTCGAATTGAGATAGCAGAGCCACCATGTGCAGTTCCGTCTGGATGGTCAGTTCTGTACAATGTGTACCCTGTAATATGAAAATGAGATCTCTCAGTGAAGTGGGTTTCCGTAATGAGGGCAATGTCAATTCTTTTGTCATGGAGTAGCAAGTCCAGTTCGTGTCTGTGTCTGTTAAGTCCTTAGCGTTCCATAGGAGGATTGTAAGTGAATGTAGATTGAGAGGAATCAGGGAGCAAGGCGCGGGAGTAATGTATTCACTACGGAGGTTAGCAAGTTGATTAAGGGAGTTATGAGAGCTTTGAAGTCAGTGAGAAAAGAGTTAAGGAGCGAGAAGAAATCAGAAGAAGGAACGGGTAAAGAAGGGATCTGGGATGATTGGGTAGGAGCTGACCCCGCGGCCGCCTGGGCAAATGTAAGTCCGTTAACACGCTGACTATGGTTTACTGGATGGTTCCTCGGTTGCTGCGCAGCAGGTGGTCCAGACACTGAATTTGATCGACGTTGAGCAGATATGTGAGCATACACAGGAATTATTGGCTTCTTTGATCGCTGCAGCTCCCTGTGAACCGCACAACCCTTGTAGTTAGCGGGGTGCTCGCCGTTACATAGTGCGCACTTAGCAGGAGTTACTCGCTGCTTGTTACATTCGTGTGTGAAATGCTCTGCTGCACATTTCACGCACCTTGGCTTGTGCTGGCAATAAGATTTGCTGTAGTTTTTAGGTAATTACTCGTTCCACAAAACACAATAGATGCACTCACTATCACTGTTTTATAGAGCTCGAAACGTACAATATTTTGAGTCTAAACAGCACAGTGTACTAATAATTTTTCTTAAGAAAAACACATAAAAATACTGAGCGATGTTTCTACTATGACTGCACTTGGCGAACTCTTTTTGGTTTTTGGTATTTTACTCTTTCCCTATTTACTAATTGAAATCCTCCCATCTTCTGCTGTAGCTTGTTGAATGCTCTGGCATTCTGGTACACAGCATCGAGACCACAACTCTTCTCCCAACAAACCCTTTATTAAGTATCTCCACTTTCTTCATCCCATCGAAATTCTTTTCCATTTAAAATCAAAATATCCTTCCTGACCATGCTCTTTAGATTCCCATCCTTCTTCCTAATTTCCTTTCTTACCCAGAACATCCTCCCTCTTCTGTTCCTCAGTTCCAAGTATAGTCTATCTATGTAAAAGCCAGTTCCATTTAATTTCTCGTATTTCTTAATATATCCGTTACTACTTTACTTGATGTAAACATTACTTTCCTGGCCATTAGTCCTTTACCATCCTTGCCTAAAGAAAAGCTGTTCTCTATCTTACCTTCAACTTCAACATCTAAAACATCCTTACAAAAAGTTGTTATATCTTCAACATTTTCTTTACCATCAAAACCTTTAAATATTAAGTTATTTCTTCTTAATTCATTTTCCACTGCTTCTAGTCTTCTGTCTTTCTTCTCACTTTCCAACTTCATGTCATCAATCTTCATCCTCAGATTTAAATTTTCCTTTTGTTTGATCACTGCTTTCAATTATGTTATGTCTTCTTTTTATTTTTTTATTGCTTTGATGAAATGTACAACTACAGAAGCAATTAATTGTCCCTGCAACAAGTAAATAGAATGATACATTGGCATGAAAGGAGTTACCACTCTTTGGTAGCTCTCCAAATGAATCAATTAATGTCCTCCATCGCCGGGTAAATCACATGGCGCCATCTCAGCACTGTCCCAGACGACGAGTGAGATTATCAAAAAGATGTGAAGTTGAAAGCTGGTCTATCAGAGGATTAGGACGAGAGGAAAGGCGAGAATGAAATTTTTTGTATCATGCCGAGATTAAATCTTTGTTTAAAATAAAATCAATTCTTCTATTTTTGCATTGACTGAAGTCTTCAATAAACTTTCATTACGTTTTATTTGTAACGACACTGTTTATTAAGCAATGTCGGGAATAATTTATATCGTGCACTGACAAGTGCATACGAATATTGCCGAGTTTAGAAAGACTGGCCAGACTGCATTAGTGGGTAGGCAGTGCCATTTTTTGGGTAATCTAAAGCATTAATCGAAAAATTTTATTTTTTAACTGTTCACTTAATGAGAAAATTTGAACAGATTGTATTACATTTATATAAAAGTTGTATGTTTATTAAATATTTGTTAAAATGTTATATGTTGTTATTATTTAGAAACACAAACAAAATCCAGTTTTTCTTTTTTCTTGGAGGTGCTGCAGTGCCGAGTGCATAATGTACCAGCAGCCACTGATTTTTACCTTGTCCTACTGCCCATAAGAGAAGAGGAGGTATTACGATCTTGTCAAATTTACGAAACTGTATTTTATTAGGGAAACAAATTTTTTGAAGACTCACAAGAGTCTAACATTTTTTCTTTTGCGAATGCTTTGTGTGTGTGTGTGTGTAACAGAATAACCAAAAATAAAGAAAATCGCAGAAAGGTCAAACTTGCATTCCATCTACGTACATCCAATACAATATTTTCAATGATATTTCTAAATATTCAATGAGAATTGCAAATTACTGGTTCTGTTTGTGACATGGCAATGGCAGCGGAAGCCTGAAAGACCTATCATATTTATTTGAAACATTTTCGGAAAAACTAATATTAGAAGGTTTTGGGGTAATTGTGACGGTAGGGTTATCTCCGAACAGATATGGTATAAATAAATTCATCATTAATTTGCATAATATAAACATTTTTTCTCATTACATTTCGTAGGAACTTAAATATGATATACAAATTTAAAGTTTAAAGAAAATTTGTCTATTAAAATGGCGAGATTAACACTTATTCTCAGATTATTTTAATGCGTTATAATCCCCTTTAGGGAATTAAAAATTTTTAACTCTCAGCTTTCTTACACTAACTTTGCTAGCTTTTCATAAATTCTTAATTCTTGTATATGGAGCGTTCTCAGGAAAGGTAATGTTTCCAAGTCACAGGCGAGCCGTTAAACTCCCTGATATCTTTCATTTCATATAAGTCTGTTATTATTTACCAACGCCTGAGTTGAGGCGAAAGACGATTCCGGTCTTTAGGTTCGACACCAAAATTCCCTCGTCAATTTCTGTGAACTGTCGCGAGCCTAACGTTCACAGCATAAAGAAAATGAAACGCAATTTCTTGTTTCTATCCATAATTTCTAAAAAGTAGAACGACATCAAAAGACCCATATCTTTGTGAATGTTTAGTTAGGAAGACAATGTCCTGTAACTATGGGCGACTTTAAATTTCGGAATCAGTCGTTTCGTTGCCGAAACTTAAACGCTCGTTGCTTTTGCAAATCGCTTAATGCTTTAAATTCACTGAATTGTTACAAGCTAAACTTGGCCATCCTTCCTTAACTTTTGTTCTTCTAAAGATGCATTACTTGCGAAAGCGTTATATATCACAAGAATTTCTGTCGAATGCTTCTTCCACTAAATGAACGTAGAAATATCATGAAAGCTGAAGTCAGTTTTAGTCTGATGTCTTACAGAAATAGATTTAAAAATTCGGGATAAAAAAGAAAATATGTATAGCTAATGTATAAGGGTTTACCTTTCTTTTTTGTCCTCTGGATAAATCGATTTTATTATAAAGCTCTAATGATTCAACACCTGGCCAATTTTCAGGTGTAATACTGCCGCACAATTGTGAGATTAAGGAAAGTTGTTGTGGTTCTGTATTTCCTTGCATGATTGGGCTTCTTGTCCACATTTCTGCCATAATACACCCAGCACCCCATAAATCTACGGGCGGTCCATAATTGCGATCACCAAGCAGTAATTCAGGAGGTCGATACCAAAGAGTTACTACGCGATTTGTATATCTAAAAAAAACAGTTGTTTGAACTTTAAACAAATAACGTCGTGTCTGTGCTGCTCTGTTTGAGCAAACCAACTAACTACATAAAACATTTGCTAATTAATAATTGAGTGTAACTATGTTTGTAAAGTGTATATATTCTTGTAAATTAGTGTATATAGGTAAATATATTATGTATATAAATGAGTGGGACAGTTAGAGGACCCGGGCCTCCGAAATCAGATTCTGATGTGAGTAATGAGAGTAAAATAAAGTAGAAAAGGAAATTGAAGGTAAGAATGTTCATTTGGAATTAACTAACACAAGCATAGATACTGGTACTTCGATTAATAAATTACCAGAAATTTACCTTCCAGAAGACCCAGGTCCCTTTGAGGAGATAGTAGAGAGTAACTCAGAAGGTGCAGGCTCAGCAGGTAGAATTCATGCCATGTCCATAGGTAAATTGATCAATAACACCTTTCCTCAAATACAGAGAGGTAGACAAGAAATAAAGAAGGTTGGAATAAATAAAATTAAGGTATGCGTCAATAGTGTAAGTAGTGCCAATGTGATTGTCACTTCGCAAGCTCTTATGGACAAAGGTTTTCTTGTTTATATTCCGAAATTTCGGTTACAGAGGCAAGGAGTGATTAGGAATGAAGATATTTCGTTAACTGAGGAAGAAATTAAAACATCTGTTGTCTATCAATATGAAAAAAACGTTAAGTTCATTAACTAGAAAAATTACAAGTGAGAAGGGTGAAATAGTATAACAACCTACATATAGTGTTTTGTTAACATTTAGAGGTCAGATATTATCGGAGTATGTGTACATTTACTATGTAAGATGTCCGGTCGAACCATATATACAGAAGCCCCTATAGTGTTTCAAGTGTCTAAGATTTGCCATGTTTGTAAAAATATAGGGGAAATTTGCGATGTGGTTTGTGTTTGGAAGAGCACGAGAGAAGCAAATGTACGAATGCGAACAACCTTAAATGTGTACATTGTGGGAGGCCCACTCTTCACTAGATAAAGAGTGCGCAGAAAGAAGAAAACAAGATAACATTAGAAACATTATGGGAACTGAGAATCTCTCATTTCAGGAAGCAAAAGAACGTGTAAATAAATCATACGCTTCTGTCACTACACTGCCATCTGTTAATTCAGTAGACGAATTCCCTTTTCTAGCTTCGCAACCGACGGAAAATATTACAAACCACCCTATCAGCCAACTAAACAAACTCGTATTAATTCTCCTCCTAAACTGCATTTTTATCAAAAAGAAATAAGGGAACAGTCATAGATGTGAACACTCCAAAAGACACTCAAGGTGGTATTATAGGCGTGAATCCCTATAAACCAGAAATACATAAAGTAAGAGATATACAAGCCTCAAAAAATTGGATTTGTGAAATAGTCTGTTCTATCATAAACAATTTGAAATCTAATTTTAAAAAAGAAATTAGTGAAACGGAAATTTTAAAACTGATAAATGAGAAAGTGGAAGTTTATCCATTGATATAGAGGGATGTCCGTATGTAGGTGTATACGCGTACATAGAATGCGTGCAGGAATATATATTATATGTATGTGTTTCTGTGTGTAAATACTATATTTGTAAGATAAGTAATAAATCAACTACAGTTACTTTATATACCAACAGTACTTTAACTTATGCAACAACAACTTAGAATATTGCAGTGGAATGCTAGGTCTACGGTTGCGAACAAAGGTTCATTAGAGATTTGTTTATCCAATAAGATGTACGAATATTGCTCTTATTTCTGAGACCGGGTTCAAACCAAATACAAATATAAAATTTACGAATTATAATATGGTACATCATTCGCGTAAAGACGGAAAGGCGGGCACTGCCTTATTAATTCACAAATCCATTCCATTTAATCCATTAAGAACCTTACCTGTAATGTCGGTTGGTATATCTATTCCATTTGATTCGAATAAAAGTTTATCAATAGTTTCTTGTTACAGCCCTCCAGAAAATAATCTTTCTTTTCAGATTTGGGATAGGTTTATTAACATATTCGGGGGTGATTTCAATGTACATCACACCGCTTTTGGTTCTAGTTTTTGCGATTGAAAGGGCAGAGCACTTCTAGAAGTTACTGAGGATAACAATTTGGTTTATATTAATGATGGAACCCGTACACTAGTGGGCAATATTTCACAAAAAATAAAATCAGCCATAGATATCACCTTCTTTCACCTGAAATTAGTCCTCTATTTAAGTGGTACACTCTTAGGGATCCTATGGGCTCTTATCACCTACCAATAATTTATGAGACTGAAAAGATATGCGTACCATTGATATACAAAACTCAAGGGAAAAAATGGAAAATACTTAAAGCGAATTGGGAAAAGTTTACTTTTCAGGTGGATAGCGGTTCTCATATAGGGTGAGAATATTGATTATAAAGGTTTTATATCTGTCCTTAATAGAGCGAAAAACATTGCAATCCCCCAATAAAAATATGAAACTGTGGTGGAGTGAAGAATGTAAAAATGCGATTAATAATAGAAAGTTGGCATTTTCTAAATACAATTCCAACCCTTGCCCAGAAATTTTTTAAAATTTTAAACAAGCCCATACGCAACAAAAATATCAAAAAACAAAAAAAGAATCGTGGAAGAAATTTCGCTCACACTAAGCAGAACCACCCCTGTCAAGGTGATCTAGTCAAAAATTAAAAAATGTACCTGCGAATAGTGGACCCTTAATACAAGGAGAATGGACGGCAGAAGTTCTTAATAAATTGGCCCCTCTCTTTGTACATAATCTTTTTGAGCTTGAAACTACCCTCACGATAAGCAATTATGTTCATCCCCTCCTACAATATTTTACAATAAACGAATTAAATTGTGCTCTTAAACAAAACAACAATACCAGTCCTAGAAAAGATCAAATACATTATTCTATGCTTTATAAAATGTCCACCTCAAGCAAATACACTCTATTAACATTATGTAATTCATTTTGGAAACAGGGCACCATCCCGGCGGAGTGGAAAAAGTGCATTGTCATACCGATATTAAAAAATAATAAGCCAAAAGAAGAATCCTCTTCTTATAGACCAATCGCGTTATCTAGTTGTGTAATGAAAACAATGGAACGCATGATTAAAAATAGATTAGAACATTGGTTAGAAAGTAATAGAGTGTTCCGAAGTCTCAGTTCGGCTTTAGAAAAGGGAAAGCGGTGCAGGATAATTTAGCCAAATTAATTACAGATATTTAGATCGCATTTTCAGTTCCTCTAACAAAACAGTATTGGCTCTGTTCCTTGATATTTCTGCTGCTTACGACAATGACAGTTACCTGTGCTCTATGAAAGATTGTTGTCCGTCGGCCTACCTCACCAATTTAGTTACAATATTATAAAATTAATATTAGACAGGCAGGTTTATGTAAGAGTAAATAATGAATTTATAGGCCCACAAATAGCTCAGATTGGTCTTCCACAGGGAGGGATCTTGAGCCCGCTATTGTATGCGGTATATGTGGCAGAACTAGAAACAGTAATTGATCCGGATTGTCACATATTTCAGAATGCGGACGATATCTGTGTATATTCCGTGAACAACGATGTAAAGGAAAGTTTACTCATAATAGAAAACTCCCTTAGGGCAATAAATAATTTGTTAAAATTGGGCCTCGGTATTTCTGAAAGTAAACCGGTATTTGCCCTTTTACAAGGCTAGAAATCTTCCTTTTACCAATCAGGTTTAATGAGATGGCTATAAATTGTCCTATGTTAAATCAGTAAAATATCTGGGTATCACACTGGATAAAAGTTAAGCTGGAAGCAGCACGTTAACATTTTGGAGGAAACAGTAGCCTAGTATGTCAATGTTTTGCGGGTTATTTCGCATTTCAAATAGGGGGCGAACCCTAATGTGTCTTTGTTATTTTATAGAGCCACTATCCGCAGCAATTTTGATTACTGTTCTCAGTTTTATGGCCAGCTTAATAAAATAAGGCTGAAGTGTTTGGAGGTTATCCAGAATACATGCCTTAGGCTTTGTCTCGGTTACATGAAAAGCACTCCAGTAGATGTAATTCACGCTGAAGCTGGGGAACTTCCAATAAAGCTCAGATTGGAAATGCTAGCTGACAGATATTTGTGTAAAATAATTCGATGGATTCCGAAACCCATTCCGCAATATGTGAACCAAACCGCAGAGACTTGATATATAGATACTGGAAACACAAAGGGTCATCCCCGTTGGCTACTAGTTTCAGAGAAGTAGCACTGTTCAAACAGTTAGTATATAGCAGTGATACGATGCCTTTATTCAACTGTGATTTCCATGAGATAATAAAAACATCTCCTGTAATTTGGTTTCTGAAAGATGTCTCTTTATTGCCTAGTGGTATACGTAATTCCGTGTTTCAAGATGAAATCTGCAGTTATTTCCCCAATAGTTATTCTATATACACGGACGGCTCTGATCTGGTGGGGTGTGCATATTTTGACCCAATTGGAAATATTAGTGCTCTCTTCAAATTACCTAATCATTCTTCAGTTTTTACAGCCGAATTAGTTGCTATTTTAGAGGCTCCTAAATACCTACAATCAATACAATATTCAGAATTTATAATTGTTTCAGACTGCCGAAGTGCTTTGTAAACTACGATCAGTTAAATTATATACAAAATATAACCACGTAATTATTAATGTAATAAAAAGTTTAATAGATCTAAAAAGTGTTGGCAAAACAATAGGTCTGGTGTGGAGTAGGGCCCATTGCGTAATGAGAGATTAGACACACTGGCGAAGCAGGCTGCATTGAACGGTCCCTGTGTCTCTATGTATGATTTCTGTGGCTCTACCTCATTCTGATTTTAAAGCCTACATTAGAAGGAAAATAAAAGAAGAGTGGCAAAGGACTTACACAGAGTCTCCTGAGAGTCAATTTTATAAATCGTTAGTCCCTGTAGGCCCCCAAATGTTGTTTCACTGGTGGAAAGCCTCGGCGATTCCAGTGGAGCAGAGAGCCAACCCTAACGCCCACATCGTGGGGGCTGGGCAACGTGGCACCTGGGTTTCTCCGATGTCACGGCTAACTAGGGCTCTGGCGGGTCAACGATTATCCCCCCGTTGGCCTCCTGCTTCATTTCTTACCCTCCTGTCATATCCTTGACTACCCTATCCTGTTTCTATATCCGGCTCAATCCTACGGTGTTATGCGACCCGTGCCTATAGGATAGTTGGTCCCGGAGCCTAAACCCGGAGTCGTCACGGAGCCTCTGGGATACCAGGCGCCCTCCCAGAGTAAGTAGCCTTACCCGATCATTGCGAGGCTCTCATCGGGTGGACCTCACCTCCCCAGCTACTCGTGGGAACAACTGGAACAGCACAAAATTCAAATTCAAAACAAGGACCTTCGGATGAGCCGGCTGATGTCTCCATATCCGAGGCCACCACACAACCTCCCCGGAGAACCCTAAGGGCGTCATCTCTAGAGGAGATTGATGAAATGTCCGATATGGACATTCTTGCAGCCCGTCTGTCAGGCGCGCCCAACGGGCGGGTGCAAAGGTTAGTCGGTCAGGGCACTGATCTGGTAGTCGCAAGACGATCCGTGATCAGGGAGAAATTGGTCTGGCAACAGAAGGAAAGGGCTCAGGCCTAAAAAAGGCCGCGTTCGGAGGAAGGTACCCCGAAAGCATCGCGGCCTGCCCAGAGGGCGAGACCTCGTACCTATGGGGAGGCTTTGTCCTGGAGAGGGTCGCGGTTGCCGCGGCCGAATACCCGGACACGCAGCTGGAGCCGGAAAGGCTTAAAACCATCCAAAAATCCCTGCTGTCCACCATGGCGGCTTCTACGGAAGACCGCTAGGTGCGTTTCCTTAAATGCACCCATAAATCAGGGTTTCTTCTACTCACTTGTGCAGACAAGGAGAGGGCGTCCTGGGTGACGGAGGTCGTCCCTTCGCTGTGGCCCTGGGAAGGCGCTGCCCTCAGGGTCCTGATGGGGGACGAGGTCCTGAAGCCGGTGACGTGCTCGGTTTTTGTGCCCCATGAAGATGGCGAGCCAGTGAAGGCAGAGAGGATTGTCAGCCTCTTGAGGTTTGGTAATCAGGGTCTGAACCTCGGCTTGTGGACTGTCATGGGGTGTGTTCCGGAGAGCAAGGGTCAGCTCTTCACATTCTCCATGGGAAAGGAGTCCCTGGAAGTCCTGAGGAGTCTGGACATGGCTCCATTCTTTGGATTCGGTAGGCTGAAGTTCCGGACCAAGGATAAACTAGGCGACGAGGAAGGAGTTGCGGCTCCCTCTGCCGAGGCGATCTGCCCGACGGAGCATGTTCCCTCCACCTCTAAGCTGGCGCGGGCCCCCATGGCGGATGTTCCAACAACTGAGACTCGCGCACCCAAGCCCTCAGCCTGCCGTAAGGCAGGCAAAAAGAGAGGCAACAAAACTGACAGGGGGAGGGCTTGCCCGTCGCCCTGGGCGGAGCCGGGGTCAGCCCGCTGTTGAGGCCTCAAACCCCTCAGTGGTGTCTGGCGCCCGAGGATGCCGAAGTGCGGCGGGAGGAAGAGCCCAGCTCGCCTTCCCGACCCCATACTACATCATAGGATGGGGCTACGGGTCCTGCAAATTAACCTCCATCACGCCGAGGCCACTTCGGCGGTCTTGTGCAGGAGATTTGAATTGGAGCGATTATATATCGCTCTGGTGCAGGAGCCGTGGCTCGTGGCCGAGGAAGTCAGAGGCATTCACCCATTCCAAGGTAAGGTGTTATAGTGTAAGGGCTCTGGGAACCCCGACCCTGTATAGTCCTTAATAATCAGATTGATGGTAACCTGCTGCCACCACTTTGCTCAGGCGATTTTGTTACAGCAATCATCTCGGCACGGACCGAAGGTGGAATCAAAAGGCTGGTGGCCTGCTCCGCCTACTTCCCCGGTGAGGACTAGTCTTGTCCGCCGGAGCTGCTGGGAGACATTGTCGACTACTGTGAGGCGAAGAATCTCCCGCACTTCGTGGGATGTGATGCCAACACACACCACCCAGCATGCGGGAGCAGCAACTGCAACAGCAGAGGAAAGTCCCTTTTGGAATTTATCTATGGTAAAGGGTTACTAATATCCAATTTAGGTAGGGAACCCACATTTTTACGGTGGCCAGGAAACAAGTGTTGGACTTGACACTGACCACCCATAGGCTGAGTGATGATATCACGAACTGGCATGTGTCTTCGGAACCATCTTGTTCCGACCATAGGCACATCAGGTTCACCATCGACACTCTCCCGTTGCAACAGATATTCCGAAACCCCGTGAGACCGACTGGGAAAAATTTGTGGATTCCCTCAAGAACAGAGTAGCACAGGGAATCTCTGACGGGAGAGGGGTGGAGGATCTTGAGCGGACGGTGCAGGTAGAGGAGGTGCAGAAGGCGATAGCCACTGCCTTCCAAGAAAACTGTCCGGTAAGGTCAAGACCACAGAGAGGAAAGACGGTCTGGTGGAACAATCACCTCGAGAAACTGAGGGCCGAGGTGAGGAAATTGTTCAACAGGGCCAAAGTTACCCAGAACTGGACCGTCTATCGGAATGCCCTCACGCAGTACAATAAAGAAATTAGGAAGGCCAAAAGACGTTCGTGGAGGCGGTTCTGCGAGGAAATTGAGGATTCCCCCTCGTGTGCCAGAATCCACAGAGCGTTGGCCAAAGACGGTACTGCGAAGGAAGTGGGGTTCCTCCGAAAGGGGGACGGAACCTTCACTGTCTCCGAAGAGGAAAGCTTAGAGCTCCTCGCGGAGACGCCCTTTCCAGGCTCATCCCGACTTGCAGGCCCAGAGGTGGTGGGGATCCCTGAGGAAAGGCTCATTAGACCATCCCCAGAGGACTGGAAATTCGCCACTCTCATAACAAGGCCAAGCAAGGTCAGGTGGGCCATCAACAATCCCAACCTTTTAAATCCCCTGGGACGGATGGGATTTACCCGGTCCTTTTACAAAAAGGACTAGATATTCTTTTACCATACCTGTGTAGAATCTTTAAGGCATGTACAGCCCGAAGACATACGCCGTTCCCGTGGCGTAATGTCAAGGTGCTCTACCTCCCCAAGGTGGGAAGAGTGTCTGACCGTACGCCAGGCTCGTATAGACCGATTAGCCTATCCTCTTTCCTAAGCAAAGCTCTGGAAAGGTTGGTGGACAGATATATTAGGGATGAGGTCTTGTGTGTAAGCCCCGTAAGTGCCCGCCAATACGCTTATCAACCAGGCAGGTCGGCTGAGGCCGCACTGGATGATCTTAACCGGCTGCTATTAAAATCCTTGGAGGATAAGGAAATTGCGGTAGCCACCTTCTTGGACATTGAGGGCGCATTCAATAATGTCTCGCGCGCCTCGGTCATCAACTCTCTCCATAAAAGAGGAGTACCAGCAGCGTTAATGCGGCTGGATGGAGTCTGGCCTAAGTAATCGAGTTAACATTTCGACAATAGGTCAGACCACCCTTAGGGTAAAAGTACGGAGGGGGTGTCCGCAGGGAGGGGTCTTGTCCCCTATGATGTGGACTCTGGTCGTTCATGACCTCCTCCACCAACTATCTGCGTTTGGCTTTGACTGTCTAGGCTACGCAGACGATTTGGGGATCATGGTAAGAGGGAAATACCCTACTACGATTGCAGAGCGGGTGCAAGCAGCTCTTAACTTGGTCAAGAACTGGTTTAGGGAGGAGGACTTGTCCATAAACCCCCATAAAACCGTAATAGTTCCTTTCACATTGTGCCACAAGTTGGAAGGCCTTAGGCCACCATCACTTGGGCACACTCCGATTCCATTTGCGATGGAGCTAAGTACCTTGGTGTTACTTTTGACCGCAGACTCACTTGGAATCAACACATTGACAAAATCTCTCACAAGGCCGATGCGTCATTTAGTAGGTGCAAACAGCTTTGTAGGAGAAACTGGGGCTTGCGCCCAAGTTTGTCACTATGGATGTATTGGTATCCATTGGTCACCATGGTCGCATATGGGTCGGTGGTTTGGCGGACCAAGACGCTGCAGAAAGGGGCGGGGTGGAAAGGCTTGGTGGGATCCAAGGCGAGCATGCCTGGGTTCCACGGGGGCCATGAAAACCACCCCGACTGCGGCGTTGAAAGTCATCCTCAATTTGCCACCATTACACATTCTCGTTCAAGGCGAAGCCAGAATAGGAATACATAGGCTCCTGCAGGGGCGCCTCCCATCACCTCTAGGCATGATCGTAATAACCAGAGGTTTATCGAGGAAATCAGGGCGGACCATCTTCTTGGGATGCCAACTGAGAGGACGGTTCCTAGATATTATTTCGAAAGGAACTTCCATATTGTTATACCGAGCAGAGGCGAATGGGGCTCTGACCCACCCCTGTTCGGTCACTCGATCTGGTACACAGATGGATCCAAAACTCCGACTGGGGTCGGAGCTAGGGTCTACGGGGGCAGGCCTAAAGTTAAAATTAAGGCCAGCCTAGGGAATTACGCCACGGTCTTTCAGGCTGAAGTCATGGCGTTACAACTCTGCGGTAGGGAGATTATAAGGCAAAGTATAGTGGGTAGAAGAGTGGCCATATACTCCGACAGTCAGACAGCCCTGAAGGCACATTCCTCACACCAAATAGACTCAAGACTGGTGTGGGTCTGCCTACTTACTTACCTCACCGAGGTGGGTACTCGGAATAAACTGACACTCGCCTGGGTGTCGGGGCATGCGGGGTTTCTGGGCAATGAGAGGGCGGATGCCCTACCGAAGGAACGTTCGCAGGATACCTTTATAGGCCCCGAACCCTTCTGCGGCTTGTCCACGAGCCTCATTCAAACTTCTATCAGGGGTTGGATAGAAGAACAGCGTCTACGTTGGTGGGAGAGAACACCAGGACAGAGGCAGGCAAAGTACTTCATTAAAAGACATTTGCCTAAATTTACCAGAGACCTTTTGAGCCAGACCCGAAGGGATATAAGGTTAATTGTGGGACTACTAACAGGGCATTGCAGGCTGAACAGACCTCCTACAACTTGCGGATAGTGCGGTATGCCGATTCTGCAAGGTAGAGGAAGAAACCCCGACGCACATTGTGAGTGCGCCGGCCTGGCGAGGATTAGGTTTCTTCAATTGGGGACAGGCAATCCCGAAGCTAGAAGCTTCATGACGGAGCCGCTCTCAGCTTTGGTAGGATTGATCTGGAGGGCAAAGCTGGGGGTTGTGCTGTAATTTAAGGGGATCCACAATAAACCTCGATTTGCAGGTCGCAGTGGAATGAGACTCACCCCTCCGCTTCTAATCTAATCTAATCTAGTCCCTGTAGTAGGTCATAAACCTTGGTTTTGCGATGGTTCATTTTCTAAACAGTTTGTCACTATTATCAATAGACTCCGATGATCATTTCATATGTAAGAAAGATCTACATAAAATAGGTAAAGAAACATCCCCCCTTTTGCACAACTTGTAACTGTCCAGAAGATATGAACACATTGTCATGACGTGCTCCAAATATACACACAACAGAAACCTGCTCTTTAAAAATTTAAGAAATCAATTGCAGGCAAACATACCGTACCTTAGCATACTGAAGAATAGAAAAGCTTTCGAAGAACTGGTCCACTTCATTAGTAGTCTTACCCTAAGCAAAAATTAGACCTATGAAAGAAAATATTCTCTGGATAATAGTGTGAACTGATGCCATAAAAAAAAGAGGAAAAGTATGTGTTAAATCAAGAATTTAATTCAATGTTAATTGAATTTTACTGGAGGCTTGATACGCAATGATGTCAGTGAACGTTGGGTGCACCGGTTTTGTACTACCTTCCTCAGAATGGATTCAAGCAGTAACTTAAGATTTGTAGAATATTTCCATGTACTCTGTTCAATCGATGTATTCCAACCATTCCTTCTTCGGTGTACTTACACATGGTAGAGCCTTCAGTATGCAATCTAATTTTATATTTATTCAAAATTAGAATTATTGCGCTTACCTATTAACTTGACCGTTTTTTGTTTGACTAAACGCTCTTGCTAATCCAAAATCTGCCAACTTCAGCACTCCTGATTTAGTTATAAGCACATTTGCGGCTTTCATATCTCTATGTAGAATCTTGAAAGAACATATTTATGATTAATGGAGATTATGTGGAATGGCATGGTTACAG
This sequence comes from Triatoma infestans, assembly GCA_011037195.1. Classification (NCBI taxonomy): domain Eukaryota; kingdom Metazoa; phylum Arthropoda; class Insecta; order Hemiptera; family Reduviidae; genus Triatoma; species Triatoma infestans. Next base: position 60,789 of record JAAEAF010013475.1, on the reverse strand, counting down.
TACAATAAATCTAGGTTATATTCTAGATTTGGCATCCCAGTCTCTTCGGGAATGGAAAACTATTCATTTCATTTGTGTTTGCTGAAAACTTTTTCATAGAAGTTACTATTTTAAAATTGTCCCAGTAACTGTAATATTAATCAAAATTACATAGTTTTAATTAAGCAAGGAACATACATATGCTTTTTTCCAACATTTCTCCCTCACAAAAGTTTAAAACCCATTCATTGTTCCATTCTTCAAGAATGTTGAAAGGAAGGTCATTATAAAGTGATGCTTAAATTCAGACAATCATCATCATTGTAAGTTAACTAATGAATGTCTCATTAAAATTCAACCGAATTCTGAATATTTAATTGATGAATTATTAAAAATATTTACCTTATTACTGTGAATATAATAGAGACCATTAAGAAGTTGTTGAACTACACGTTTAATTTCTCCTAAACTGAATTTCACATTAATATTTGAAAGCAATCCAGCTAAATCATGTTCACAAAAATCGAATACTAGATAAAATGTCGATCTATATTTATTATCGTGTGTTGCTGTAAAATATTTAAATAAATAAAAGTAGGCGCTTTGAAATTAGAAAAAAATTACAATAAAACAAAACAAAATACCTTTGGTTCTGCATATTTCGATTAGATTAACAACATTTTCATGTTTTAACAATTGCAATATTCTTATTTCTCTGAGAGCAGTTATGGGAAACTGTAAGATAATTAAAATTTCAATAAATAAGAAAAATAATTAAGGGGTCTATCACAATTTCATTAAATTACCCCTTCTTTTTCATTGTCCATTAGCACTTTCTTCATTGCAACTACTTTGGAAGGATTTTTTTTGTCTTTGGCCTTAAATACCTCACTGTAACAGATTAACATAAACCTTAAATATGCAATTTTTTGCGTATACTTTCGGCATATTGTAAGATTACATACCCAAAAGTACCTTGCCCAATCTTTGTTAGCTTTTCATATTTCGTTGCTTCATCGCAATATGGAAAATCATATTCTTCTATATATTTTTCTTTTTCCTTTGTATTCATTTTTGTATTGCTTACTGGAATATCCATTCTACAACTAGACATCATTTTGGCAAAATTCTGTGGCACTGAGATACAAAAAAAAATTCTGTCATTTGTTCAATTGCTTTCCAAGAATTGGCAACAGAAAGGAAGGTTATGTGTGTTTAGGTTACAAACAGTGTCATCCATTTCAAGGACTTTGTCAGCACGAACACAAACCTTCTTTTTTTGAGAATATACTAACACTTGTTTAGTAGGTGTCCTTGCACCTGAAAAGCAGGCTGCTTTATTCGAGGTAACACTTTTTATTATATTTTGTATTCAATTTCGTCTCTATTCTATAAACTTGTAGGAGTAGTAAATCGAAAATCGAATCCCTACGATCATGTGTGCACTTGCTTGATTAAGTTATGCTCCTTGTTTTTGATAGTGTGCATTGCTCTCAATTTCTCCTAACTTATTTTTTAATTGGGAATTTCTTTTTATATCCTACTTTTACAAAAGCCGGTTTAGGGGTAAGTAAATCATTTCTAAGCGAAAGTGACTTAACTTATAGTTTTAATTGCTGTCAAGGTTTTTTAGAAACTTTCGTGAGTTTTTTAGAACTTCTCCAATAACTTTTGCGTATAATCACATTTGTTTGTTTATATTAGTTTGTCAGAAAAAAAAGAAAGGTTTAAAACAGAAATACATATTAAATCAATTATATTCAGTGAATGATCAGTGACCGGAATAAGTATTTTGTAACTGTGAATAATTGATGCAATTTAGTTAAATTTGGCGCATTTCTGGCCAGCAAATGGATTGTTTAAAATAATTATTTGTTTTGTTGCTGTTTCAGGCCCACCTGAATTCATGCACTGTTGAGGTATAGGATTAGCCATGACTGATGGCAGAAAGAGTTCCGTCAACGCCTCTTACCACGGCGTTCCGTGAGAGGGCTATTGCTGAATTATCTGTACTTAATTCAAAACTGCATGATAGACTTAAACAAGATATAGCAAGGTAAGTTTCTAGAAGTTTATTTTTGTCAATATATATTATGGAAATTTATGCTGTTAAAAATCTTAGGCTTTTGATCAAAATAAGTTTGATTTTCAAACATTTTGTTTATGTGTGTAAATTAGAAAAAAAATAAATTACAATAAAAACCTATAATTACAGTTCAGTAAGCAGGTGAAAGTTATTTAAGAGATATCATGACTTTGACTGTTTTATTTTGTGAATAATATCCAAATAAATTTAGGTATTTAAAATTTGATTTTTTATTGACTTGTACAGTTGCATTTATTATAGGAGTCTGATTTTCTGTTTCATCAAATGAATGATCCTATTTTACTTATTGCTATGTAAATTTGTCATATCGATTTCATCTTCAAAACATAAAAACTGATCTCTTGTAAAGTTTTAGTTTTTTTTTTAAAAAAAAAAGTTTACAAAGATAGAGTTTTTGATGCAATACTTGAAATTTCAAGGTCGAAAGGAATTTCCCAGTGCCTCATTGGTGCATCAGATTTATTGAATCATAATTTTTATCAATTGAATTTGTTTTTTTTTCTTTCTGAGAATTCATGTTCAGCTTGCATTTCTATCATTTATATCTACATTTGTTATTCAGTGTCAATTCAGTTCATTTTACATTCGTCATTTACATTAGATAAGAACCAAATATGTCCACTCTAAATTTTTGTGTTGATACGTTTGCTTATCATAGATTTATCTTTTCAGTATTTATACTTAATGTCTTGACGTGATGCTCAAAGTTATTAGGTTTTTTATTTATTTATTTTTTTTGAGGAAGTCGACGTTATCAACATGTTATTGCAAGGTTTAATGTCTCGATAACACTAAATTAATGCTCTTTGTATTAAAATAATAAAAATGAATAAAATAATATTATGTTTAGCCTTGATTGATAACTGTTCAAGAATACAAATCAATCAATATTGCATTATCCCATTGTCTTTGGATAGTTGTCAGTTTCTTTTATTTAGGGAACTTAACTGTTAGTCCTATAGACTATTCAATTCCTAGTATTCTACATATTTGGTGAAGTTATGACATTTTTTATATTAAATGCTTCTTAATAATTTTTTTTTTTTTTAATTTAAGGCGCGTCAACATCTATGGTCATTGCGCCCAGAGCCTTCTCAGTTCACTGCCCGCCCCCGGACAGTGTCCTCTCGTTACAGACAACACTGTGCATCACCGGACAGTGAGCTGTACAGGCTCCTAGGAAGAAAAAATCTAAGGGTAGCACAGCTGGACTCGAACCCGGGTCCTCCGCATGGGAGTCCAGTACGCTAACCACTTAGCTAATCCCTTCTCTGCTTCTTAATAATTATTATAATTCCCTTATAATATATAAATTTGCCATGAATAAATAACGGTTTTGTTAAATATTAGGGAACTGGGTAAACAATATTAGCTCCCTCTTGGGTATAGGCATTTCCTTTTGTCTTCTTAATTGATTACTTCCTGCCAAGTTATGAAATTACCTCTTCGTTCTTCGTTGTCTTCCCATCGACCTTCTAAATACACCATTGAATTACCCTCTTTCGTCCACAGATATATTTGTTGATCTATTGTGTATATTTGTTGATCACTTTAAGTTACTATTTGTAGAACACAAGCTTCTGAAATTTTAGTTTTGTTATTTCATAGGCTGCCTTTAGTCTGTAACAAGAGACCACTGTCCGGAGGCCGGCAATGCATTAAGAAGGCTCCGGGCGCCAATGACCATAGATGTTGACGATCCTTAAATTAAAAAAAAATAAAACAGTTCTTATTCTCTTCATTAAAACCTAAGTACCCTTCTCTCCCCTTAAATATTTAAAGGAGATCAACTGCTAAGTCTTAAATAATTAACATATTCCAATTTTAGTATATGTACCGCCGAAACGAGTCTTTTTTTTGGCTAATTTCATTATAATTGCGTTTTCTCCAACTTTGTAGGAGTGGTTTACATGCTCCCTACTTTTGCTCCAGATTTGATCCTTAAATTTAAAAAAGTATTTGGCTTAATTAAGATTGTCTGGAAGACGCCAGTTAAAAGTAACTGTACTAGGACAAAATATAATATGAATGTATAATGTGCAATATGAATGAAAGCGAAGTCTGTATATCACATATTATATGTGTGCCTGATTTATAAACATTTGAGAGGCTCGTTGTTTACAAATATCCTAAATGTAGGTATGTGTTGTTTAGTACAACAGATCGTCAGATCTGTTTTGTTTTTCATTACTAGTGATGTACGGTTTCGAAATTTAGCTAGGCTTTGACTGGGTTAATTACAAGAATTAATTTGTTTGTAACTGTTTGTTTTATGGTAAGAGAATGATCAGCTAGAATATCTGGGCTCATATGATATATATAATTAAAATTATATTAATAGTTAAAGTTATCTTTGCAATGTTACAAAGGAATGCAAAGCTTTCTTCTTTATTTTATATACATATATGTAAGTTCAGAAAGTAATAGTCTGTTATTTTTGTTTGTCATTACTATAATATCTCTATTAATCTCTTACATTGTGTATTAGTGCTGTGCTTATGCACCAGATCTTACATATATCTTTTTTTTGGCTAATTAATCCCATAAAACAAGCTTATAAATCTTCTTCTTCAAATGCGCTACAATCCAGCTAGTTGGATCTTGGCCTTCTCAAGAAGCCTTCGCTAGTTAGCTCGGTCCACTGCAGCTGCTCTCCAGTTCCGAAGTTTAAGTAAGCTCCTGGTATCTTCTTCAATCCCATCGACCCAACGTAACCTTGGGCGCCCTTTTGTCCGAGAGCCATATAGATTCTCATTTAAAAGGTTTTTGAGCATTTCAGTCTCATTCATTCGCGCTATATGGCCTGCCCACCTGAGTCTCGATATTCTAATTATTGTTAAGATGTCATGTTCATTAAGGAGGGAATAAAGCTCTCGGTTGTACCTCTGCTTCCAATGCTGCCCAACTCTTAAAGGTCCCAAATATACGACGAAGGTCTTTCCTTTCAAATACTAAAACATCGCGTTCATCTGTTTTAGAAATAGTCCAGGCTTCGGACCTATATATGAGCACTGGACGAATTAAAGCCTTATATAGTCTCACCTTGGTCGTTATAGATAAATGGCTACTTTTCATCTGTTTGTTTAGACAAAAATCTGTCTTATTAGCGGCCATAATTCTTCTTTTAATTTCTGCAGATATATCATTATGGGCTGTGACAAGAGAAGCTTATGAGTAAATAAAAAATGATATGTTCCAATACTAATTGATTATATAATAATTTAATATCTATAAATTCCACTTGATATTAAAAAAAATACACCTCTTTTATCCTGTTTGGGTACAGTCTAATGAAATAATATTAAGTTCTTGAAGAAAATTTTGTTAGTTATTATTTATATATTGTATCATACGGATATTTTTTTAAAAAAAGGATCTAAAAAAAATACGTGTTTGTAGACATTGGAAATATCTGATACTTATTTGATGACAGGATGATGCACTGTCAGTAGCAGCTTATCATTTCCGGTTTTTAATTTTCTTAATGATTAAATCGTTAAATAAAGCATGTGTCCGACATAGTTTGATGGTGTGCGCAATTCATTCAAGTATTTCAATTTATTTCTATCATCACGTATCATAACGTTGTCTTACATTTTATAGATTTTTAATTTAATTTTGAGCCATCAAAATGAGTTTGTGTGTACTAAATGAACCAAATTTCCGAAAAACGAAAAATTGTATATTAAAATTACAAGTTTCAAATTTAGTTTAGGTATTACCACAGAATCTGGCACGAAAATATCGATCATACATACACAAATCAGAATATATTCTTCGGAAGAGCGTTTTAAAATTTTTATAGTGGAGGATTCGTTTTTTCGAATAAGCTTTCAGTGATTTTTTTTTAAATTTTGCAAACTAACTATACATAAAAAGCCATTTTATGTTTTTTCATTTGAAGCATTTTTCCGGGATTATAGATTTTAGGGATTCTGGGGAGACTAGCGTGCAACCTACTCTCTTCTAAAGTGTCATTTCAGAAATAAAGGATACTATCACTTTAATATTCAGGTACATTAAATGCATTGACACTTCGATTTGAAGAAAATGGTTAACCGCATTTGCAAAAATGAACAGTTTTCTGATATTTTCTAGATTACACAGACGTTAAATGTGCAGCCGTTACAATTTCAAATATAACAGCAACCACCGCAGTGAGGCGCAAAACAAAAATACATAATTTACAAATAATAAAAAAGAAATATTATCATAGCTATTCTCAAAATTAAAATTCATACTTGAAATGTTAAATTAAATTAATAATAAATAATTCCTAATTAAATAAATTTCATATTAAGTTTCAAAACTATCATAATTAGAATAAAAAAAAGCAATAATCATCATTTACATAGAACGGAAGCAATTGTTAATTTCTTGTATTTTAAGGAAACTATATTTAACATAAACAAGGCATAAATGACAAAAAAAAGTCTATATATCAAGCATTACTTACATGACCTAATAATTGAAGTTAAATTCTTTTGAGTAATTTACTAATAACTATCTACAATTATGGAAGATTCTTCTCGACCTTTCTTAAATGATGGATAAGAATTCGGTCTTTTTTCCAATCACTATTTACAATTCAAAGCCGTCCGAACAAATCCATACAAGGAAGACCAATTCTTTCCATTAGCAATATTATTACTTCTTTTTTAACCAGCAATTGACCGCCTAGAAATTTTATTTTAAACTTCATGGCTTACACACTCAAAACAGAGCCGTCCGATAAATCTGGCCCAACTTTCATCACTTTTCTAATATTCTCTAGGTCTTTTTCTTATATCTTCTGATTCAAGAATGTGCTTTGAAATTCACCAAACATCGCTCTTTTTTTTTGTAACAATATTAATAATATTTTGAAAACAGGGTTGATTTAATACAATTATATATATATATATTTTTATTTCCTGTACTACCTGCAGGATTTATTCTGAGTGCCTGTTCTCTGACTTGGAGCTATTATTCAAATCCGGATGTATACGTACTCACAAAAGCCTTTTAGAGACCAGAGCGCCGTCTTTTTATCGTGAACTGTGCAGTCATCAATCTGCTATATATAGAGGTCCACAACTTTCAGAACGGATCAACGTTGATCTTATTGAATCCTTTATTAGGTGAGGTTTCATTGGCATGGTAGTTATAATTTCCTCTAGCTAGACTGACTAGCCCGGGGGGAAATTTGTAAAAGGCTGCTATTTTATGCGTTATAGCATGGCACTATTTTATTTTTGTTTTGAGTTTTCTTATTTTATTTGTTGTTTTGTTGTTTCATTATGTCGACATTTTTTATACCTAAATTTTTATTCAAAACATTTTCGATTTAATACATTAAACTTATGGCGAGTAACGTATGGCAATATGGAGAGTTTATAGCAAAAAAGGAAGGCTAGATTTTATCCATCGAGCTGAGGATTCTTCTATCAAGTTATTAAATTAAGTCACTGAAAATTCCTTTAGAAGGGAAATAGGATTAGCTACTTCTTCAAGAGATCTTGGCGGATGTTCAGCCCAACATCATGCACTGTTACTTCCCCTACACGTAAATATTACATGTAGAGATAGATGGTTGATTTGTGCACCACCGGAGCTAAACCCCAGCTCAATACACTCAGTTTTAGCCACATTTATACTGTTAAAGTAACAATTTAGTACAAATTTGGAGCTACACAGTTGGTTCGCCAAGTGCACTTACGGTAGCCTCGTCTACTGTCTTTTTCTATCTTTGTTAATCATTCTGAACAGTAGAAAAAGATTGACATTTCAAGATTTTTAAAACTATAAGTGAAAAGAAATTCATACTATTACAACATTAATTTCATGTAAGTATATTTATTTTAACAGATCAAGCAAAACAGTAAACATTAAAACTTTTTTAAATTGTTAGGTTAGAATGTTTCAAGGCTTTTAATTATAATATTGCACCTTATTATTTTTCTTTTATTTTGTGTATGTGTGTGTGGGTGGGTGTGTGTTTAATTACACTTTTAGCGTTTCATATTTCATTTGTTTAATTATATACATATTTTAAATTATTAATAATAACACTACTGACTTGGCCACAATTGTTTGATTTATGTTTTCCATTTGATGGTTTGTATATGTAGTGACGGAAGACTGTCATGTTTTAACTATGTCCAGTTCGTTATTTTGCTGTTATGTTGTTTAATTTTTTTTTATGACTAATTGTTATAGATTTTAATAGGGTATATAGCAAGAAAGCTTTTAGCTGGCGATTAACGCAGTTGAATGTGAAGGTCGCTGTAGTAATGAATAAACTACCTATAAAGAGTGATTCTCAATGAAAACTCTTAACGAGTGTTTACAGTAATCTTTCATTGAGATACCTCTGAGATGGTCAGACTGAGATAACCCCTATGAAATTTGTAGTCTATAAATTGCAAGAATTAATTGAACTCAAAAGCAAACTTCAAAACGTTGATCGAACCTCAAAAAGGACTTTCGATATATTTAAGAAACAGAAAAAACATTTCGTGTCAGTTAAACAGATAATCGATTCAGCTATTCATAAATGGGAACTAGTTCAATTAGGTATACATCTTGCAGTTCACGTTTTCAGCCGGTAAATCTATTATCAATGGTCGGAGAAAGATATTTATTTTGAACAACGCGCTTTCGTGGAAGACCAACGCATTTTACCATGTCAGATTATATGTAAAATACTTTTTGATATGTACTAAGTTTTAGCTTCAGTTTTCCAAGATGAACTAGTTGTATTGTAATTTTTCTGTATTCGTGTTCACCTTTATTGATTTATTACTCATATAACATAATTTCCTACTGCCTTTACAGTTTCAGAACTGTTCTTAGTTGACCTAAACTAATTGTGCGTATTTTATACTTTCCTCTCTTAATAATTCATTGTTCTGAAAAGCTAATACCACTGAATATATTAAAAGCAGATTCGTGTTCAAAAGATCAACGTTATCAAGTCGTTAACCCTTGCGCCCCAGTAATCAATAAACAGGAATAGTAGTTTCCCAGTTAGTTTGCAACAATAAAATCCGCACACAGTCTTAGTGATGGTACCAAAATAGTATATTTATTTTTATTTACCGTTAGTTATTATTGTTTTTCGTTTTGATGGTTCAAATAAAATGCATACTGTTAACTGATAGGTCTTCTTCCGTGCAGTTTTTATTTATTTTGTTTTTCTTTGATAGTTGTGTCACTTTATAGCGTAATATAGATCGCGCAGAGTTCTAAAATGAAAAGAAATTTTAAAGTATTGTCATCATTATGATCACCATAAAGTATTGCTGGCTTTACACAAGTATTTGGAATGCATGGTGTATTCAGCATGTATTTTTTCTGTTTGAGCAATCAATTTTTTCCATTACCACAGTAGGTGACACAGATATACATAATATTAATAATGACGTTCAACATTTTTTCTAATTTAATTTTTTTTTTTTTTTTCAATTATTTAGAGAAATCTACAATCGCAATGTTCTACGACACAAGGAAGATGCGGTGGTCGCGCAAATAAAGAGTGCGGCCCGTGATCTCGAGCCGGCCACACCGGACTCTGAAGTATTCGTCACTCCAAAAGAAGGATCTCCATTGGAACCCCCAACGTCTTCACAATTTTGCAAAGAACATGCTTCATATTTGTCATCCAAAAGTGCACAAAATCTTTACTATTCACTTGTGCATGTTGAAGAAGAATTAAGTCCACATTTTTCATCACAGTTCACATTTGATAAAGAACTGGCCGAACAGGATCTGCTTTCGGATTCGTTCAGGTAAATTATATTGTCTTTGCTCATGCGGTTAATCGCATGTATTATTCGTCCAAACGCCAATGCTGCAACAATCCGCTAGCAAATATTTGCGGTCTCTGTTTTTGTTTTTAAGGACCCCGCAGAAAATGCTTGCAGTTTATCTTGTTTCTGGTGAAGTCTTCGGGAAAACATGCTTTAAGATTGACTTTTATAGCGACCTTTCTATGGAATTGACAACTAGGGCTTTTTAAAACTGTTTAAATGAGAATCCCTAACCCAGAAAGATGTTTTAAAAACTGGCAGTAAGTCATCGAAGCAGGAGCATTGGAAACAGAAAGGGACTATTACAGTATGGCTTGATGTGTGCATCGTTGACGCTTGAGCAGCGTGAAAGATGTGATAACTTTCCTAAAAAGGCATTAATTGGATTTACTCAGCACCTAACCGGGATTTTTTTTTTTACATTCTTCCAAGGACATTCCAGATCCATATAAGGATTATAACTTTCTGTCCTCGGTTTGGTTAGATTATAGATACCTGTTTATAATCCTGATGAACATTATTAAAATGATGGCTTATCAGCCTGAAGCAAAACCGCAACAAATAAATACAAACAAAAATGTTACGCAAAACTAACAAAAATTCTATATGTGAAAACACCTTCCTCAGAGAATGACTTAAACTAAAAAAAAATGAAAAAATTAAGAGATGTTCACGTTGTTAAGGATGTTTGTGACTGCACCTACTGTCTGTCGAGTGTCACAATCTATACTTACATATTAGCAGATTCATCTTTTACAGAAATAAACATTTGGCAATTGGAGAATAGGGCATTGCCCTATTCGGATGTGATGGTTTATTAATTTCTCTAAAAAAAGTAGATATTGAAGTAAAATTAGTCCTAATTCACTTTTACAGATCCATTTTACTGAAAGAAGAAAATCTGCGATCTCGTAAACCATTAACGCTTGACTTTAGAAGCCTTGAAGGCGGAGTTGTTAAAGTGAAAAAAAGGCCATTGAAAATTTTAAACAAACAGGAAACATACGTCATCGGGAATGTGGACATGAACAGGTAGGTAAGAAAAATTTCATTTTAATCCTTACAGCAATTCTTGTATCAGTTTACTTTCTTTTATTGCTGAAATGAAAATGTGTTGTGAGAGATTTTAGAAATTAAATATTCATTAGAATATACAGGATGTATAAGGAGCAGAGGTCGAAACTTCGGGAGGTGATTCAGCAGCTCAAATGCAACAAAAAATATTCTATTCACTCTGGCCCGATTCTCAATAGTGTCCAAGATATTTGCATTTTTAACTTTTCCGTCGATATTCGTGTTTTTCACCATAAAAACGGTCGTAACATTTCTCTCTATTATCCCACAACAAATCTGTTTATTCCAAACGAAGGAGCATTAAATTTCCTATAAATTTACTTAACCCACAGCCTCAAAACGTTTCTTATAAATCGTGAAATTTTTACTTTAATGTCTAAAAAATTCGTTCTCGATGATTTTTGTTAAAATTTTCCAACTGTATTTTTTCAATGATTAATGAATCAAGGATTCACCCAGTTACAGAAAAAGTTAGCATTTATTGAGCTTCAAGACCATATGGAATTCTTTTTTTAAATATTACTCTACCCCGAAGAGAGGGGTGTAAATGCAGAAAACAAGGAAGTTGCGAAACCGACTTTTCACTGATATCAAATTATTAATTTCCTCGTATGTCAATTTTTGGAGAAGGAACAAAAAGAAAATAATCAGTTTAGTTTTAAATTATTATTAATTAGCGTTGAAGAAAAAAACTCCATTATGTCATTAAGATAAATTACACAAACAATTGTAGTCAAGAAACTAAAAATTTGCCGTAATTCTTTCCCACTTTCTTGTTTGAAAAATGAAAATTTATGGAAAAGATATTAGTCATTTTTTGGCATTTAAATAAATATCATATTTAACATAAGTCATAAATCGTTTAATTGAAGGTTTAAAACAGCATTTTGTTGATATCTTCATCCTCTAATGCCCCAATGGTTGGTTTGTCCAGGTAAATATTTACACAAATAAGAAATCCCTTTAATCTTCTCATAACAATGAAGAATGAAGAAACTGACATTACTTAATCTTTTGTCAGCTTACTTTTGATTTTGAATAATATTAGACGTGTAGATTCATCATAAATTAGGCATCGCGATCATGCCAAACTTATTTACAATCGAGGAGTACACCGACATAGTTTTGGCGTTCGGTGCGTGCCGTCGTGGAAGTGCTCAACAAGCGGTAAGGGAATACCAACCGCTTTTTTCCAACACAATGTGCATCTGACTGGAGAACGATAGTATCAGCGTATGGGATTTTACGAGAAACTGTTCAATAATTGTACAAGAATAATTGTTCAAATCTAAAATGGTCATTTTCTTTTTGTTCCTTCTCCGAAAATTGACATACGAGAAAATTAATAATTTGATATCAGTGAAAAGTCGGTTACGCAACTTCCTAGTTTTCTACATTTACACCCTTCTGCTGGGAGTAGGGTAATATTTAAAAAACAAATTCCATATGGTCCTGAAGCCCAATAAATACGCAACTTTTTCTGAAATTGGGTGACTCCTTGATTCATTAATCATTGAAAAAATACAGTTGAAAATTTTAACAAAAATCATCGAGAACGAATTTTTTAGACATTAAAGTAAAAATTTCATGCATCAGAGATATTTTCCGTGATAGCCTGCTCCTTTTTGTGGTCATCGACCGGTTTCGGCGTTGGCCCATCATCAGAATGCGTTTGTCAAGCAGTGTGATAACCTAGATTTGCACAGAGCAAATTTAGTATATACACTGACGAGTCAGTTCCAGCTCTGCGGAACCAACCACAATAAAAATTTCATGTTTATTATAACCATATAATAATACCAATAACACCAATAATAATTAATATAATTTCAAGAAACGTTTTAAAGCTCTGGGTTAAGCATATTTATAGGAAATTTAATGCTCTTTCGTTTGGAATAAACAGATTTGTTATAGGCTAAAGGATAGAAAAGTTACGACCGTTTCTATGGTGAAAAACGCGAATATCGTCGGAAAAGTTATCATGCAATATCTTGGACACTATTGAGAATCGGGCCAGAGTGAATAGAAATTTTTTCTTGCATTTGAGCTGCTGAATTACCTCCCGAAGTTTCGATCTCCACTCCGTGTTTACCCTCTATATAAGATATATGCAGTGTATTGCATTAGATTATTAAAGAAAAACTAGTAAAATCAAAGTTGACAATGGTTCGGGTTGGTTTAAAATTCTCAGTTAAGAACTATCTATTGCGATTTGAACCAAATCCTTATTTATACCATCCCACAGATGCATTCTCGTCCTAAAAATCAGGAATTTCCTGTTTTTTTCCTCTGAAGATGGTCGCGGTAGCCTGATAGTAGCTTTTACCATTCATCTCCTGATGTAAAAATGAGTATTTTTTATTTGATACATTTTTAAAAGTTAAGAGAAATTATTTCCATTTCTTTGTATCAATTTTTTGAATTTATCATAGAAGCAAGTGTGAAGACGAAATGAGTATGGGTGAATCGTTGATGGAAGCTGTCTCTTCTGGATATGCAACCGGTAGCAGTCCAAGAGGAGATACTACAGAAGTGGCCACAACTTCTGATGATATTATACCTCAAGATAGATCGGCAGCTTCATCTTCTGTATCTTCAGATCCTGGAACATGGGATGATCAACAGACATTCGTGGAAAAAGAACCACCTTCTGTAAGTACTGAACACTTTATTGCCAAATTTTGTTTGTTATCATTAAGCGAGCAGCGCTTAGAATAAAAAGAAAGAAGTAATTTTTTACCTATTTCACATCAAGGTCATTAATGAACCCACAGATGTAAAATAAAAAGTGCCGAACATAATAGTATTTTTAGTCCGAAATACAATATATGTAGGGAAATGTATACTACTTGGATGTGTTAGTATGTGTGCCATTTATTTACTTTATCCAATATTTTGCTTCAGTCTTTGTTTCAATTAAATCTATTAGACAAGATCTAAGAATAGTAAGTTTTAGAGGATAAATATTTTTGGTAATAGAATTTTTTTATTTATTTAAGGCGCGTCAATCTATGATAATTAGCGCCCAGAGCCTTCTCAATGCCTGCCGGCCTCCGAACAGTGTTCTCTCGATACAGATAACACTGTCCATCACCGGACAGTGATGCAGAGGCTCCTAAGAAGAGAAAATCTAAGGGCAGCACAGTATGGGCCCAGCGAGGCTTTGGATAGCGTAGGGTTTCCCTCCCCACAGACAAATAATAATAATAAGGGCAGCGCAGTGGACTCGAACCCGGGACTTCCGCGTGGGAGTCCTGTGCAGTATCCTCTGACCTAATCTCTCCCCGGTAATAGAATGGATGTGCTATTGTGGAATACATAATCCTTAGGACATTTAATTTTGCAAAGCACTAGCCACAGTGTTTTTTTTATTTAGATTTCGTAAACGAGCGGAAAGAGGATCGAATATTACCTAATACTAGCACATCCTAGCCAAAAGATCCTAATAGAAGAGTTGCAAAATATTTGCCGTATCTTGAAATATGAATGAAGTAAAATGCATCATGTAGCAACATTAAGAGTCAGAAGTAAGCGCGTTGTGATCACTTTTCTATGAATAACGATCAAATGTCTCTAGATTTCATTTATTGGTCAGGGGTCTTTCTAACGCTTTAACTGCTTTTATTTGCAGTGATATAGTCAATTTTATCCTCCTAGTTAAATCTCTCAATCTGAATGTTATTGGAACGTAGAATATACTATTTCAAGTAGTTCTATATATAGAAAATTACTTAACCAGATAGCTATTATGTTTGGAGCACAAGGGATATAGTGCAGTTATGTTCATTATGCTTCTGTGTTTATGAGGATTTTGTATGTTTGCTAGAAGTTGTATTCAGCAGAGTGTAAAATATATGTAGTGTTTTTAATTATCATAATAATGTGGTATCTAGGCAATCATCTGGATAGCAACAGGTGAAAAAAACAGTCTTGAAAAAGCGTGGAAATCGAGAGTTTAACGCGAACTTCGACAACTTCAGGAAATGTATAGTACTAGAAATGGTAGATATAAGGAGCATACATGAAGATATTAACTTTCGTCATAAGCTTGAAGAAGAAGGATGTAAGTACAACAATTTCCTCCTGTTCCGGATATAGTGAAGAAAAAGGAGATAGAAGGAAAGAACAAGATATCTAGGCCGCCATGGTTGGTGAGAAGAAGGAGAAGAAGAAAAAGAAAGAGAAAAAAGTAGGTTGGCAGGTCTACAGGAAATGGCGACCACCACGGTTAGTGGAGGAAGAAGGGAAAGAAAGAAACGATAAAACTAGTGAATAATAATGAGGAAGAAATTGAAGATGAGGCTGAAGAAACTGTTAAAGACAAGAGGAAGAAGATAAAGAATTTGACAAAGGAGAAATGATAAAACTAGTGAATAATAATAAGGAAGTAATTGCGGATGAGGATGAAGAAACTGGTAAAAACGAAGACCAAGAGGAAGAAGAAAAGAAACTGAAGAAAGAGAACATCTGCTATTTGCAGATGACCAAGTGATAATAGCCCAAGATCGGGAGGACACGGAATATATGATGCGCAAAGTAAAAGAGGCATATCATAAATGGAGTATAAAGATAAATATATAAAAAACTAAGTATATGCCAACAACAAGCGGAGAAGACCCTTACTAGAAGACATCAAAATCTCAAGGGTTGAGCAATTCAAATACTTGGGCTCTGTCATCAGTAAGGATGCTGCGAGTAAAAATGACGTGTTGCAAAGGAATATAAGCGCAAAAAGAGCAATCGGCATACTGAACCACATATTATGGAGCGCTAGTATTCTAAGTAGTACCAAAAATATAATATAATATATAAAAATTTGGAAATAATCGAAAGAAACAAAGAAATGGAAAGCTGCTATAGAAATGATGATACAGGACCGTTTCAAGTATTAATTGAAAGCAGTAATTTGGAAAAGAACGGTATTTCTAAGCTTCACCCGATGACCTTGGGTAAGTTAGTAACAGTTGGGAATTTCTGGAAATATTGAAATAATTAAAAAAATTCGATAGAAACAGACAGGGAATAGAACTAAATAATGCAGTCTCTGCTATTAAATTATTGAATTCAGTAATATTGAAAGAGAAAGAACTTATATTCCCAAATATTTATTACAAACAAAGGGAATTATAAGAGGGCTTTACACTGAGTTAACTGACGAGGAGATAAAACAAATAATTTGTTTTCGATATGGGTGGGTGGGGGATATTCTAGATGTAAAGCGTTTAAATAGAAAAATTATAGATAAAGAGAGTAATGAAGGAAAATACGTACCAACTCAGTCAGTTTTGTTAGTTGTTAGAGGGCAAAGTTTATCTTTAAATGCATATATACATTATATTTGCTGCGAAATAAAACAGTATGTACAAAATGTAATACAGTGTAGGAAGTGTTTAAGATATGGTCACTTCCAAGATCAATGTAAGGGAACTATGCGATGTGAAAAATGTGGTGATAATCACGACGTTAAATTTTGTCATAATGAAGGGAACAAATATGTGAATTGTGGTGGAGTAAGCCACCACACATTAACAACTAACAAAACGTTATGTCCAAGTTTTAAAAAAGAAAAAATTATAAAAAAGCTTATGGCAGATAATATTTCATATGTGGATGCTAAGGAATTCTTTAATTCTAATTCCTTTGTAACTATTGCGAAATCTGATGCGCTACCGGGGCTCAACGATTTCAAAGCTTTTTCCATATAAAATATTTATTTATTTATTATAAACACTACATTGAAGCCTAATAGGCTTATTGTAGGGAGTTGAGTAAAATAAGGAGACTATATGAACAAAAATTCAACTTATACAGAGGTAGCTGAAAGCTAAGTAACAAAGAAAAAAATATATACATAAGTATTTTACTTTATGAACCACTGTTCTATCAATTCCTTTAATTCTCCTTTCAAATATTTGTTTTTTCATTATTATATCTATTACTCCCCTATGTATCTTCACATTGTATACAACATAAACATAAACTAAAAACCAAACGGTAAGGAGTATAACAGCAAATAAAAATAAAAGCAGCAAAGTAGAATTCAAAACGTAAAAAGAAAAATTCATTACTCTATACAAAATACTTAACAAGTTATACACAAACAATATCTAGACGATCATAAGACTAAATTCACAATATAAGTTAGAATGATCAATTATGTACTTAATTTCAATTTCCTCAAGCTGAGACTGTTTAAGATATAAAAGTAGACATGATCTAATTTTTCAACAGAAACAATGTCTAATATGTTAATAATGTTGTTATAATCATCTGAGTTCTTTATATATCTGCTTAAATACATTGATCTAACATTAGAGTACAAAGGACAATTTAATAAAAAGTGAGCAACATCCTCTTTGCATTCTCGGGACCAACACAACAACGTTCTTTGCCAAAAACAAATTTTTCACCTTTAATATATAATCTGGTATGATGTTTGAAAGCCAGACGTAACTGACAGACTGCTCTGATTTTATTGATAAGAGAATTATGTAAAATATATGGACTGTGAAAATTAAAGGAACAGATATTTCTATAGTACATATTATAACCGGAATTAATTACTTTATCAATGTCCTTTCTAATCAGATTATTGCTGAATGCTGTTATTATGTTATTAAATTCAGTTTCTATTAATTTAGGACTTTGAGCGAACCAAACGTCCGATCTGCAGATGGTAGATAAGCATTCTTTTAGCTCAAGGACCCAGTTAAATGGCAACTTGTAGATACTCTAGAATTCAGCTAATCTGTTATAGCAGATTTTAGGGATTCTGTCATTAGCCATACTAAGGAAACAGATCCACCACCTAAGCATTCTCTTAAAGATCTTTAGCTGGGTATGAATCCTGCCTGTTTCACATAGGGAGTTGTTGTTAAGCATTCAAGGTGTACACATGTGCTAGTTTTGTCCGCAGAAAAATAGTTTTTTCTATGGTTTAAAAGTTTTCAGATCGTTTTAATTTATACAGGATTGTGCAGAAAAATTTTCTTGATTGACTGGTGAATTTTTTATTGTGCCACGATTTAATAAATTTAAGTAATTAATGGAAAAAGATAACTAAGTTACTTGGCACAATTACTTTCTTAGTATTTTTTTGGTGCCGGATCATAGTTTATGTAAACAGTTTGTCTAAGTGCCCATGTGGTAGTGCGTATATCAGTGTGGACTTGGAAGGGATGTAATTCAAGGTCATGAGAGAATCTTTATTTTATCATTCTTACCTGGATATTGGAATGAACCACTAATAACTTACAATTAATAAGGTTGGTTATTTTACGATCAAATAATATTAATCCAACTGTATTTTCTTCTTTTATTTAATTGATAATACAACCATATTTTCTGGAAATTGTAATTCTGATTTAATAAAATGGGCGAAGAGTTCAAAGAAATTATGAAAAGATTCAATCAATTAGAAGCCAAAATGGATAATCAAATTAAAAATTTAGATAAAAAAATTAGTAGTTTTCAACTGCACTTAACAACACTTTTGGATAAGGTTGGAAATATGGAGTCTCAGTTTAAAATTTTTGAAAAAGAAAATGATACAAATAAAAAAATTATCGAAAATTTTCAAAAGAATGACAGAAGAAAGAATTTAATTATTTACAATTTGTTACAGTCTGATGATATAAATATTGATGAATTAGAAAATAAAGTTATGACATTATTTCAAAGTAACCTTAATGCACAAATAAATTTGAATGAAATAGACCAAATTAGAAGAATAGGTCAGAATGGCCCTATTCTCGTTAGATTCTTATCATTTCGGAAAAAAATGGAAATTTTAGATTGGCAAAAAGTCTTAAGGGAACAAAAGTCTCTTTATCCAATGATTACCCAATTGAAGTGAGACAGGTAAGAAGGCAATTGCTTCCATACTTGTTCAAGGCACGAAGTATGCAATTTAAAGCAGTTCTGAGGGGTGATAAATTGATAATTAACAATACACTTTATACATTGGATGAATTGGTTTCGTTGGATCAAGATGAGCTTATGTCATCTGGAACTACTGCTTCAGAATTAGAATCAGATAAAGAAAGAGACCTCGGGACTAAAGGTGACCGCGCTGGCAAGGTAAAAATCAGGACTCCCCGAGCTGCTAGGAAGGTGAAAGTGAAAACTACTAAAGAACCAATTTTGAAATGGCTGAATAGAGAAGGTTCAAAGAAGAGGAAGACTGATGAAGATCCTCTTGTATAGCAGTTATCTTCTAGTAGAAACCCTAATGAATCTCAATGTATTTGTGAAATGGAAAACTACTGTCCAGACTCCTCTAAAGATGTGTATCGTATAAAAGGTTTGAATTACTCAAGTTTAAAATTTTTATTTTGGAATATTTCCGGGTTTAATAATAAGGTTGATATTGAGTTTGTGTTTGATTACAATATTATTGGGCTTAGTGAAACCTTTTTGGTAAATGATTATCGTTTGAAGTCAGTGAAATTCTCAAAATTTACTTATTTTTTTTCACCTGCAATTAAAACTCACACCCGCGGTAGAGCGAGTGGCGGTCTGATTCTGTTCATAAATAAACATTTTTTCATTCCTGTTTGCTAGATATAACACATTCTTGGATTATTGTTAAAGTGACCCATGTCTCAAAATTGTCCTTTATCATCTGTGTAGTGTATTTTAAGCCATCGATGAATGATGAGAATCTCGAATTATTTTCTACTTGTATAAATAGGTTAAAAAATAAATTTAATCACCTACCATTCATCATAGGGGGAGATTTTAATAGCAGGTTGGCTGATCTCAACCAATGCGATCCCATTCTGGTACAAGATTCTGATATCTTCTGTAGCAGAAACAATCTTGACTTTCATTGTAATAAAAGCGGCAAAGAATTAGTACAGCTATTGGAAGAATTAGGTTTTTTACTTCTAAATGGTCGTACTAGGAGTGATATAGTTGGCAATTTACATACGTAACTAATAGTGGTTGTAGCACTATAGACCTTATCTGGTGTGACATTTATCATTTAGATATTATTGAAGACTTAAACATTGCCAATTTGATTACTTCATCAGACCATTTCCCAGTGGAACTTTCTGTTTATGTCCCTACCGATAGTATACCTGCTCCAACTACTGCGCTTAATCCAAATAAATATCCAATAATGAAATTTAATAAATCGCTTGCAGCTGAGTTTATAGTATGGAGCTAATGTACTCAAGTAAGATTTCTGTCAATTTTGAAACTGATTCTTTGGAATATCTTTATCAAAACTTCGTGGAAGCTGTCTTCCAGATCTCATCTTCATTGGGCATGGTTAAGAAAATGAACAATTCAATTAAAAATTATAGCAAAAAAAACAATGTGATATGATAAGGACTGCAGAGATCAAAAGTTAAAAGTAGAATTATATTTAAAGAAATGTAAAGCATCCAATTTCTCAGATTGTATTAAACAAACTTTTTTACACGAAAAAAGAAAATATAAAAATTTGATCAAAAGTAAACGATTAGAGTATAATAATTCCATCCTATGTAAATTTTCAAAAGTTAGAAATGTAGTTGAGTTTTGGGATGTAGTAAATAGCTTAAAAAGTAAACATGCTTGTCTTCATGTATTGATATCATCAGCTGGGAACAGTTTTTTACATCTAAATTTCCTACACGCATTGTAAATAACTGTACTTTTTATGATGTAAGGCATCCATATCTTGATCAACCATTCTCTGAAATTGAGGTTTTAAATTCTATTAATAGAACACATAATGGTAAAACCCCAGGCATTGATGGTTTAACTTATGAATGCTTTAAAAATTTGCCTGCAAACTGGTCATTATACCTTGTTTCATTATATAACAATGTTTTTGATTCTGAAACTGTTCCAAAAAGATTGGTCTAGTGTTTTATTTACCATGCTTTTTAAGAAGGGTGACCGACTCAATCCGGATAATTACAGAAGCATTGCTCTAGCTAATTGTATTTTAAAAATTTTTACTCAAATGCTTCTTGATAGACTTACAATTTGGGCATTCTCAGCTAATATCATACCTGAAAATCAGTCGGGTTTTCGAAAGGGTCGCGGATGTTTAGACAACTTGTTTATTTTAAATAGTATGATTCAACTGAGGCTGCGACAGAGTCGGAAACACTTTTTTGCTTTATTTGTAGATTTCAGTGGGGCATTTGAATAGAGTAAACCATCAAATATTGTGGGAAAAACTGTTTGAAATGGGGGTTAGTTCCAAAATTTTGAGGATTTTAATTAATATTTATGATAATGCTAAAATGAGGGTGAAATGTGAAGGGAAGTTGTCCTCAGAAATTAATATAACGGAAGGCGTTCTCCAAGGGGAGACATTATCGCCTTTCCTGTTCAATTTATATATTTCCGATATGGAATGCTTTTTTAGAAGTCATAATGTCTCAGGTATTCCAATAACTGCTTCCTGTAACATATTATTTTTGCAATATGCTGATGATATCATTTTGTTTGGGGATTCTTTTACTGATATGTGCAAAAAATTAAACATTCTATCAGACTATTGTAAAAGAAATAAACTAAAAGTAAATATACTTAAAACAAAGATGATGAAGTTTCACAAAGGCAGAACCAAGAAAGATAGAGCATTTTATTATGAAGGTTCCAAAATAGAGTTGGTAAATAATTTTAATTATTTGGGAATTTCATTTAATTGTTCAGGAATATTTTCTACTCACCTTAAAAATTTATCTACGAAAGCCAACTTAGCTCAAGGGACAGTCTTGGAGGTTTTAAGGAAAGTAAAGTCTTCTTCTTGGGAATCTATAATCAAGCTGAATGATTCTTTGGTTCATTCCACTATTTTGTATTCTGCTCAGATTTGGAGTATCCGTTATGCCGATGAATTGGAAAGAATCCAATTATCGTTTTTCAAAAAATTATTTCACCTTAACAAATCTGTTTCTAACTTCCTAATCCGTTTGGAATTCGGCTTGTTGCATGTAAGAGTAAAAATTTTAAAATGATTCTGAAATGGTTGGAGAAACTCTTGCAGATGGAAAATTATAGACTCCCAAAAATTTGTTATTCCAAATTAAGAGATTTATATTCTGCAAACAAATTGGATAATTCTTTAAGAAGTGCTAAATTTAATTGGTATACTCAATTGGCTGAAGTGTTAAAAATAATTAATATGGATGCAATTTTAAATATAGAAACACCTAAAGAGCTTAGAAAAAGCATTCCCTTAGTGTTATCTAATTACCAGGCCTACTTAAGAAATCTAGATTTTGATAAATTATTTACATTTAGATATAACCTCTTCTACTTAGATTTTTTTGAAGCTGATTGTGACATACAAAATTATGTAACCTCAGATTTGGACTTTTATTTGAAACGTTTTATTGCCCAATTTAGGCTATCTGGAAAATATATTTCAAAATTTACAAATAATAATAATTCATATCTGTTGTATCACACTGAGGAATGCCAGTATTGTAGAAATGGTGAACTGGCTGATTGCTTTCATTTTTTTGTTAAATGTACACTTTTTAATTTTCATAGAGCATACTTTTTGCCAGAATTAGAAAATATTGAAGACAGTGTTTCATTTATAAAATCAGTAACATGGTTGCTAAAGAATAAGCCTAAGAACTTATACTTATATACAATAAATTCTTTAAGGTTTAAGAAAACTTATTTACAATAATTCATTTTTAATTAAGATTGGCTATTTTTCAGGTATTATTCTTTTTTTTCTTTATATGTAGTATTACACTATTTTTTGTTATTGAAAAGTAATTTTTTTCTTTCTTTCTTTCTTTTATAATTAATTGCTTTGATGGCTTTAATCAAGTTTGTTAAATTATCTTTAATTTTTTTGTAAATATGGAACAACTCCACTGTCATGTACTTATTGTATAAAACAGTGAAATAAATAAACTAAACTAAAACCTGTTTCACATATGAGTCCGGAGTGGTTCTACTTAAACACAATATTTTTTTTAAGAAATTCACTTGTCCTCGTTCTATGATAGATCCATATCTACTGGCCCAAATCTTTGACATATATAAAAGATTGCTTTCAGAAACAGAGCCTTATAAATAACAATTTGATCGCCATGAATCTGATTTTAAGCCCCTCGAAATTTTCATTATCACTGAATGTGCAGCAGTACCCTTAGATAGAAAGTACTTAACGGACTGCCAGAAAGTACCTGAACTATAAAAAGGGACTCCCAGATAAACAAAACTGTTGACAATTTCTATATCATAATTATTAAACTTAAAAGATTTAAAGCTTGAGGTTCGTCCACCTTTATGAAAGAGAAGTATTTTTGTTTTTGAAATCTTAACAGACTATTAATTGTACAATGTTTGTGTAGAATATTTAAATTTGTCTGTGTATCTTGCCACAAAGAAGCTAGAATAGCATCATCATCGGCATATCAAATCTGTATTTCTATTGATGTTAATACCGCGACTTCCGTTAGAGACAAAAAACTGCGTCATATCTGAGATGAATAATAAAAAAAGAAGCGGGCTTAGGACTTCACCCTGAAGGACCCCTTCTGTTATGGCGATATCCTTTGAGGTATTATTTCCCTGATTGAATGAAAGATGACACCTCATTTAAATTTTGAAGAATCCTAACTATCTTTGTGCTAATTCCCATTGGATACAATTTATGCCACAACAGTGAGTGATTTAAGGAGTCAAAGGCTCTTTTAAAATCGACAAAAATAGTAAAAACTTTTCTCATTTTTAATCTTAATTGATATTGCCGATATCACTACAACCACGGCCTGGTCTGAAACCAAATTGGTTGTCAGAGTTCAATTTGTTAGTATCAAGCCATTTTGTCAGTCTATTGTAGATAATAAACGTAAAAAGTTTTTCACTATATTATTAAATAGAGAAATACCCCTACAATTCAAGGTCAAGAGGATCCCCTTCTTTAAAAAACAAATTAAGTTTTATTTTACCCCAGGACGAAGGAACGCTTTCTTTTTCCCATATTCTATTAAAAAGATTTAATAAATAATGAATCCATTCATCTGTGAGATTCTTTAAACATTCGTTTGGTATTAAATCAATGCCAGTGGCCTTTTTATTTTTACAATTGATTAAAGACAAGTGAATTTCATCTCTTTCCTTATTAAATAATAATAATAATAATGTAAACCCAAGTCGAGTTTATGCCAATACTTCCTCCTTGAAAAGAACAACGAAAAGAAGCAGAGTTCAGTCCCCTACTGAAAATAAAGTTGAAAATATTATCGATAAAAATTTATTTTACAGAGAAGGTATATCTAAGAATGTACCTGGGGGTATCGTGCAATACAATATATATATAAACGTGGATTGGTGTATATTTAATTAATTAACTTCTATGTATATAAGCATGCATACACAGTTGTGTAACTTACATAGTAACTATGTCCGAGTACATGTGTATGTAATTATGATTGTAAATGTATAAAGAGAAGAGAAGAGAACTGCCTTTTTCTTATTTCGAGATACTATTAGGAGTTTATATTTTATTTTTAAAATGGGAAGATATTTATTTATTTCATAGAGTTAATCATTTTAATTTAGTTATCATTATTATAATAGTTTCATCTTTTACTTATTTATTCTTCTTTCAATTTTTATTTAGTTACTCATTTTTCAATTTTTTAATATTAATATAATTTTGTTTTTTTATTTTATTTAATTTTTGTATTTTATTTTTTTAATAGACTTTTATTTCACTTAACAATCTTATCTTTATAATAAACTAATATTTTTTTTTTTTTTTATAATAAAAATTTAGTTGTAAAAACTTGAAAATTATGGTTATGTTTGTGATTAATGGTGCTATGGGACTATATAATTACACAACTCTGTATCCTTCTTTGGGAGAGGCTTTTGTTCTAAATGAATGTCAATAAAGCTATTATTATTATTATTATTATTATTATCATTATTATTATTATTATTATTATGACCTGGCTGCCTTATCATTCGGTGCATAATCTCGTTGCTTGCGGTAGTTCCGGTTGGCGACCGGATTAGGGACCTGCCGCGATTGGCGGGGGGCTCTGCCGCGATTGGCGGGGAGTTTCTGCCGAGGCCACCGCTCGCAGGCGCGCTGTGCTTGGGAGATTGTTGGCGTGAGGGCCTGCGCTTTTCCGGGCGGGAACGGACCGAACATTATTGTTTATTCCTAAGTGGTGTGAGCGGAGTTAAGTGAAAAAAAAAGAAATATGAAAAGTACTTTTAAAAAAACTGTTTTAAAAGTGCAAGAGACAAGTAGCGTGGGTTCCCTTACCCAACAGAGATCGATGTATGCTTCGGAGGCGAAGAACTCGGCCCCTCCTATGGAGGGTCATTTCAACGGAGCTCTAGGATGAAGAGGACACCGCCATCTACCCCGCCTATTTCAGCGAAGAATGTGGAAGATGTTGCGAAGAAAAGAGAGCAAGAAGAGGTGCCTGAACACTCGATGAAAGGAGCATTGACCATCGAGGTGGAGGAGATGCGTGAATCCCCAGTTATTTCGCGGGTGTTCGTGGGCGGTTCAATCGGCTCCACAGAAGAAAAGGATATGGAAGTGGCTCGTAGGAGTGTGGACGAGGAACTGCGAAGAATGAAGGACGTTCTCAAAAAAATGAAACTCGCCACAAGTCGCCCTCGAAATATCAGTATGGATATCAAGGACGGCTTGAACGAATTAGAGGAGTCGGTGGAGGTGGTGGAATCCTTACGGGGTTTTTGGGGGATGGCCCTCCAATGTCTGATTAGGTTACAGGTAAAGTCTAGGACACCAGGGATGTTGGCGCATGCGGGAACACAGGTGTCATCTTTATCTACGCTAGCAGATGTACCCAACAAAGAGTTGTTTGTTATAAACCCAGACGAAGGAACAACAGAGAGAAACAGAGAGAACCTGACTACCAGTGAGTGGACCGAAGCCCGCCCAAGAAAGGTGAGGAAGCCCCAAAAAATTAGAGAACAGCAGACTGCTGAGCCAGCCGGTAAAAGCGAACAATCCTTGCGGCAAAAAACAAAGAGGAAGAAAAGAAGTAAAAAGAAGAAGCCGCCGAAACTCCGCTTGGATGCCCTGCTGATTAAACCCGCCGAGGGAAAATCTTATGCAGAGGTTCTAGGTGAGATCCGAGAGAAGGTCAAGCCAGAGGATACGGAGACGAGGTCAGATGTATCCGGCAGACTAGGTCCGGTGATATGCTAGTCGAGCTAGGGCGCAACACGAAGGATAAAGCTGCCTTCGAGACCGCTATTAGTAGCATTCTCCAAGAAAGCGCGACAGTTCGGCAGCTTGAGCCGAAAGTTTCGGTGGAAATTCGGGACCTTGATAGTCTTTCCACAGAGGAAGAAGTCACGCAAGTCATCAAACAGCAGCTAGGAGATCACGCCGGAGACCTAAGGGTCCATCTCACAAAGGCGAATAATAGAGGGTTGAAGGTACCAATCGTCCAGCTCAGTGTAAGGGGGGGCCCAAACGAGCTTATGAAGGATGGGTATATTAAGATCGGCTGGGTTCGCTGTAGGGTCAAGCGAAGAGCAATGGTGCCCAGATGTTTTAGATGCTTGGGATACAGCCACGTTTCAGGAGCCTGTAAGGGCTGTTACAGATGTGGGGAGGCGGGCCATGTATCGAAGACCTGTACGGCAAAAGGAAACTGTATGCTTTGCGCGGAGAGAAAGCTTGCCCCTGATGTATGCCTGCACCTTGCAGGATCGGGAAGATGCAGGGTGTTCCGGGAGGATGTAGAGGAAGCCAAGAGGTCTGTTGCCTGATGAGAGTTCTACAAGGAAACCTCAATAGGAGTAAGACAGCTGACTCCCTTCTTAGCCAGCTAATTTTAGAAAAAAGATCGGATCTAGTGCTGCTTAGCGAGCAATATCGAGATCGGGCCCCAGAGTCCTGGTTTAGCGACCTGCTTGGTACGGCGGCAATTTGGATCCCAGACCTTGGAAGAGTTCCGATAGAGTGCTATGGTCGTAGAAGCGGTTATGTTTGGGTGAAGAGTAAAGGAGATACCTTCATCAGTTGTTACTTTACCCCCAATGAAAGCATCCATGA
This sequence comes from Triatoma infestans, assembly GCA_011037195.1. Taxonomy (NCBI): domain Eukaryota; kingdom Metazoa; phylum Arthropoda; class Insecta; order Hemiptera; family Reduviidae; genus Triatoma; species Triatoma infestans. The sequence goes on along the minus strand of JAAEAF010013475.1, from coordinate 33,812 downwards.
TTTCAAGGAAAAGCTGAACTCGTTGGAAGATGAAGTCCTGGGTATGTCCGGAAGGTTACTTGTGGTAGGGGACTTCAATGCGAAGGCGGTTAAATGGGGTATGCCGATCTCGAATACTAGGGGTAGGCTTACCATGGAGATGGTCGCCAGAACAGGACTTTTAGTCTTGAATGTTGGCTCCACGTCCACTTTCCGGCGCTCTGGGTATACTGAAACGATACGCGACATCTCTTTGGCCTCTCCACGTTTTGCATCACGTGTTGAGAAGTGGGCGGCAGTCGAAGATTACACGGGAAGCGACCACCAGTTCATTACCTTTGAAATTTGCGATGGGACTGAGACCAATAGTTTGGGAAACCAGGAGATGTACCCAAGATGGAACCTCGAGAGAATAGATATGGTGCTATTCCTCGAAGTGCTCGCTAGAGGAGTGGATCAGGCTGAGGATGCCGTGCTCGAGGGGAAAGCAGGCGCCGAGGCTGCTGTTGCCTCAAGTATGAGCCTTATTGTCGAAGCCTGCGAAAAATCTATGCCGCGGAAAAAGCCGCGTCATAACAAACGCCCCGTTTACTGGTGGACCCCAAATAGCGAAGCTGCGCAAGGAGTGCATTAAATTGGAAGAAGAGCTCAACGAGCAGGACATCTGCCAGACGCGACTCTTCGTTCGGTTGAATATAAAACAGCGAAGAGGGAACCAAGGCGAGCTATCTGCAGGAGCAAGATGCGCTGATGACAGAAATTGAAAGAGGATGTGGATGTAGACACATGGCAACTGGGGTATAAGATAGTGTCCCAAAAACTCGGGGCATTTAAAACTCAGTTAGTCATGGACATGCCTACCATGGAAAATATCGTGGAGGCGCTCTTTCCTTCCCACCCTGTTCGGAGTGCTAGGGACTTTGGTGATTTAGGGGATTTTCATCTCTTCACCAACAGAGGCCTTGAGAAAGCCGTATCCTCTCTAAAAAGTAAGAAAGCGCCCGGTCCTAACGGCATCCCTAATGAAGTGCTTAAGTTGGTCGCAATGAAGAGTCCTGGTTTCTTACTGAGGATGTATAATGTCTGCCTGAAAGCTGGGCTTTTCAGTACCCGCTGGAAGATAGCGCGGCTGGCCCTCATTAGCAAGGGAAAGGGGGAACCGGAACTTCCGTCGTCCTACCGGCCTCTATGTATGTTGGATACAGCGGGCAAATTATACGAGAAGCTCCTCAGGGAAAGACTGGTGTTGGCGGTGTAAGCTGCAGGAGACCTATCGCTGAGGCAATATGGTTTCAGGTGTGGGCGGTCCACAGTAGGCGCGGTCCAAGAAGTAATTGAGGCAGTACGCAGGGCGGAGGATCATAATCATGACTCGTCGGGTGGTCCTTTTGGTCACGCTTGACGTAAAAAACTCCTTCAACTCAGTTAGTTGGGTAGATATGCTGCGAGCTCTGGAGGAAACGTTTAGAGTCCCGAAGTACCTTCTGCGAGTGAAAAGTGATTATCTGCGGAACCGAACGGTTATTTATCAGACTTCGAGAGGGCCAAGCGCATCCGCAGTTACGGCAGGTGCAGCGCAGGGATCCATCCTGGGCCTGGACCTCTGGAATGTGGCGTATTACGACCTGCTTAGACAGGAAATGCCAGAGGAGACAGTTTTGGTTGGATACGCAGACGACGTGGCAGCACTTGTTGCCGCCCGTGATGTCGAGAAAGCCCAACTAAAGTTGAGTAGGGTGATGCGTATCGTCAATAGATGGATGACGGATCACGGACTGTCGTTAGCACTGTCCAAAACGGAGATCGTGGTCCTGACAAAAAGAGGATCCCCACGAGCATATCATGGCGTGTTGGAGAAGTTGTGACTCGAAGAGCACTGCCAAGTATCTGGGTTTGACGATTGATGTTAAGCTGAGCTTCGGTAAGCAAATTCAGAGCGCAGCGGATAAGGCCGCGAAGAGTGTTGCGTCCTTCAGTAGGCTGATGGCGAACGTTGGTGGCCCCCGTTGCAGTACACGCCGAGTGTTGATGAGCGTGGCACACTGGATACTCCTTTACGTGTATCAAGGAGGCCTACAGGAAAAGATTGGCTCGAGTGCAGCGGCTTAGTGCGCTGAGGATTGTTTCTTCATTCCGCACGGTGTCTGAGCCAACGGTTTTTGTAATTGCCGAAGTGATCCCGATTACACTCCTTGCTAGGGAACGCAAGATTCTCCACGAAAGGAAGGCAGAGGGGAGTAAGGAGGCTCTCTCCAGGGAGGAGAGGAATCGGACTTTCCAGAGGTGGCAGGCTTCCTGGGAAGATGATCTGCGGGGCCGATGGACCGCTAGGGAGGTAAAGCCATGGACGAAGAGGCCACATGGGGTAGTGGACTATTACGTCACACAACTCCTGAGCGGGCATGGCTATTTCAGGGCGAACCTGAAAAAGTTAGGAAAGGTAGAGGATGAGGAATGCCTTTACTGCCCCGGCAGTAAAGACGATGCTTCCCACACGTTTTTCTCCTGCGGTCGGTGGGAGCGGCTCAGAGGAGATCTCGAGGCGGCGATTGGGCAACACACTCCAGATACTCTCGTTGAGGCTATGCTGGCCAGTGAGGCCAACTGGGAAACTGTAGCTAGGTACGCCAGGGACATTCTTCAGCGGAAGAAGCTGGACCTGGACGACTGCTAAGTAGGGTAATACCGAAGGAGATACCCAATGAGTAAAGACAGAGGCCTAGTTCTGAAGTAATGCTGGTCACCAGTGAATCCGGCTAGGCCTAGCAGCAGGGGGTGTTTTAGTCTAATTTGTGAGTCCGGCACAGTAGGGTCTCTGCGTGCGTAAACGCATTTCACCGCTCGGGAAAAAAAAATATTATTATAATTATTATTATTATCATCATTATTATTATAATGATGATTATTATTATTATTATTATTATTATTAATTTTTTTTTTCTGGCGCATCGACTGCCGTAGTCATTAGCGCCAACCTAATTCTATTCCTTCACGATCTGTGGCCACTCGAGCCGGGATGGCACATGCTCATCTATGTGGCTTCCACACACAGCACCTTCCTAGCAAGGTAGGGTGGAGCTCTAGATTGTCGAATGCTTTTCCACACATTCCCTCTTATAACATCAAGCTAGTCGACGAGGGGGAGTTGGAATATTGTTTGTACCATCCCTTAGACTACTAAAACTAGATTTGTAGATTTGGGCAAAATTAAAGCACTTTTTAACTATGAATTGCATTATACACATATTATAACATAAATAATAAATTTATTATGTAACCGATCCTAAGGAGGCTATTTTTAACACAAACTAATTGAGTGGTGCAGTACTTTTAACAAATTTTCCTGAACCTCTCTAATGGACTAATCCTAAAATGAACTAAACATAATGGGGTTGAAATACTTTTATAAAATTTCTTTCAACCCCTAGATAAAAGCCTAATCTAAACATTCATGCTTACATTCTCGCCAATAAATACATACACTCTATGAATACATTGATGCTAATAAATACATTCAAGCTAATAAATACATTCACGCCAATAAATACATTCATGCTGATAAATACATTCAGACTGAACATTCTCACAAGGGGAAAGTACTCAATATTCCTTTCCCCTTTAATATAATAAACTAACCTAATTGGGTGAAGTACTCGATATTCCTTCACCCAGTTTACTTAACCTAACTACTATTCTAAATTTTGCTATATAGATTTATTTCTTTCAAATACAAAAATAGCCTCCTTATAATAAGGAGGACCCTCTTGAAGCGTAGCGCGTTAGTCATGTTGCAGGCCTGCTCTTTCTCTCTGAGTACGCAGAGCCTGACACCCTTCCAATATGTGCGCCACCGTTAACCTTTTTCGGCAACGAAGGCACCTCGGTCTTCTTTCACCAGCAAGCGTATCACACGTGAATGACTAATCCTTAATCTCGTCAATATCACTGATTGATGCCGCGGGTAATTCTCGACTACAGCGTTTCGCACAAATGGCTTAATTTCTTTTAATTTTTCGTTTGTTCGGTCCCACTGAATTTGCCATTTTTTATTTATGAGATTTTTCATATAAATTTGTAAATCAGTGGGGCGCACAGAAGTGACATCATCAGTACCTGTAGAGGCAGCTAGTTTGGCCGGAGGCAGCTCGTTTGGCCGGAGGCAGCTCGTTTGGCCGCCTCGTCCGCCTTTTCGTTACCGGACACATCAATGTGACCCGGCACCCAGGTGGACGTCACCCTTTGACCATGTGCGCTTAGCTGAAGCAATGAATTGTAAATCTTTATGACCATTGGGTCTGTCGGGAATTTATCCCGGAGAGCCGTTACTGCACTTAAGGAGTCCGTTAATACTAATGCCTTTTGATAGTTCCTATCTAGAATTAACTTTAAGGACTGGAAAATTGCATATAACTCTGCTGTGTACATAGATGCATGTCGAGGGAGTGTCCAAGTAAGGGTAACTCCCTCCGTGTACACAGCATTGCCTATGCCGTCGCCTATCTTCGACCCCTCTGTGAAGACAGGCCGGAAATCGTAATAGAAGTTTAAAAGTTCTAATAATTTTTGTCTATAGACGACGGGTGGTGTTTGTTCTTTTTTGTATACTGCCAGGTCCATGCGAACGCTTACGGAGGGTAGTGACCAAGGAGGAGAAGGTGCAAAGCCCCAACTCACCACCCGGCCAAATTCTATTCCCTCCGCTTCTAATAATTCCTTAGCTCGGATCCCGAGGGGTCGCGTCCGCAAGCGTTGTTGGCGGAACTCTTCATCATGTGGGCTCTCGAATATGATGGGAAATAAGGTATGAAACCGCTTCCCCCATACTCCGGCGCTGTAGGTCAGGGTGAGCTGTTCTCTTCTTAACTGAGGAGCTCCGACTCTACTTAGAGGCCTCTAAAGGACTGGTTCGGAAGGCACCTGTGAACAGTCTAATTCCTTCATTATAAATTCTTTCCAATGATCTCAGGCGTGACTTACACGCAGAACTATAGATTGGGGCTCCATATTCTAGTTTCGAGCGGCTAAATGTGATAAAAATTCGTTTTAAGATTTCCCGCTCTGCCCCCCATTTATAACTTCCAAGGAATTTCAAGATGTCGAGGGTTCTCCTTGCTTTTTTACAGATATAATCTATGTGATCTTGCCAGGTTAACTTAGTATCGAATATGAGGCCTAGGAAACGGACACTTTCCTTGTATTGGACTGGTATGCCATTTAAATATAATGTTGGTGGTGTGTGTTCATGTCGCAATCTACAAAAATGTAGGTACACCGTTTTAGTTTCAGAAAATTTAAAACCTTCCTTACGGCCTCCACAGCCACTCTATGTATTGCCCGCTGAAGGGTTTCCCCCACCTCGCCTAAGTCGCTTCCTGATAAGTAAATAGCGAGGTCATCTACGTATACAGATACTTTAAGGGGATCACCTATAACTTCGGCTAAGCAATTGACAGCCATCGTGAACAGTGTCACACTCAGTACCGACCCCTGTGGTATTCCATTTTCCAGAATATGTGGGTCCGAAAGGACCGACCCCAGGCGCACTCGGAACCTTCGTGACTCTAGAATGCTACGGAGGAACCTCAGCAAATTACCACCCAACCCCCTCTGTGACACTTCGCAGAATCGCGTATCACCACGTCGTATCCTAAGCCTCCTCAAGGTCAAAGAACACGGCCAGCACGTGCTCTCTACGCATGAATGCGTTTTGCACATAGACCTCAAGGTGGCCAGCTTGATCCAACGTGGAACGATATCTGTGAAATCCCGCTTGATACTGGCCGTAAAGTTCTCTACTTTCTAATACATAGATAGATTGATAAGTCTTTATTGAATATATTTACATTTTTGTAGATTAATTGTACCAATTATTGTTATTTATCATTACTATTATTAAATTAATATAGATACATTGAGTGTATTCTAAATATGTAAAGACATAATCAATGGCCTAACCGTCTGAGGAGTCTTATTGTATATTTAATATTTAAAATTATAAAGATTATAGAAACAAAACAAAGAACTATTGAGAATTCTTTTAAATAAAAATGAAATCTTCAAGAAATAATATAAATATCTAAATAATTTTTTTTTTCTTTATCTTTTTTCTCTCTATCTCTCTCTTTCTTCCTTACTAATATTACTATTATTATTATTATTATTATTATTATTATTATTATTACTATTATTATTATTATTATTATTACTATTATTATTACTATTATTACTATTACTGTTTCCTATAAAACACTTTTTATTATTACATTAATTTGAAAAGGAACATTAATAATGCCATATTATGTAAATTCTCCAAATACATCTTCCTTTCGTTCTCCCGTTTTAAACTGTTAAATTAAAATAATTGAAGAGATCTAGAAACTTTTACCCTCAGCATTAAAATAACAATCTTTGGATTTTCGGCAATGAATTTGTTTGATTCATGAGATAGGCAATTTTTTGTTGAAGTTTTTGCAGATTACTAATTCTGCAATTAAAATCTCCCATTACAATTAAATTTCTTATTGCTATTTCTACAAACTTACTTAAATCATTAGCCTTCGCCCCACTGATTACAAATAAGGTCATCATGACCACACTTAATTTTAATAACATATCTACCTGTAATTTTACATAATTCATTGTTTTTGTTCGTTTGTTTTTTGTTTTTTTTTACCTTGCCTTAGACCAATAACACTTCCACCTGAAGCTCTTCCTTTTATTTCTTTACTTGTAGCTGGCAGAGACGGAATGTTCAAGTTTTTAAATAATGCTTTCTTTTCATCACATTCAAAATCCTTCTGTTTTCCTTTAGAACGCCAATGTTGTAAGCCAAAATAGACAGAGAATTTATATTTGACTGCTATTTTTCATTTCACCTCTCGACGATTCTCTCGCTGGCCAGACCCGTCAGAAGACTCAGAGCGCGCCTGGAACCTAAACTGCTCTAAATTCGTTTTTATACTTGTATGATCAACTGTTTAATTTTTTTTTTGTTAAAACACTCTTATTACCAGAACTCGCGTGGCCTTGATCCGGAGGTGAAAATGAAATTAGCCGTTTTTTGTACCTCTTGGAGGGTTGAAATTCCTGTACAATAAGCTTATCATATTTCAGCACTGCTAATTTACCTGCTCGCCGAGCTTGTATAAGTTCCGGTTGCAAATTTCTTCTAATTTCAATCACCTCTTTCGGAAAATCTTGCACAATAATCATGTTACTCTCTTTAAGCTTATGTGAACTCTGTAATATTAAAAGCTTCGTTCGATAACTATTTAATCCCAACAGAACAGGCCGAATTTTATTCTCTACCTTTCTACCTAGACGCCTTACAAAGTCAAATTCTTTTACATTAATCTGTAGGTCCAATTTTTCACACAAAGTATTACACACTTGTTTTTCCAGTTCCCAATATCCGGTGGATTCTTCAGGCATCCCAAAAATAACGATATTCTTTCTTCTTATTTCTCTCTCAAAATAAGTGATTTTCGATTCTATAGTTTATAACCAAGGTTCCGGTTATTTTGAAAATTTCTCAGATATTCAGATAATTGGGCGCCAGGCTTTTCAGCCAGTGATTTAAATAAAACAAAATTAAATAACAAAAATTATTAATATCAGAGGAAGTAAAGAGATAGAGATAAAGAAACTACGTACCAGTAAAACCAAGCTTTTCTTCAATCAGGCAGTCTAATAGGCAATGAAAACTGTACATGCAAGTTCGAATAATACATATATTTTCCAATCCAAAAGATAATAAAAATAATAAGGAAGGTATACCTTTACAAAAGAAAATATTATATGATAAAACATACATACAGATATATATACACAAAGAGAGAAATACGAAACTCGGAAGTTATTAAATGTCCGAAAAGGCCTTATAAATAACGGAAAACGGAAAACTTTCTCACAATTTTCGCCGGCAAACGGTTTCAGAAAGCTTTTCCGATAGTTGTGGCCACTTGAGCTTATCATACTCCACTACTGGAGTGGGAGACGGTCAGACTCGATTCGCCTTTCGCCCCACCCCTTAATTCTCGGGCCCCGCAGCGCCTTATGCACGTACTTGGTTACAGTCCACCCTTCCTTCGGGGCGATGGACCTCCGAGTCTTAGTCTTGATAGGCCTTGAGATGGGCGACGTGGCAGCGACCAACAGGCTTGCCTTCCAGAGTCGCCAGCTCATAAATATTACTAGAGATCACCTTGTGGATGAGATAGGGCCCTTCATATTTCGGTGCCAGCTTGGCAGAAAAGTGACGCTGCGCATCAGAGAGAGGGTGGCTGCGTTTCCAGACCTTCCCACCTACTTTGAACGAAGTTCCTCTTCTTCGCAGGTTATAGTAATGCGTCTGTTTAATTTGGGCTCGCATCAGGTTTTCTTCGACCATCACTCTCAGCTCTTTAAGCTTCGCCAAGGGCTGTTGCCATCCTTTGGTTGGTGGTGCCTCCGTCGATTCTTCAGGTAGTGCTCCTAAATTGTAATTTAAACCCGGTTGCATAAGTTCTCTCCCAAAATTCAGACAGGCGGGAGTACAACCTATTGAAGAATGCACGCTTGTATTTAGGGCAATCATAAACTCAGATAAATAAGCGTCCCATGATTTTGATTGGAACCCACATAAGCCGAAATCATCGTCTATTATCCGGTTGACTCTTTCCACCCGGTTAGCTTGTGGCCAATAAGGTGGAGTGCGGGAATAGGTAATACCGAAAGCTTTGGATAAATCTAACATAAGGCGATGGATATAAGGAGTTCCATTGTCTGTGTGTAGAATCAGCGGAGTTCCCCAGCGAAAAATTACAGCTTTCTTGAAAAACTTTATAACTGTAGCTGCATAGCGGATCTTATAGGAATCAATTCCGTCCACTTGGAGAAGGTATCTAGGAAGACAAGGATGTAGGAATTGTTTTGGCTCGAACGAGGTAGAGGACCAATAATGTCGGAGCAAACTCTTTGCCAAGGACGAGGGGGTGGTTGAAGGTTCATAATTCCCACTGGAGCACGCTGCTCCGGTTTATGCATTTGACATATCTTGCAGGATTTCACATATTCTGCCACGTATTGATATAATCGAGGCCAGAAGTACCCGTTCTTTATTCGGGCTACCGTTTTGTCAATACCTAAATGTGCTGACTCCGGCCTATCGTGAGAGGCAGAGATAATTTCCTGGCGTTCAGAGGGAGGTACTACTTGCTTCCAAGCGTCCACCGTATCCCCTATGGACCGTTTTCTTTCATCAGGAATATAGAAATACAGTTTTCCTTGATCAATTTTCCAGTCAGGATAGAGAGATGGACATTTCCTGACTTGATCAAATCTAGTGGCATACTATATCTCCCGGGGGTCTTTACTTTCTGTAATGGAAGCACATTGAATACTAGGTATTCTAGATAAGGCATCAGGGACATGATGATATGCTCCCTTACGATACACAACTTCAAAGTTATATCCTTGAAGTTCTAACGCCCATCTGGCTAATCGACCGGTTGGGTCTTTTAGGTTATGTAGATAGCGTAAACAGTTATGATCAGTGACGACCGTGAATTCATAGCCTTCCAGATAAGGCCGAAATTTCTTGATGGCCCATACAACTGCCAAACATTCTTTCTCCGTCACTGAGTATTTGCGTTCACACGCAGTGAGACTTCTACTGGCGTAAGCAATCACACGCTCTTGTCCAGATTGCACCTGACTCAACACTGCGCCAACGCCTACTTGGCTGGCGTCTGTTTGTAGCGTAAAAGGTAAGTCAAAATCTGGTTTGGCCAAGATGGAAGCATGAGTGAAAATTTCCTTCAGACGGTTAAATGCTTCCTCTTGGTCCGAATCCCAAACCCACTTCTGATCTTTCCGAAGCAGTTTGGTGAGAGGGTTGATTTTATCAGCCAATTAGGAATGAAATTAGGAATGAATCGTCTGTACCACGACACCATTCCAATGAATCGACGCAGCTCTGACAAGTTTTTGGGTGAAGGATACTTCTTTATGGGTTCTACTTTGACCGGATTGACTTGCAACCTATTCTGTTTGACTTTGTCATTTAAAAGGAAACCTAAAAATTCCATTTCATAGCACCCAAATTCGCACTTTTCAATATTCAATTGCAGACCGGCATCCAGAAGTCGTCTAATGACCTCCCGAAGGTATCGTAGATGAGTCGGGAAATCCTTAGTGGCGATGATAATGTCATCTAGGTAGGCAAATACATGGGGGGAAAGATCGGGACAAATAAGGGAGTCTAACAACCTTTGAAATGTTGCTGGAGCTCCGCAGAGACCGTGCGGCATTTTCTTAAATTGGTATAACCCCTTGCCTAAGGCAATAAAGGCAGTTATTTCCCGGCTAGGTACAGAGAGAGGTATTTGGTGGTAGGCATGTGCCAGATCTAACTTGCTTAGATATTGGCAGGATTTAAGTTGGTCAAGGATTGAATTCATGAGGGGAAGGGGGTAGTTATCTTTATTTGTTATTTTGTTCACACGGCGGTAGTCTACACAAAATCGGTAGTTCCTATTGGGCTTCTTTACCATTACGATCGGACTAGACCATGGACTATTTGAAGGTTCTATGATATCATTTTCGAGCATGCGATCTATTTCTGAGTTGATAATTTCTTGAATTTTTGGTGAGACCTGATACGCTCTTTGCTTTATTGGAGGATGGTCGGCGACATTTATGACGTGTTCTATTAACGTAGTCATTCCTGTCGATTTATTTTGTTTTACTTTTAATTCCGTTTCTAACAGATGATCGAGGCGAGCTTCCTCTTTAGTGGTAAGCCGGCAGAATCCCGCTAGACCATTTTCGATCATGTCAAACGTAGCTGCTTGGAAGGCATAGGTAATGTCAGGCATATCTTTGAAGTACCACTGTAGGCCAGCCACATCAAGTACTATGTCTATGGCTGACAGTGAATCAAGACCCAAGATGCAAGGTATTGGAAGTGAAGGTAATATTCCAAAGCGCAAATTAACAATTCTTCCCTTAAGGGTTACCGATAAGGTAGTGGAAGAGGTAACGGTTTCCCTAATCCCATTTGCCATACTAACTGAGTAAGGCCGCACTGCTAAGATAAGTGCACCTAACTGTTCAAGACGATACGCAGTAGCCGCGTTGAGATACAATTGGGCTGCTCCCGTATCCACTAAAGCCAGAAAAGTTAAGTTTGATGAGTTACATTCTAAGAAAAATCGAGAATCAGAATGGGCAGGTCCAGAAGTATGAACAGATACTATTTTAGTTGGGGAATCGAAAGAAGAACCAGCTCCACGATTCCTAGTAAAACTGGTTGAGGTTATGGAGGAGGTAGTAGAGTCTGCATTTCGCGAGCCATGGTCGACTCTAGAGCCTTGACTCACGATCCGTTTCCCGGATGTGAACAATTCGGGCAAGTTTTGAAAGTAACCTTTTGTTTTCCACAATGGTAACAAAATAAAGTTTTTCTTGGCTTCTTGCAATTGGGGTATTTATGTCCTAGATCATGACAATTCCAACAACGGTAAGATGGCGGTAACGAATCTTTAGAAAGATCCTTCTTTTCTGTCTTAGGCGACAAATTATTTCTAGGGGACTCCAATGTGCTGGGTGGTTTGGCCTCTACAGAAAATACGGAGGAGGAGTGTTTTTCTATTTTATTTTTATTTAAAGACTTCTTGGGTGACCCCAGTCCCTTGTATGCGGTATCGGGGCAAAGGGACTTTTCTTTAGGAGGTGGAGGGCGAAAGGTTTTAGACCTTTCCTCAAGTTGTTCGAACTCCTGCCCTTTGTGAAGGAGATCGGCAATGGAAGTGACTTCCGCAAACCGAATGTGAAATTGATATTTAGGCAATAGATTTTTATAAATCTTTTCTAATTGTTCTGCTAACGAAAGTGGTTTTGTCAAACGATTCATCAGTGTACGAAGGTTTATGACAAATGTAGAAATATCTTCTTGATCACCCTGGGTTCGACGATCTATTTCTCTTTTCAGTCGATCCTGGTAATCGAAAGGGAAAAATGTATTGCGGAAATTTCGTTCAAATTCCTCCCAACTTGTCCACTCAGATTTGTTCAGGCGGTACCATAATAAAGGTGTACCAGTGAACATTAGAGGAAGCCATGACATGAGAGTAGCATCCGGAATGTTAAATATTGTACGACGTTCCTCAAGAGTTATTAGAAAATCTTCCGCACTACATGTCGACGATCCGTCAAATTTAAGATCGGCAAACGGCATTTGGTAAGGGGAAGGAGATATAAAGTTAGGACCTAACATAGTAGGGAGACAGGTGGAGAGGTACTGTAAGTTAACGGAACTGTCCCCGGTGAGGTGGAAGGGACCCAGGAGGTTTGAGGGTCGGATATTATCCCCTTGTCTCCTTTTGTCATGTCTACGTCTGAAGAGACCGTCCACAGCACTGGACTATTTACAAAGAAATTCCTCAGACGTTCTCTGAGACTCGCAACGTTACCGCCAGTTGGGAGTGAATATCTCTGTAATATTTCTAATATTTCAACTTTGTTCAATTCATATATCCATTGAAGTTTGGGCGGTAGATCGTGGGATAATTTGCCGTCAGGCATAGAAAATTATTGGGGAGCTTATACAATTCGCAGTATGTACAAAACGTAAAATAGATAACATGAAAAAAATCCGACAGAATACCTTTGAAATTATTAAAAGAAAAGAAAACAGAAAATAAATTACAGATAGTATCGAGAAATATTATAAAGTAATATCTCTGTAAGAAATGAAATAATAAATAAAAGAATGAAAATTAAGCAAGCATCACTTGAAGTAATTAGGTATAGAAAATAAATTTTAAGTTCTATATGTGTATGAGGTACAAATAAAATTGTAAGTAATAGAGAAAGAAAAATAAATGTAACTTATAAAATAAAATCTAATACTTGTAATTAAGAAGAAATAGAAATCATAAAAAAATGCATTCAGATTAATGAGATAATAGATCGCTAGAAAAATTCAGTTTTCAAATAATAAATAATAGATAATTTTCACTGTACAAAAAAAAATTAAATAGATATCTAAGTAATTACTATAAACAGTTATGTACAAAAAATCATCAGAAGAAATTTATTTATTTTATTGTAAATGATTTTATCAAACTTATAGTGTAGCTATTCAAGACTAAATGAAATTATAATTAACGATATTATAAGAAAAAGAAAAGAAATAGTTGAATATCATTTATTAAACAGGAAAAAAAAAGTATTTCCATCTTACTTATTAAAGTTAAAAGTTATAAAAATTGCAGTTATTTTCTTGAAGAAAGAAAGATTTACGAGAATTCACAATAAACCAGTGAATAGTAAACAGTACGATGTTTTCAATAACTACGCTTAATCATGTGAACTCATATACGTACTCTGATAACTAGCGTACTTTAACTTCTTTTTGTTTATTCTAATAAACTAAATTCTGAATATTTCTAATAAAGTAGAACTTATTTATAAAATAAATTTCTTAATAAATCGTAATACGCTTTTTATAATGTATTATACATGTAAATTTAAGAATAATCATTAAAATTTATACATGCCTGATTTATTATTATACCAGAAATGTATTATCTGGCCCCACGTTGGTTCGCCACTTATAACCAAGGTTCCGGTTATTTTGAAAATTTCTCAGATATTCAGATAATTGGGCGCCAGGCTTTTCAGCCAGTGATTTAAATAAAACAAAATTAAATAACAAAAATTATTAAAATCAGAGGAAGTAAAGAGATAGAGATAAAGAAACTACGTACCAGTAAAACCAAGCTTTTCTTCATTCAGGCAGTCGAATAGGCAATGAAAACTGTACATGCAAGTTCGAATAATACATATATTTTCCGATCCAAAAGATAATAAAAATAATAAGGAAGGTATACCTTTACAAAAGAAAATATTATATGATAAAACATACATACAGATATATATACACAAAGAGAGAAATGCGAAACTCGGAAAGTTATTAAATGTCCGAAAAGGCCTTATAAATAATGGAAAACGGAAAACTTTCTCACAATTTTCGCCGGCAAACGGTTTCAGAAAGCTTTTCCGATAGTTGTGGCCACTTGAGCTTATCATATTCCACTACTGGAGTGGGAGACGGTCAGACTCGACTCGCCTTTCGCCCCACTCCTTAATTCTCGGGCCCTGCAGCGCCTTATGCACGTACTTGGTTACAAGTTTTAACTCTGTTATCTAGGATTCCTATATATTCTATGATTTCTGACGCTGACTTAGACCTACTTTCTTCCATATCATTCTTCAAGTCTATGCGTAATTTTTTAAATTCCTTTAGCAATTCCGAAACCATATTAAAATCAATATTACTTCAATAAATTGCAATTGCTTTACTATAGTCTTTTATTAGTTTTATAATATTTTAACTTAATTAAAATAACGTAAAGCCAATAACTATTATCGTACTCTTTATTTAATTTATGCTATTTAATTAAATAATAAAGTTATTTAAATAGCGTAAATGAGAATTTTCACTTCTTTTGAGTTGAACGAGTAAATTCATCCATTCACCAAATTCAATTTAAATTGCAAGCAAATTGATTAAATTACAACTGTCTCTTATCAGCGCAATGAAAACACTTTGTAGAGGCCTGGGATTAGAATGAGTGAACTGAATACTTGCCGTTTCCTTGATAAAACCCCCACCTAACAGACTGGTTGGGCCACAGTTTCGCCTATCGCCGTACACACTAACTTCAGTAACAATAAAAATAAGTGCACTTTAATCTCTCAATTATAGATTCTAATGAATTATTAGTCAAAAAATAATTAAAAATTGCACATTTACTAATTAACTGCTCGTTAGAAGTTGTAGATAACTACACCTCGTTCTCGAACTTCCAGTAATGAACTTCCTTAACAAAAATTACGACGAAAAACCGCTTTTTAACCACTGAAAAACTCACTTTTTACAGAGCAAATTTTAAACATGTGCACTACACAACTGCTCACAATAGACTCACCTTTCTAATACATATACTAATCTATAATTGATTATAGATTCGAGGACCTTACTCAAGCAAATGGTCAACGAGATGGGTCTGTAACTGGAGGGATCACTGGGGTCTTTTCCTTCTTTAGAGATCGGTATAATAATCGCCTCCCGCCAACCATCTGGGTATTGGCCGGTCTCCCATATGCAATTGTATAATCTGAGAAGTCCTTCCTTGCCATTTGCATTTATATTTCTTATCATAGCATGTGGGATCCCACCCCACTCCTGGCGAAGAATCATTGCATTTCTTTAGAGCATTTTCTAATTCCAGCATGGTCAGCGGTTCGTTATAAGCTTCATCGATGGCATTGTCAAAATCGAGTGGCTGTTGCTCCACGTTACCTTTTCACCGGAGGAATTCGGCCGAGTAGCGTTGTGAGTGGACACTCGCTCAAAGTGTCTGGCAAAGGCCTCAGCTACATCTCCCGGCTCGGTAACGACGACACTATTAATTTGTAGAGCTGGTATCGACGGGGTTTTGAGTCCACCAGAGAGGGCTCTTATCTTATTCCACACCTCCTTTAGCGTCGATGACGAAGAAATCTTCGACACGTAGGAGGTGAGGGTTGCCTTTTTTGCTTCTTTAATTATTCGCCTCTCCCTGGCTCTCAGTTTTTTAAAATGAATTAAATTTTCCTCCGTCGGATACCGTTTAAATCTATTTAGAGCCTGCTTTTTTGCACCATTGGCTGCTCTACAGTCTGGAGTCCACCAGGGGACGGGTGGTCTTAGAACTCTACCGCCTACCCGCGGTATAGTATCACCAGCTGCAAGCATTAACGCCTTCGTGAACGAATTTGTATCGAGGGTGACATCCCCTGTAAGGGTTGGTGCCACCACTCTGTCGGCGTAAGCAGGCCAGTTTGCCCTTTTGATGTCGTATCTCCTGGGTAGTACGAATTCTGACTTGGAGATGGAGCTCGATACTAAGATAGGGTAATGGTCACTGTGATAAAGTTCGTTTAATGTGGTCCATTCTAAGCGAACTGCAATGGTGGGTGTTGCAACACTCAGGTCAATCGCACTGAAACTTCCTGAGTGTGCATTAAAGTGAGTTGCTTCACCACTGTTGAGGAGCATCATGTTAGCATTGTCCATAATCTCCTCAAGAGTTCTGCCTCGCGCATCAGTTCTGACTAACCCCCACCAGGTGTTGTGACAGTTGAAGTCTCCCATCAACAACACCGGGGCAGGGAGTTGCAAAAGCAGATTCTCCAGGTCACCTCTCCGCCAGGATATATCTGGTAGGTAAATACTAACTAATGTGACCTGCAGTGGAGTAGCTAGACGCACAGCAACGGCTTGTAAATTTGTTTGAAGGGGTAACCGCCTGCTGGAGATACTGTCTCGTACACAGACGGCCACACCACCGTGCGCCCTTCCACCTGGGGCAGGTTGCACCTCTTTGCTATATGTGACATACCCAGGGATAAGAATGAGTTGCCCTGGGCGAATCTTCGCTTCTTGGAGGCACAACCCAAACTATACGGCGTAAACCTTCGATGTTACTTGTATAGCCCCACATATTCCATTATAATGGACTCACACATCTTTATTGTAGCCGTTGGAAGATAGCGCGGCTGGTCTTCATTAGCAAGGGAAAGGGGGAACCGGAACTTCCGTCGTCCTACTGGCCTCTATGTATGTTGGATACAGCGGGCAAATTATACGAGAAACTCCTCAGGGAAAGACGGTGTTGGCAGTGCAAGCGGCAGGAGACCTATCGCGAGGCAATATGGTTTCGGTCTGGGCGGTCCACAGTAGGCGCGGTCCAAGAAGTCATTGAGGTAGTACGCAGGGCGGAGGATCACAATCATCACTCTCTTCGGGTGGTCCTTTTGGTCACGCTTGACGTAAAAAACGCCTTCAACTCAGTTAGTTGGGTAGATAAGCTACGAGCGCTATCGTTTCGAGTCCCGAAGTACCTTCTGCGAGTGATAAGTGATTATCTGCGGAACCGAACGGTTATTTACGAGACCTCGAGAGGGCCAAGAGAATCCGCAGTTACGGCAGGTGCAGCGCAGGGATCGATCCTGGGTCCGGATCTCTGGAATGTGGCGTATGACAGCCTGCTTAGACAGGAAATGCCAGAAGAGACAGTTTTGGTTGGATACACAGACGACGTGGCAGGACTTGTTGCCGCACGTGATGTCGAGAAAGCTCAACTGAAATTGATTAGGGTGATGCGTATCGTCAATCGATGGATGACGGAGCACGGACTGTCGTTAGCCCTGTCCAAAACAGAGATCGTGGTCCTGACGAAAAAGAGGATCCCCACGAGCATATCATGGCGTGTTGGAGAAGAGGTTGTGACCTCGAAGAGTACTGCCATGTATCTGGGTTGTATGAGTGATGGTAAGCTGAGCTTCGGTAAGCAAATTCAGAGCGCATCGGATAAGGCCGCGAAGAGTGTTGCGTCCCTCAGTAGGCTGATGGCGAACGTTGATGGTCCCCGGGACAGTACACGCCGAGTGTTGATGAGTGTGACACACTCGATACTCCTTTACGGAGCTGAGGGGTGGGCGGATGCTCTTGACAAGGAGGCCTATAGGAAAAAATGGCTCGAGTGCAGCGGCTTGGTGCGCTGAGGATTGCCTCTGCATACCTCACGGTGTCCGAGCCAGCGATTCTTGTGATTGCCGGAATGATCCCGATTGCACTCCTTGCTAGGGAACGCAAGATCCTCCACGAAAGGAAGGCAGAGGGGAGTAAGGAGGCTCTCTCCAGGGAGGAGAGGAATCGGACTTTCCGGGGGTGGCAGGCTTCCTGGGAAGATGATCTGCGGGGCCGATGGACCGCTAGGTTAATTAGGGAGGTAAAGCCATGGACGAAGAGGCCACATGGGGAAGTAGACTATTACGTCACACAACTCCTAATGCGGGCATGGCTATTACAGGGCGTACCTGACAAAGATAGGAAAGGTAGAGGATGAGGCATGTCTTTACTGCCCCGGCAATAAAGACAATGCTTCCCACACGTTTTTCTCCTGCGGTGATTTCGAGGCGGTTGTTGGGCAACAGACTCCAGATACTGTAGTTGAGGCGATGCAGGCTAGTGAGGCCAAACGGCAGACTGTAGGTAGGTACACCAGGGACATTCTTCAGCGGAAGAAGCAGGACCTGGACGACTGCCAACTAGGGCAATATCGAAGGAGATACCCAATGAGTAAAGACAGAGGCCTAGTTCTGATGTAATGCTGGTCACCAGTGAATTCAGGCTAGGCCTAGAAGCAGGGGGTGTTTTAGCCGGTAGTCCAATTTGGAAGTCCGACACAGCAGGGTCTCTGCGTGCGAAAACGCATTTCACCCCTCGAAAAAAAAAAATTATTATTATTATTATTATCATAATTATCATTAGCATTTATTATCATTATTATTATTATTATTATTATTATTATTATTATTATTATTATTATTATTATCATCATCATCACTACTATTATTATTACTATTATTATTGATATTATTATTATTAATTAATCTGTTAATAAAAAGAATGAATTTGAATTCTTTTTAAATGAAGAAATAATAAGTATAGCTGTTATTTTGGAAACCTGGTTCCGTCCAGGTTATAATTACAGTTTTAAATCTTATAATATGTTTCGGGATGATAGAGAGACGGTAAGGCCGGAGGGGCTATTTTAATAAAGAGCAACATATTGCAGCTTGATGAATGATATTTATAACATTCGTAACTTTATAAATAACTTTGTAAGTAACTTTATACATTCGAATTGTTTAGGGGTGCAAGTAAAACTAGATGTTAACAGAAAATTATCTATTGTATCGGTATATAATAGTCAAGTATAGAATATCAAGATTTTATTGATAAATTAAATAATACCTCAAGATAACAATTCCTGAATTGAAAGCGTGTGGCAATAAAAGATTTAAAAATTCTTGGTGGAATAAGGATTGTAAAGAGAGAGGAGGTTGGCATATACGTTGTATAATAGATATCCGACAGTTAATCATTTTATAGAATACAAGAGAAGTACGGCTACAGCTAAAAAAGTGGTAAAAGAAACCAAAATGGTCTTGGCCAGTTTCTGTGGCAACTTGAAAATCCACTCCCATTTCCACAATATGGATCGAAATTAATGTGTATAAGAACCATAGTTGTTGTGGTTGGTTCCGCAAAATATCGCTGAACTGTCAAGCACATAATTATCCTAGGGGAGAACACAGAGTGGATAACAGAACTCTTGTACAAGAGACCCCAGATTTTATATCCTTGTCCCCGCCAGTAGCTGCAACTTCGCCTCACTAATAATTGCACGTTTTCAAAATTGAAGGATGCAATTAAAACCAACAATAATACAGCACCGGGTAAAGATTCAGTTGCGTACCCAATTATTAAGAATATGGCCCAGTGCGCCCTAAGAGGTCTTCTAAATATTTTTAAAAGCATTTGGGATAAGCGAGAAATCCCCGCTTCCTGAAAAGTATCGCTATACCTTTGCTGAAGTCCCAGAAAAATCAGAATGTATGCGATTCTTACAGACCTATCTGATTATCTTCATGCCTTTTGAAAACTTCGAAAGAATAATCAAGAATCGATTAGAATGATGGTTGGAAAGTTTAGAACTATTCCCAGCATCCCAGCTTGGTTTTCGGGAAGGGAAATCTACCATTCACAGCATAATGCAACTGACTACCGACGTTCAGATAGATTTTACTCAAAATAAGTCTATGCTCGGATTATTCCTGTACATAAAGGACGCTTAGAACAACGTTGATCTGGCAATTTTATCAGAAAAAATGAAAGCCTTTGGGATCCAACTAAATTTGTGAAGAACATTTTCGGGAAGCTAACGGATAGATCGATCTACATTAGGATTAGTGGGAAGTTGAACGATCCGAGAATAGCGCAAACTGGTTTACCCCAAGGCGGTATTTTATGCCCATTGCTTTATGCAATTTATATCGAGAAAATCCTTCCTTCAGAAGTAAAGGTAATTCAATACGCTGACGACATCTGCTTGTACGTTACCAATAAGGACTTAGAGTCATGCGAAAATAAATTAATCGAGGCTATGCATAAAATAAACCACTGGTACCTAGCAAATGGTTTGACTATTTTTCACCTACAAAAAACATTGTGGTCTGTTCAGCCTTTCTTTAGGAACTCAGCTCATTTTGGGACATAAATCTTATAAGGTCAGCAACACTGTAAAATTCTTGGGAATTTATTTGGATAAAAACCTGAGATGGAATTCCCATTTCAGTTACATCAAAGAAAGAGTGAAAAATATGTCAATATACTGCGTATGATTACTCACCAATATTGGAGAGCAGACTGGAATATCGGTTATTATTTTATAGAAAAATGTAAGGGCAGTCTTAGACTACGGGTGTTCCCGTCAAAACTTGTAGGTTTTTTTTATTTGTTAAGGTAAGCAGTAAAGTAAGCCTGACCGGCTAATGCCAAAAAAAAAAAAAAAAAAATCTGTCATAGGAAGTCAAAATTATGTTGCGTAGATCAAACTAATGTGTTAAAGTGTATTTATAGAATAGGTTTTTTATCTTTCTTTGGAAAATGACCTCCACAGGTTTTCCACAAATTTTCTATTTGTACATTCTAAGATTCATAACTTTAATTTGAAACATTTATCTGGAAAAATTTATTTCCGGAAGTTTCAAAGAGCAAGTTGTTTGAATGTTTCAGATTCCTTTTTTATTTACATCGCCATCCTGATTCTTACCATTAATTTTGTCCCGTATTCAATGTCCAGAAAGTTTGTCCTTGAGAATAAAACGTGAATAACTCTTCCCACATTAACAATTTTATTCTTCCATTTCTAAGATGAATTATAGTCCTTGAAACATTAAGGAATATCCTTGCATTGTTATTTATATATAAAATCTGTGTTTCTGAGATTTCTTGTACGCAAAGCGAATGAAGAAATCTTTCGCCTTTCTAATCCTTTGTTCCAAACTTTATTTTAACTTTTTTGCCAGATTTCTTTTTTTTTATTTATTTTTATTTTACAGTATAAACAACAGTTACGTTTGGTCGTTGTTAATAAAACAAACATCTCACTTCTACCATTCTTTATCAGATCCTGAAGAAGGACACCAAGTTGTCTGAAACCGCGATAATAAACTTTAAAAGTCTAAAAGTTCTTTCTTTAGCCCCAGCTAACCAACATTTTATTTGTTTTTATTTTATAGTTAGCGGCAGATTTGGAGGGTAAAGAGACAGTCAGTGTGCTTCCAACGCAGCAACTTATAGACAATCAAACACATGTGATAACATCAACCACAAGCTTGGAAAGAGCACAGCAGGAACATCAACAGCACACACCATCTACCACGAAGAAAGGAAATTTCTTTATAGATGCATCAACATTACACGATGAACATGAACTATATACTACAGCCATAACGTCTAGTTGTACAGTGGCTACAACTGCACACACACTGACCTCATGTATTACTTCCACAACCACCGAGGAAAATACTAGTGTTGTTACTAACAGCAAGGAATATATAACCACCGGAAAAGTGATTAAACTACAAACAGAAGAAGATGTACGTGCAGAGGAACAAGTACAGGAAATAGAGGAAAGTATATTATGTGAAAGTGAAATTGTTAATAAAAGAAATTTGGTAATAAATAAG
This sequence comes from Triatoma infestans, assembly GCA_011037195.1. Lineage (NCBI taxonomy): Eukaryota > Metazoa > Arthropoda > Insecta > Hemiptera > Reduviidae > Triatoma > Triatoma infestans. Next base: position 12,203 of record JAAEAF010013475.1, on the reverse strand, counting down.
TCTGATTTAGATATAAGCAACAGTATAGTCGATAACAATAGTACAAATGAAACAAAATTAATAGAGCAAGTATTAGAGATAGACAAAGACTTAGTTGTAGAAGAGACAACAAAACGGCAACTAGATAGTGATGGCGTTATTCTAGAGAAGGAGATAACGCGAACTTTAACCAGAAGAAATACATTTGAGTTGGAATTGAACGAAGAACAGAAGGCAAGATTAAAAGAAGAATATGAAAAGTCGAATGGTATGTATTAAGTATTATTCTATATTTTTACTTTCTCTTAATCCCAGTAAGAGGAATCGTGCCAAATTTTCAAAATCTAGTTTTCATCGGAAATACATGTTTTGGGGTTTCCCTGAATATGGAAAAAAAATCTGGTGTGAAACACTCACACAACTTTCTCTTACTCCAGTACTCAAAATTATAATTGACAAATTTTATAGTTAGTGTACCAAATTTAATGAAATTCGTCGAAAAGTGAAACACTGTCCAGTAAAACTGTCCGGTTTACTAATTTCCTTGAAACTCGGAATTTGGGTCATATATTAATTTCTAGTTATTTAATTTGGGATGACAGAATTGTATAATCAACTGTGATAGCATTTTAAAGAAAAACATAACCCCCCTCCCCCAAAAGTCCCCTTAAATGAATTTATCAGGGGAAAAGTTTCAAATAAAAGTTGTAGCTCTTTATATGTATAGTTAACAACGCTGGTTTAAAGAAAATCGTTGGAGCCATTTTCGAGAAAATACCAGAAAACTGAAAATTATATTTCAGTAAAAACGCACTTCCGGTTATCTATTTTTTTTCAAACTCGGAATTTCAACAACATATTTAATTCTAATTAACATTATTTAGATGACAGAATTGTCTAATATACTGAAACAGCAGTTAAGATGAAAACCTAACCCCACCCCTCCCCCAGAAGTGCCCTTAAATGAATTTTCCTGGAGAAATGTTTCAAATAAAAGTTGTAGCTCTTTGTATGTGTAGTTGATATAGCAAGTTTAAAGAAAATCTTCGGAGCCATTTTTGAGAAAATTGCAAAAACGTAAAAAAAACAACTAGTAAAGTGGTACTTCCGGTTGAGGAATATTGACACATAACGCACCGTCAGATCCCATGGTGATACCTAAACGTAATATCAAGTTTGAACTTTCTACGATTTTTCGTTTTTGAGCTATGCTGTTCACATACATACACACACACACAGACACACACACACACACATACAGACCATTCGCTAAAAACCACTTTTTTGGACTCGGGGACCTCAAACGGAATTTCCGGTGAAACTCGATATCGAAATTGACACGATTACAATACTTCCTCTTACTAGGAGTAAGAGAAAGTAAAAATGTTTTTAGCAAATGGTCTGTGTGTGTATGTATGTATGTTTTAACAGAATATCTCAAAAACGAAATGGAAGCTTAAACTTGGTATTCTGCATCAGGACACGAAGATTTCGAGCAAAATCCATCAACTGGAAGTGGAACTCTTTGTGTTTTTACTTTGTCCACTTGTCCCTGATTTTTTCGAAAATGGCTCCAACGATTTTCATTAAACTTGTATACTATCTACACACATAAAAAATACTTAACACTTTTATTTATTACTTTCTCTTACTCCTAGTAAGAGGAAGTATTGTAATCGTGTCAAATTTTCGATATCGAGTTTTGACCGGAAATATCCGTTTTGAGGTCCCCTGAGTCCAAAAAAGTGGTTTTTACCGAAAAAACGAAAAACCGTAGAAAGTTGAAACTTATATTCCGTTTAGGTATCACCGTGGGATCTGACACTACATTATCTGTCAAAATTCCTCAACCGGAAGTACCACTTTACTAGTTGGATTTTTTACTTTTTTGCGATTTTCTCAAAAATGGCTCCGACGATTTTCTTTAAACTTCAAACATTAACCACACATACAAAGAGCTACAACTTTTATTTGAAACATTTCTCCGGGAAAATGCACTGAAGGGCACTATCGGGGGAGGGGTGGGGTTAGGTTGTCATCTAAAGTGCTATTTCAGTTTATGTAGACAATTCTGTCATCTAAATAATGTTAATTAGAATTAAATATGTTGTTGAAAGTTCCGAGTTTGAAAAAAATTGGATAACCGGAAGTGCGTTTACTTTACCACTTTATTAAATGATTTATTCTCTTTTTCGCAATTTCCTCAAAATTGGCTTCGATGATTTTTTTGAAACTTCACATATAAACTAAACATGCAAAGATCTACATCTTTTATTTAAAACATTTCTTTGGGAAAATTCTTTTAAGGGAGGGGTGGGGTTATGTTTTTCTTAAAGTGCTATCATAGTTGATTATACAATTTGTATTATCCAAACATAATTAATTAGAAATAAATAGATGGCTGAAATTCAGTTTCAAGAAAATTAGTAAACCGGAAGTGCGCTTTTACTGAACAGTTGTTTCAGTTTTCGACGAATTTCATTAAATTTGATACACAAACTATGAAATTTGTCAATTATAATTTTAGATAGATAGATAGATAGATAGATTCTACCGGGGGAATTGGCTATTCAGCCTACGCCACCGCGACACCCCGAGGATCTATTGTGGCACCCCCCTAGTTGGAGACCCTCCCCCTATCCTGTCCTTAACCGGACTGTGGAATTGGGGGGGGCTCCCAGGTGGTCAATCAGAGCACCTGCCATCAGAGCACCCTCTCGAGTCCTGCTTGCCTTAAAAGACTTAATAGGTCCGAGAGAGGGCCCTGGCTGAGACTTGTTGGCACCAGCTTCTCTTTACCAAAGAGGCGGTACCTTAGCCAAACCAGCCCCTCGCACTGACATACCACATGCAGTGCCGTCTCCTCTTCTTCCTGACAAAACCTACACAGGCTATCCGTTGCCAGGCCCATGCGATGCATGTGCTTATGTAGTCTACAATGGCCAGTGAGAATGCCAACTGCTATCCTTATGGCCACCCGGCCTAGTTGGAGTAATTCTGCAGTTAGCTTGGGCGAGTAGCTATGGATAAACTTTTTCGCTTGCCTCTGGCCTGGAGTTTTGACCCACCATTCCCTTGATCGGTCCTGCATCCATAGCTTAATGGATGCACTCCTGAGGCATCTTGAGACACCGCAGAACGGCTCCGGCCCGATAAGCGCTCTCATTGAACCCTCCGGGGCCAGGCGGTCCGCCGCCTCATTGCCTCTGTGACCCGAGTGCCCAGGTACCCAAACCAGGAAGACCTTATTATGGCTACTAATTTCCTTGAGTGCACCTAGGCAGTCCCACACCAGCCTTGAGCTGATCTCCCGCAAGTCAATTGCCCGCAGAGCAGCCTGGCTATCCGAATAAATGACGACTCTGGAGTTATACACTCCCCGTCTTCTTATTTCGGCGGCGCAGATAATAATCGCGACTAGCTCCGCCTGAAAGACCGTAGCTAGCCTTCCCAGGCTCACCGAGATATTACATCCCGGACGAGCCCCGTACACGCCGGCTCCCACTCCATCTTCCGTCTTGGACCCGTCCGTGTACCACACAGATTCGCCTGCATTTGGCGACCCATTCTTCCATGCCCCTCTGTCTAATATCAGGACTTTGAAGGGTTTTTGGAAGTCATACCTAGGAGTCATTATGTCCGTAGGCAGGCCCAAGATCGGGTCCGCCTCCAGCTCCTCCCATAGGTCTTGGTACCTCCCAGTATGCCTGGGATAGATGGGCGCTTGTCCCTGTTGTAGTCGTGCCACAACTGCTCTTGCAACGCCTTGGACGTGAATGTGGAGTGGTGGAAGGTTTAACAGGACCTCCAAGGCCGCAGTGGGGGTAGTCATCATAGCACCCGTCGTACTCAGGCAAGCCAGCCTTTGAATACTTCCAAGCGCTCCCGATGCCCCCATCTGCAAGGTCTTTGTCCACCACACCACCGCCACGTGGGTTACCATTGGTCTCACTACACAGGTATAAATCCACAGAGTCATCTTCGGGTTTAATCCCCAACTTTTACCGCATAGCCTCCTGCACCTACCCATGGCGATTTTGGCTTTGTGTGCGGTAACATTAATATGAGAGTTCCATGTCAGCCTTCGGTCAAAAATGACTCCCAAATATTTGGCCTCCATGGCAAAGGGGATCGCGACCCCTCCGAGTACTGGCTGTTGTAAGCCTTGTAAATTCCTCTTCCTCGTAAAAGGAACCACTTGAGTTTTGTGGGGATTGATGGAGAGACCCTCCGCTCTACACCACTTGTTCACAATATTGAGCGCCCCCTGAGTGCGCTCCGAGACAGTTGCCACGAACCGCTCCCTCACCACGATTGCCAGATCGTCCAAGAACCCAAGGCAATGAAAGCCTTCCGCGGTTAATTTCGTCAGGATGTCATCGGCTAATAGCGTCCACAGCAATGGCGACAAAACGCCTCCCTGCGGACAGCCTCTGCTTGCCCTGGCCACAAGAGATGAATTGTCTATGGTGGCTATGTTAGTCCTTCCCAATAGACTAGTCCTTATCCACTGAACTATCGTAGGGGACGTGCCCCTTCTTGTCAGTGCACCAACAGGAGACTCTGAGGACACGTTGTTGAAAGCGCCCTCTATATCCAAAAAGGTGACTACCGCAATTTCCTTGTCGTCAAGCGACTTTTGGAGTAGCCTATTTAGGTCATCCAGAGCCAAGTCTACGGATTTCCCTGCCTGATAGGCATATTGGCGATTATTAAGCGGATTAATCCTCAAAATCTCGTCCCTTATGAACCTGTCAATCATCCTCTCCATCGCTTTCAACAGAAAGGAGGACAGGCTTATCGGCCTAAACGACTTTGGCGTTTGATCTACCGTCTTCCCTACTTTCGGGAGGAACACGACCTTCACCTGTTGCCATTCTCTCGGTATGAATCCCCAGGTCAAACAGCCTCTGAAGATCCTACATAGGTGTGGTATCAACACCTCCACCGCCTTCTGCAAGAAGACGGGGTAAATCCCATCCACGCCTGGTGCTTTATAGGGCTTGAACCTTCCAATCGCCCATCTTAGCCTATTTGGCTGTATGACGGCAGTTGTCAATTATAATTTTAAGAACTGGAGTAAGAGAAAGTTGTGTGAGTGTTTCACACCAGATTTTTTGATACATTTTCCCGGGAAAATTTATTTTTGGGAGTTCTTGGGGCACAGTAGCGTTACGTCTTTCCGCTAAAGTACCACTTCAGTATAATATGTGGTTCTACCATCTATACAGTATTAATACACATTAGAAATATTTTTAGAATTCCAAGTTTGAAGAAAATCGGTTAACTGGAAGTGCGATTTTGCAGAATAGGTTTTTGAGTTTTTGTAACTTTTTCGAAAACAATTACAACGATTTTCTTTAAACTTGAAATGCTTGCTGCACATTTAGAAATCGAAATGCTTACTGCATAGAATGAAACTTTGGAGGGGAATGAAACTTTGCATAGAGGGGTATTGGAGGGCTGTTAGTTATTGTAAATTTGCACAAGCTTTCTTAGTTTTGACATAAGGCGCTGCTCATAAGGCCGCTCAGGTTTACAAGTAAAATCCCCATTCCATTTTTATGACCAGCCCAACTAAACATTGTAACGATGGAATTTCATTCAAAATTTCTTGATTAAATTTTATTAATTAGAGTAAGAGAAAGTCGTGTGGATGTTTCACACCAGATATTTTTATTTGTTACCCTGCCATAATTGAAAATTGTGATTTTAACACAAGTAACACATAACCTTTGAAGCCTTCTCATTTCGGAAAATAAAGTTATTATCGGTAGAGTTTCAATAAAAATAAAATTTTGCAAAAAATTTAGCTACTGTAGAGCTAACAGTAAATAAGTCATGATTTATTATTTTATTTTAAGGAATCTTTCAGACAAACCACTTTTTGTAACGCGCTCTGACTGGCGCAACCATTTCTCAAATCGTGCTGCATTATTCAGTTCGAACGGACTGCTAATCGTACGTCAGTCTTTTTTTAATGATCTCCTTAATAAGCGTTTATCAGTAGGGGAGGATGGGGCTTGTTGTTACAAATTTCAGTTAACATTTTTTAATTGCTGTATGTTGCACTCAAAATTGCTAAAAATGGATTAATTTATTGTCTCATTTATTTCTACTAATTATATATTTTTTTGAGATTTTTCAAAATCAAGTAACACTTAAAAAATTCAAATACTATTAAAATGCTCATACTGTAACAACGTGCCCTTCGGTGGGGTGTGTTGTTACAGGCGGCGGGTAAGTTGTTACAATATATAAAATACATTTGGGTGTTTATTTTAAGGAAATAAAACTGAAATATGTTCAATAAACAAATTATCAGATCTTTATTTTAATAATACGAGCAGCTTGATTATGATCTAAACATGGATTATTACAAACTTAAATGCTTGAACATTCATTCTCTTTGTATTCACTGTCACTATCCATCTCTAAGTCCGAGTTACAATTGTGGCATTTTTAACACATTTTGAATGGGCCCATCTTTTGCACTGCTTGTATTCAACCCATTTTTTCCACTTTTTGACTGCGATCATGGTTTTAGACATTCCAGGCACAGCCAGTCCTCAACTTATTCGCCGGAACCTGATGAGGGAAATTATTTTTTTGATTCTCGTTCGCAACTTTGGAGGCATAGATTTTCTTTATGTTAGAATTGCCAACTTTCTCGTTTTTCTTGTTTTTGCCTTCATTTCTTTTAAGATCTGCCGTGATTTGATTTAAGATATGTAGTGGGGCAAGTAGTTACACTGTAACAACATGCCCCAACCAAGTGTAACAACTAACCCCACTGACGCTATTTCACTAATTAATCCGTAAACACATAGGTCAATTAATACTAGCGCAACCATACTGGATTGAAATTGTTGGTAAGGATGTATGAATTAACAGTATAAGTATGAAAGCCTTACCTTTAGTAGTTTTCAGATCACAGCTTTCGGTTTCAATACTAAAATGTAGCTTTCACTATGATATTTAGAGGAAAGTCACATAATGCCGCCATATGCAACAGAATCTTAGCGGGATCAGGTTACAACAAACAGCACTCGCATATCTCTCAACTTTGACCACCTTAGCAAGTGCTTCTCTCAGCCAATTTTTTAAAAAAATACACTGTAACAACATGCCCCTGTAACAACAAGCCCCACCTTCCCTTACAGTTAAACTTTACTAAAAATATATTCTCTTTAGAGGCAATAAATACTGGCCATAATCACGATCCTCTCTATGTCAAGGTAACTGGAAATATTGTAGTATCACAAGTAAAAATGTAGATCAACTTCCCCGCAGTTCATGATTACAAAAAATCAGGGGAAACTGATTATTAGGAAACTTAATAGGTTAAATAGCATATTCTTATTGCGGTAAGAAATATTGTGATCGTATGAAATTGTTGAAATAGAGTTCTCACCGGAAATAGTATTTTTGAGATTTCCTCCAGAATATGAACCTATGTATGTAAAAAATATCTCAAAAATGATGTCAAAAAAACTTCTAAACTAAATCCGGCACCAAGTTTTCGATCAAAATCCTTGCATTCGGAAGTGCGATTTTGTTGATTTTTTTCGGTTTTTCACTTTCTCCAATATTGCAACCTACAAATGTTGAATTTGCACAGAATTTTGTTTATATGAAGAAACTTTCTAACTTTTTGTAAGAACATAGATACAAAGGACTTCTCAAACATCTTGTTAGTTAGACTAATTTGTATTTTTTGTTTTTTTGTTAACTAGGTTTCAGTGATATAAGTGGCACTGAATTTGATATAGCAACTACTGAGAAAACCGAAAACGAGAAGAATAAGACTTACAATATAGTACAAACTGATGAAATAATTACTAACACCGTAATAATCGATAAACCTGAAACTGGGGATGATGGGCATTCTCCAGATTCATTGAACAATGACTTTCCCTACGAATCGTATGCAGTTGAGGTCAAAGAGGAAGAAATCATCAGTGAGATGAGCCTAATTGTTGACTCGTCTTTTGGGAAAGGACATGCCAGTGATGTTTTAAGATCGTCAGCTTTACAACCGAATGGTAATGGTTCTTTTTTGTTTACATTACATATAATATTATAATATTCCTAGGTGGAGAAGTGCGAGCAAAATTAGATTCAAAGCTAGAGAATGGGCCTTAGAAAGTCCTCTTGCTGATATTTGTTGTGTAAAACAACAGCAGTACTGTAAGGGAAAAAGAACTAAAACTTCTCAGGGATCTTGTAATTTCATGGACATGAAGAGTACATAACATGTTCACTCTAACATTTTAGTATCACCTGCAGGGATAGTTGACCTGTGTGTTGGATTTACCATATCCACTACAGCTCACCACGCACACGTACTTTCACATTACATAGGGCACAGGACACAGATTATTATGTACTATACAAAATCGGATGCGAAAGGGAAGTGAAATTGATCTTCTAGTAGCAAAGTATTTGGATTTTTAGTTATTCATTTAATACATGTAGAGTGTAACATTAAAATATAGCAATTTGCAGAGGAAAGTGAATGAATTCAATAGTGAACAGAATTCAATAGCGAACGGAAGTGGTGGTAATATGGTTAAATTCGTGCACATTCTTACTCTTGACAGCTTCTTCAGGGAACTTGGGAGTTCTGGCGAGTTCTTAGACTGCGACCCTAAATTCTTATGGCCTGCAGAAGCAGTTGATTTTTGCATCAACGCAAACTACTTTTCGTTTAACGTAACAATTGACAATTTCTAGCTCACTACCATGCACAGATTCTCTGTCTTTTAAGAGGAAGTATTACGATCGTGTCCATTTTCGAAATTGAGTTTCCACCAGCAGTATATTGTCTTGCGGACTCTCGAGATGGTTTTAGAGAATTGTGTTACGTTTGTTCACAACAAACGGCTGGATGGATATTAGCACAGACAAAAACGAAAACCTGCAGGAATTTCAAAATTGATATTCTATTTAGATACTTCAGTGAATTTAACATGAGCGATTCTGGCAAAATTCATATTTCGGAATTTCCAGTTCACTGAAAGATATTTTTCAATTTTCGCCATTATCGCAAATACAACCTAGGAGGTCGGCGTCGTGTTTTTGAAAATGGTCGCATGGCCACTCGGCTTCAGCCTACCACAAGGATTTGTGGGAAGTGAGTGTTCTGGTGGAAATATTCTGGATCATAGGATTATGGTGAAGTTTAATTTAGAATGGAATTTTGTGTAGCAAAATTTGGGCTAGCTCTGAGATAAATAGAATGTTTGGGACGGAGTGGATTGTGTGATTGGAGATGTAGGGAGCATTAACTACAGTTCTTAGGATCTTAGATTGATTGTAGGGTTTGAAGTCTGTTTAGGTTGGATTGTTTAGCAGTGCCGTAGAGTTCATTGCCGTATGTCCAGATTGGAGCTAGAAGAGCATTGTACACTTTTTTTTGTTCTTTAGAGTCAGTTTTGAACGTTTTTCAAATAGTCTTTTTAGCAATTGTATCTTAGGTTGCAGTAAATTCGTCTGATTCTGGTATTGAGGTTCCATATGTTCGAGAAATTGTACTTGTATATAATTGTACTTGAATATGATTGAATGAAAGAGGAGGAAGAGATTTTCTGTTTAGGGTGAATACTATGTGTTTGGATTTAAGCTAGTTTAATTTGACCTCCATTGGCGGAGCCAAGGTTCAAGAATGTGAAGCACGGGTTGCCAAGACGCCATATGAGGGAATATAATTGCAGGTTATCTGCGAATGTAAAGGTAGTTTATTTGGATGCGTGGTTAGGTCAGATGTACATAGTGGGGATGTAAGAATGCTTAAATGAGCTCCTGCGAGAACCGGATAAATAAGAGAAGAAAAGAAACCTTTGGATAATTCGAAGGAAACGATCGGTGAGATACATTTAAGAATCAGGTAATAGGTAGAAGGTAGGATGCCTTTGAATTTGTAAAGTAACCCTATATGCCGTACCCGGTCAAAAGCTTGAGATATGTCGTAAGAAGATTCCTGGACAATACTTGTGATAAAATATTAAACTGAGGGCATTAATTAGAAAATGGTGAATTAACATATGTACATATTTTATTTAGGAAGCACATACACATCAGGCTTATATATATCTGACTGCCTCACTCTACATACTCTCTTACATTGGTAGCGCTCTAGCGGACACATTCTTAATTACTTTTATTACACCTTCCTTCCTAACAATTTTTATTTTATTTTTTGAAATCCTCCCTATTTATTTAACTGCCTACAACTTTTCCACTTTTTAATACCATTGTGTTCCTCCTTACTGTTTTATCTCCTCGTCTTTAATTAATATGATCTAGGAGTGTTACGTTTTCTTACTACAACCGCTTTTTCCATATCTTGCTATCCTAATCTCTAAATCTAACTTTATTTCCAACACCCAACTGTCTTTTAATTGTCTATCATAATAGTATTTTTTTTTATTTAAGGGTTTAAATTTTTGTTTAAAGTTTTTGGCTTTAGTATTGTTTTGGTGACCGGAATTTTAGTTCTTAATATTCTTCCAAACATCATTTCCGCTGGGGAGTAAGATAAGCCCGCTGCAGATGTACCACGATATTCAAGTGGCTCATTCAATATTACTTCCATTACTCTTTTTGAGTATAGCTTTTGTAATTCTATAGCTCGTTCGGCAAGAACGTTTAGGATATCGAGGGCTCGTTGTAACGAATTCAAAATTCCATTCTTTACTGAATTCTTTACATTCTCTACTGCCAAAGGCTATCGGCTTTTATTATTTTCGGTTTTCCATGTATTGCAAAAATTTCTTTTAATTTTTGAATAATTTGTTTCGAATTTTTAAATTTTAGTTTAATTATTTCTATACCTTGAGAAATAATCTGTAAGAAGTAAGTAATCTTTACTATTGTAATAAAAAATAATACGACAGGTTAGATATCTGGGGGTGTTATTGGACTGCAAGTTGAGCTTCATCCCCCATGTTAGGGACCCACGTGACTGATCGGAGAAGGTAGTGAGTAGGCTAAATAGTATAATAAGAAAGGAGTGGGACCTTTCCAGAGGAGTAGCAAGGATAATGCACCTCTCTGTATTGGTTCCGCAGATTGTGTACTGTGCGTCAGTTTGGGCCCGCCGAGTGCAGCTCTCGGTGATAAAAAGGCATTTATTGGCAATGCAGCGGTCAGTGCTGTTGTCTTAGGCCACTTCAGCAGAACGGTCTCCACGGAGGCCTTGCAGTGCTTACAGGTTGCCTTCCGCTAGACTTGGAGGTGGTTAGAGCGGCAAGCAGATATTTTTTGAGGAGGGGTAAAGCGGCCTGTTTTGGGCATCTTAGGGTTCCGTCTATGCCTGAGGACGTGGGAGAAGACCCGGGTGTGTGACTGCGAGAGCAGGGTAAGAGGAGGTTGGAGGAGAAGTTGATGGCGGAATGGGAATCGAGGTGGAGGGCCTCCATGAAGGGCAGGACCACGTTTTTGTTCTTGCTAGAGGCAGGTGCCGGCAGGCGTATTGTCCCGAAGGTAATTTCATATGTCGTATCTCGGTTACTAACAGGTCACGGCTTTATAAACGGCAAGTGTAGAATGGGTTTGGTGGACAATAGGAACTGCCGTTGTGGAATGGAAGAGACCGCGGAGCACATTATTTTGTCTTGCGGCATGTACGACGATCTGAGAACCTCTATCTGGCGCAAGGTGGGCATTTATTGTCAATTCAGCTTGAATAATAATTCTTTTCCTTTGTTATTGGAGAATGGCCCGGCCTATGAGGCCTTAAGGGAGTTTGCGGTCGAGGCGTTTGGGCGCCGATTGTCGTGGAGCCTTGTAAGGCGGAGTTAGAGCAGGTTGGAGGGATTGCTTTGGGTGGGTTATTTTTATTTATTTATTTTATTCTATTCTTTTTTTTTTGGAGTTTTCCACGTATTGTATTGTTTGGGGAATTGCTGGTTCTTGTTAGGATATACGTCTTGGGATATATGGTATGGGTGTGTTCTACGTTATGGGTTTACGAGGCTTTGAGTGGATGTATTTATTGCGTGGTTGTGTGCGTGTGGCTGCTAAAGGTTTTATTCACTTTATTTTTGTGGTTCTTTTGTTAGTGTTGTGTTTGTTGTTGTTTCTTTTGGGATCTGTGGGTTGTTGGGTGTTGTTCCTCCTTGTTGTTGTGTTGTAGATGTATCAGGTTCCTTTGGCTAGCATGTTTCCGCGCTGCCTACGTGGCTGGTGGAGGAGGGAGGGAGGGCAGGAATTTTCTTTCG
>JAAEAF010013474.1:0-82006 GCA_011037195.1 Triatoma infestans | reverse complement strand
AGCAGTTGTGAAAGGCCTTAAGAAATTCAGAATTTATCTCCAGGGAATACTCTTCCGTATTGTCACTGATTGTCAGTCTTTTCAGATGACTTTAAGGAAAAAAGACTTGTCGGTACGTATTGCGAGATGGGCTTTAATGTTAGAGGGCTACAGATTCGAAATAGTACACAGATCAGGGTCTAGAATGAGACATGTTGATTCCTTAAGCCGATATCCATTGCCTGAGTTTCTTGGTATTGAACAACATGACAGTGAGTTTTTAATTTCTCTAAAAAATGCTCAACACCAGGATGAAGAAATTGAAGAGATAATAAGGAATCTAAATAGAAAACCGAATTTTAAGATGAAAAATGGCGTATTATACAAGGAAGAAAATGACGAGTTACTTTTTGTTGTTCCTCGCAGCATGCAGGATGAAATTATTTTCAGAACACACGCAAGTGGACACTTTTCAATAGAGAAAACTATGCTGCTGTTGAAGAAAGATTATTACTTCCCGAAGATGAAGGGAAAGGTTGAACAGGTAATAAAAAACTGTGTTTCTTGTATTCTAGTCCAGAAAAAACAAGGAAAGAAGGAAGGCTTCTTACACAGTAATGACAAAGGAGATCAGCCTCTACAAACATATCACATGGATCATGTAGGACCTCTAACTCTTACCAAGAAGAGGTACAATCATATCTTTGTAGTTGTTGACGATTCACCAAATTCGTCTGGCTGTACCCAACGAAAAGTACAGGAACGGAAGAAGTACTTACTGGCTCGTCTTAGGAAGCAAGCTGCAATATTTGGCAACCCATCAAGGATAATCACTGACCGGGGCACCGCTTTTTCTTCCCATCACTTCAGGGCGTATTGTGAAGAAGAGAAGATCAAACATGTGTTGGTAACAACCGGAGTTCCACGTGGTAATGGGCAGGTTGAAAGAATAAATAGAATAATCATCCCTCTCATTACTAAGTTATGTCACCCCAAACCAGAAGAATGGTGGAAACATGTGGACTATGCTCAACAGATCATCAATTCTACCCCGAGCAGAAGTACGGGTATTACCCCATTTAAATTGTTAATAGGTACGGAAATGAAAGTGAAGGAAGACTTAAGGTTGAAGGAACTAATTGAACAAGAGATAGTGGATAATTTACAGGTGGAGAGAGATGAAATAAGAAATAAGGCTAAGGAAAATATTATCAAAATTCAGGCGGAGAATCGAAAATGTTTTAATAAGAGGCGCAGGGCTGCAACAAGTTACAAGGTAGGTGATCTGGTTGCAATTAAGCGAACCCAACCAGGCACCAAGCTTCAGACCGCTTACCTTGGCCCTTATGAGGTAATTGAGGCCAATCCAAATGAAAGGTATCGGGTGCGGAAAGTCGATTGTCATGAGGGACCAGTCATTACCACATCAGTCGCCGAGTTCATGAAACCTTGGAAGAAGTATCTGACGATAAGCAATGGAGCTGAAAACACTAGGAATGTCTCAATGATGACATCCGATGCTGACGAAGATGAAATCGATGACAGTGAGAACGATTACCCCTCACCATCAGCATTCCATGATGTTCTGCACCACTCCTCGCCACCATCGCCTACCAATGATGAACATGATGATGTTCCAATATCCACGAGGACGAGGAAGGAGTCAGGAAGGCCGATTGTAGGATGTGGGAGAAATTGTGTTGGCTGCCGCTAGAGGGCAGAGACAGAGAGGTTATAGAGACAGTCAGGTTAGTTCTCAAAAGTGTGTGTAAGTTGTAAGTGGTTTTCCTGTTGTTAACATCAAAAGTTGATTACTATTATGTAGTCGTTTATAATTAATTACTTTAAAAGGAAGATAGATCTTGTGTTGTATATTTTGTATAATTACATTAAAGTGAAACAATCACTTGTGCAAGAGAATAAATAAAATAACTTTATTCTTAGACAAGACTTGTTGGTTATGTCCCAATATTACTACATATGTATATATATGTTCACCAAAAAAAATGCTTTTATTAAATTCTAACTTGTGGAACCAAATTTTCTTCTTTCCCCGATTAAAATATAGATTATTTGCATGATATATTTTTTTAAATCAGCCCTATTAAAAATTCGTTTACAAATGCCACGACATCACTCTCAACATATTCTTAATATAATTTAAAGATAAATTAAAATCATTTAAAAATAAGCATGATAATAAAAACGAATACAATTGATTTCCTCTATTATTTATTTTAATATCATCTCCAATTTGCAGTTTGCTGCCAACCTTCTTACATATCAATTTACTTACATATTTTCTTGTATTAACCCTGCTCGTATTCCACATTTATGTATTACTTGTACAAGTTTTGACTGTCCATAAACTTTGCATTGCCATTCAAACTTTATCTATTCTTATTAGTACAGTATACTCCTGAAATAACTTATCCCCCCCCCTATGTTACGCCTATTCCTCTATAAACGCAGCAAGTTGTGCGGCAGCTCAGTGGAGGATGGGGGGGTTCAGGAAATGATAAGGTAAAGTCAGAAAAAACCCAGAAGAGGAAAAGAAAAAAGAAACGGGGAATACACTAGGAAAAAAAAAGAAAAGAAATATATTAGGGGTTGCAAAAAAAAGGAGAATAAAATAAAAATAAAAAGAAACAACCAAAACCACTTAAGAATAACAAAAAAAATTAATTTGCCACAAAAAAATAAATTTGTCTTTATGAAAAAAAAGTTAGGCTGGGCCCTAGACTCGAACTTACTATCTGCTGGTCCGTGTACTGCTCACTTAAGCCATCCAGCTACACCATCACCTTGTACGGCGGTTCCCTCTTGGTACTCAAATAGTTTACCTACATACAGGTTCAATGGGGAAATAAGAACGACTGCTTTTACAAGTTTCCCATACAATTTTAATTTTCCCCTTATACAACATACATTATTTACAAGTCTGACGATTAAAAATAAAATAAAATAAATTCACCTGTACGTATTAAACAAGAAAACAAGAATCAAATCAAATACAACTGATTTAATTAAATAAAACTAACGAAAATTAGCCTACTCGGCACAAAAAAAAAAGTTCTAATCTTCTATATGCAATATTTTTAGCAGAACTAGTTATAAAACAAATAGATATATCCAATGGATATATTCTCGACAACAAATCTATCACCTGGGTTAGTATTTAAACAGTTCGTTTTTTTTTGTGTTAATTACATGGCACCTGTTTTATTGTGGGCTATTTTTGTTCTGGTGTCCCCTTCCGATGTTTGATTTCTCTCTTTCTGTTTCTTTCTCCTTAATCCGGCCAAGCCGCCTGCTGCTTCGCAGCTCTGATGTTAGTGTCTGAGAGAAAAAAACACTGTCCACCTCAAGCTTCAGTGGTCACCTGACCTGAGACGCACGCTTTCTCCTATCCCTTCCTCTTCTCACCCCGTCCTGTCCTCCTCTTCGTGGTTCAGCTGGGGCGCATGCGCAGTCAGCCAGCGCCGTCCACCTTGCTCTCCAGTCAAGACTCCAACACGCCTAATTATAAATTCTAAACTAATTCCCTACCAACTAACCTAAACCTAACTTAACAATAGCTTATTCTAATTCTAACTTAACTAATATCTACTAAACTAATTCTTACACCTAATTCTTAATTAAACTAGTACTAACAAATAATTCTTAATTAAACTAATTCCAACTTAACTAATAGTTGCGAGTTTATTTTGAGGACCAAGAGGGACCCCCTACAACAAAATTTTGCGTAGCAATTCTCCCCTTTCCCTCAGAAAAAGGCCAGAGTCGTGAGGATCTGGGGTTGGAAGGAGTTAAGGATTTGGTTTCAGGTCCTTCGTGTGCCATGTACCCAGAGATACCCCCTTAAAATCCTCTAGCAAGTAAGTATCCCTTCCTAATTTTTCTCTTACTCTACACTTCACGTATCTAGGTGCCAGTTTGTGTGCAAAATAATTGGCCGCATCAGACTGCTGGAAGTTCCGTTTCCACACCGTATCCCCCGGAGAAAACTTTTGGGTGCGCCTGCGTAGATTATAAGTTTGTTTAGCCCGCTCATACGCCTGGGCTAATCGGCTGGTTATGTCCTCATATAATCTCGTCAGTTCCCCCATTTTTGCGGCATAATCCTGTCGGTTAGCAATCTCTGGGACTTCTTCGCTATCAACCAAGTCCGAGTGCTGACTTCCAGATCTTGCTAACTCCCGCCCGAAGTTCAGGTACGCTGGTGTATAACCTGTCACCTCATGTACCGCAGTCTTTACTGCAAAGGCAACCTTGGATAACTGCTTATCCCAGGTCCTTTGATTGTCTCCTACATACGCGGATAACATTGTCTTAATTACCCGATTGGGACGCTCTGCGGGGTTGGCTTGGGGGTGATAGTATGGGGTGTACCAGAGTTTCACTTGGTACTCTTCTGGGTTTTTTCTGACTTTACCTTATCATTTCCTGAACCCCCCCATCCTCCACTGAGCTGCCGCACAACTTGCTGCGCTTATAGAGGAATAGGCGTAACATTTGGCGCCCAACATGGGGCCCCCTACAACAAAATTTTGCGTAGCACCTAATAAAAAGCTCGGGCTTAAGATTCTCCATTGGAATGGGTCAAGTTAAATCAGAAAAATTTGAGAAAGAAAGAAAGCAAATCAATTACCCACAAAGAAGTAGACAATTATAAATGGAAAGTTATAAATAAAGGGGAAATGATAATATTGAATACAAAGGCTAAATTAATTGAGCACCCAAATTTTTAAGCAAACTAAATGAGTGGAAGAAATGTTAAAGCCTTGAAAGTATAATAAATCTGCATAAAAAATAAAGTGAAAATGGAATCAAAATTAAGAGAACAAAAATTAAGAAATAAATAATTGTTAAATGTTTACAATATAAAATAAATGATTAGATCTAAGTATATTATATCGTAAAGAAATTGGGTATTGCAGAGTCCTGCCTTTACAGAATAAGTGTCCCTGTTCGGGCGCCAAAAAGATGTGTTGTACGGCGGATAGAGGTCCGTATAGGCCTTTCCTATTTCGCCGCACATTTCTTGTATATTAAATGTACTATGAAGTAAGGTGAGAGGGACTGTTTAATTTAGGTACCAGAGTTATAATAATTGGAGATCTAAATGCGAAACACATTGGGTGGAACTGTGCGAGCAATAACATCAATGGCAAATGTTTGTTAGACTATTCTTTAAGGTTGGGCTTTAACATATTATACTCTGATGAGCCAACATATTTTCCTGCTAACTCTCAGTGCAATGCGAGTACACTAGACCTTATCTTGTTAAAGGGTATATCAAATATTTCAACACCCATCAGTAGGGCGATGCTAGACTCGGATCATAACCCTGTTTTCTTTGAATTATTAGAAAAACCTGAAAGAAATCCGTCAACTTACAGATATGATTTCAGTAATGCCAACTGGCGGTTGTATAGACAGCTGATAAACGAACGAATAACATGTGCAAAACCTGCAATAGAAAACAGCCACGATTTAGAAAACGTTGTAACAAACTTCACTGATACTTTAATTCAAGCCTGCAGGCACGCTGTTCCTCTGATTAAAGCAAACACATTTAATAATGTACTCCCATTAAAACTGAAATATTTAATAAAAATTAGAAACATCATTCGCAGGACATATCAAAAATACAGAATATATAGACTAAAATCTTTAATTAATTATTTAAATACATTCATAAAAACTGAAATTAACAATCAAAGAAACAAAAATTTCACTAAATATGTTGGATCACTAGAGGCCAGCACTGGTACACTATGGGCTACGGTTAAAAAACTAAAAGGTAATATTATCCATATTCCCCCACTGCTATCGAACCAACAGTATGTTTATTCTAACATAGATAAGGCAAATGCTTTCGCGTTGCACTTTGAGAATGTTAGTAAACAAAACAAACATCTTGGAACAAAGTACCACACAAACAGAATAACTCGTAGAGTAAAAGATTACTTACAACAAAATAGTATACAAAATGTGACTTACAAACTTACTAGCCCGCGTACTTTAAATTTGATAATCAAAGCGCTCAAAAATAAAAAATCTCCTGGTTCAGACAAAATAAATAATAAGTTATTAAAAAACTTACCTAAAAAAGCAATAGTTTACTTCACATATGTAATTAACAAAATTATTTCTTTACAATATTTTCCAAAACAATGGAAACACTCCACAGTTATAGTTCTACCAAAGCCTGGTAAGGATAGTAAGTTGTTGAGCAGCTACAGACCCATCAGTCTGCTAAATACGCTCAGTAAAGTGGCTGAAAAAATTATTCTGAGTATCATCAATCAGCACTTAGCCCAGAACAACATTCTCATCAACGAACAGTTTGGCTTCCGGAAGGGTCATTCTGCCACAGCGCAGTTGGCTCGACTGGTTGACAATATTACCGAGAAGTTCAATGAAAGAAAACATACCGGTATGTTGTTACTGGACATAGAGAAGGCCTTTGATACCGTATGGCATGTAGGCCTTCTCTATAAAATGATAATTTACGGTTTTCCGGCTTATGTTGTGAGTCTGGTACAGTGTTACCTGGCTGAAAGAACCTTCCAGGTCCAAGTAGGTGATATTCTCTCTGATAGAAGGGGTCTAGTGTCAGGAGTTCCCCAGGGTTCTGTCCTTGGGCCGGTACTTTTCAATATTTTCCTAAACGACATACCAGTTAAAGACAATGTTTTGTTGTCCCTCTTCGCAGACGACACAGCCTTGTATGTGTCGTCTTGGCGAACGGACACAATCACTAACAGACTGACACAGAATCTTCTTAAGCTACTAAAATACTTCCATAAATGGAAAATTAAAATAAATACAGAAAAAACCCAAGCAATATTTTTCACAAAAAGACGACCGACTTTACGGAACCAGATAACTATAGCTAACAGACCAATAGAATGGGCCCCCACCGTCAAGTACTTGGGGGTCACATTAGACAAGTCACTAACATTTACTCCACACATAAACGCAATAGTTCAAAGAAGCAAAGCTCTCATACTCCAACTGTTCCCTCTCCTAAATAGACATTCTACACTGAGTGTTGGCAATAAGATACTGTTGTACAAGGTTCTGGTCAGACCTGTGCTGACCTATGCTGCTCCATGTTGGAGTATAATGAGTGAGACCAACCTGAAGAAATTGCCAAGGGTGCAAAATAAGTTTTTAAGATTTGCTATTGATGCTCCCAGATATATCCCAATTAAACTCTTGCACGAAAAAACAAAAATAGAATTTATAATAGAATTTTTAAAGGAAATATGTACAAAGTTCTTTCTTAGTACAGCTTATAGCGAAAATAATATAATCAAGAACATAGGATGTTACAATACAAATTGTCACATTAAACATAAGAGAATTAAAAATATAATATGCCCACCACATCAATAAAGAGACTACTATAGAGCTGGGTTTTTTTATTGTCATTTTTCCCAGCACCACAATGTGAATCATTAATTATGTGATAGAGAATTTGATGAAGTGGTAAAGATGAAAATCTGGTACACTTAACATTGTAAATATGTAAATATCTGACAATAAAATTATTATTATTTAAAAAAAAAAATAAAAAAAAAATAAATAAAGAATATTTCTACGTAATATAAAATGAATGAATTTAAATGAAGCAAAGGAAAGTGGCCACTTGTTTTGAAAATATTACAATAAATATTAGTTAAGTTGTATAGAACAATAATTATATTAATCGTTCTGTTTATAATAAATATTTTACATTCTAGCAAAACTGAAAGTTAACTTAATAAATGAATTAAGAAAAAGAAAGAAAAATGATTTTAACAAGAATAAACAGAATACACGGAAAATTGAAATGATTTAAATTATTAATTATAATTTTAAATGTAAAATTGTATGCTTACAGATAATACAATGTAGTATAAATTAGCGGCGTGAATTTATAAAAGGTAAAAAAAAGTTGCAACGGTGGTTGGGTCTTGAACCTGCGCTGTATACTTATATGAATGGTAATCGCTCACGCTACCACTGTGCTAGCAAATTATGCTACGATGTAGTCGTAATGCTCCTACTTATTAAAGCGATGAGTGGCCTGCCATCTATTGGTAGAGTTGTGCATGCGCAAAAAATACTCGTACGTTTTTCTTTGTAAAATGTAAGTGCACTTACTTTTTTTTGATGGTTTTCTTTTGTCACCTGTTCAGTTTTCTTCTTGAAGTGAAAAGCATCTGCATGAAGCGAAGAATGCTGTGGCGTGCTCCAATGTGGAGAAAAATAAAAAGAAATAACTGAATTGAATTGAAGAAGTTGACTGGAATAACTTGACTAGATAACAGCGGTGTATGCGTGTGTGTGTGTGCCCTGGGCAAGCTCTAAGCGACTACTGACTGTTGTTCGTGGTTTACATTTTACAGTACAAAGTTTACATTTTAGAGAATTTTTAATTTTTAATTTTGTTGACAATCATTTTTAAGTTTACTATTATTATTTACTATTTTCTAATTTTATGTGTGGCCTTAACAGTAACTTAACCTTATAACCTCCCCACACACATATATATATATATACAACCAACAAGTGTGAGTGTAACAGAAACATTTGCTCTGACGATGGATGAAAATCCGAAACCGGTCAGGGATCTTTCGTTAAATACGTCGTAGCATACATAAATATGCATAAAATACCGTATTTTCCAATTATTTGTGATATTCTCGAAAACGGCTCAACAATTCTCATTAAATTTAGTACCTCAAGTACACATATAAAGCGCTATAATTTTCATTTGAAGCATTTCTTTGGGCAAATTCATTTGAGGGAGTGGTGGGGTTATGTTTTCTTCTACAGTGCAATTTTAGTTTATTATACAATTTTATCATCTATATAATATTAACTATAATTAAATAAGTTGCCAGAATTCCGAGTTTGAAGAAAATCGGCTGACCGGAAGTGCTACTTTACTGTTTGATCAGTAAAGTCTTTCTCCACAAAGACAAAAACGGGTTTCTTTAAGCTTGGTTTACTAACCATTCATACAGAGCCCTATCACTTTTGTTTGTAACAACTTTTCAAGAAAATTGATTTTAGAGAGTTTGTGACCGGGGGGGGGGGAAGTCAAGTTCCCTCAAAGTTTAAGATTACTAATACAGTGAGTACAAATTGTAAGTTAGAAGAAAGTTAATCAATTAGGAGTAAGTAAAAGTGGTGTGCCTATTTCACACATCTTTTCGTTTCTCCATATATTTCATAATTTACAATTAAAATAGCTCATGAGGAAAAAAATAAACAAGTCTGTAGAAGGGACAGTAGGAGTCTTTCATTTTCAATTTATAAAAAGTTATTGTCCTGATATCGGTTGAAAGTACCATCTCATTTTTTGTTCAGACACGGGGTGGGAGAATTAATTAAAAATAATTTTTTCTCTCTCTTGGTTGATTTTCTAAAGTTTACGAACAGCGAATTACAACCCATTCTGTACGGTTGTTATGGAAACTGGTTGTGAATATTGAGGTTTGTTCACACCATATTAATGACGTACATAAGTAGGGACTCAATGTTAGCACAAGTTTGGTTTATTCTCAACCATCTTGATTCTCTAATTCTCTAATTCAATACTATTAGCATGGTAGAATAAATGGTCTGGTGGAATACAAATATATAGATGATGTTGTTTTCTACAAGGTAACCAAGAAAAACAGAAATTTATCTCCAAAGTAAAAGATTCGGCCAATTATTCTATAAAAAAAAATTTCGTACGAAACCCTCACACCACTTTCTCTTACTGTAATTAAGACAATTTTCTTTAAAATTACAATATTACAATGTTTAGTTGGGCTGGCCATAGAAATAGTGGTGGGGAGACAGTCCCCAAAAATATTCTTTTTTTTTGTAATATGTTTCAAACAAAAGTGTCCGCTGTTTATCTGTGCAGTGGACATTCCAATTTTAAATAACATCGTTATGATGGTTTTCGAGATATTCCAATAAACTGAAATTAGTATTTAGTAAAGTCGCAATTCCGGTTGATGAATTTTGCCGGAAACCATCGAGTCAGATGTGATGGTGGTAACCAAGATTGAGTTGACTAAGATTTTCCGTTTGTAAGATACTTTGTTCAGACAATTTGCTAAAAACATTTTCTTCGTGCTCAGGGTACCTAAAACATGTATCTTCGGTGAAACCTTAATTTTGAAATTTGATGAGATTGCAATAGTTCCTAGTAGAACAATCAGTGTATAAATTTGTACTCCTGGTCTCGAGAGTGCCATTTGAAAGTATCCAAAACAAAGCCACTTTAATAATAGATATATACTTTCTCTTACTTCCGGCATGGAATGAATTGAGATCGCGTCAAATTTTCGAAATAAAGTTTTCTCTGGAACCCAAAATGTAAATTCAGAATAAATAAAAATTCTCCTCTGGTAGTTATTATGTTGGATATGTTTACTAGGTGTAATGGAAATGTAAACGCTAAAAAAAGAAGACACACTTCAAAACCAAGAGATCCCTTTATTACTTCCTTCTCACACACCACGTCTGTGGTATATTGAGCACGAATTTGGTCTGTAGGTCATGCACACTCCAATGCCGGCATCTGCTCGTCTGGTTTCTAGGAACGATTCGCTGGTTTCTAGGAATGTTTCGGCTTTCGGAGGACCACCTCTATTTACTTACAAATTCACGTATTTACAAAACACAAAAATCGCTGAAAATATTTTTCCGTAAGGGGGGGTCCCCAAAATATATATTTCTCGTAAAAACAAAAATTAACAAACTGGAGTTCTAACTGGCGTTTTTTCTTCAAATTTGGATTATGTATTTTGTCATTGTGAGTGTTTAATTAGGGTGATCGTTAGTTAAATAAAGAAATAACAAGAAAGAAACAAAAACAAGAAAATGATTTCATTAAAATAATCATAAAATTTAAAAAATATAAAAAATAAATAACGGTTCTTATAATAAATAGTAAACATTAATCTAATTACTTACAAGTAATAATCTTATTAGTTTTATGTAAACTAAATAATATACCGGATGATTCTCTTAGTTGGCTGATCGGCCAGGGGGTCTCATAAGAAAAACACCTCATAGACCACAGTCATAATTGAACACGTAGTAATTAATAGAGCATACAAATTTTCCAAAGATAGCCCCTGAAGAAGGCAAACAATGTTTGTCGAAACGTCGGGGTATTAATAAAAACACTTAAAAAATTTTGTAGTGTTTTTCTTATGATACCCCCTGGCCGTTCAGCCAACTAACAGATACATCTGATCATTTCTAACGGCCAACAATTACTACAATTCCATAAATAATATAATAGAAAGAAAACTTTCTTTTGTTTTATATTATTCATTGTTAACATGTTGAACTTATGCAATAAAATTGAACATTTTAAAAGCAAAATATGATTTGATTTTGATCACATACAACGTAGAACAGCAACACATAATAATAATAATATGACACTATACGGGAAAGTTCTCCCATAACTTTTCTAAACTCAATTTCCTCCGGAAAAGTGTTTCAAATAAAAGTGCTGTGCCCAATATGTGATTTGATTAGTAATATTCCAAGTTTAAGGAAAATCGGTAGCAGCCATTTCGGAGGAAAATCGCAAAAACTTGTTTACTTTCTCCAACTGTATTCGTAATTAGTATAACAAATTTAAATCCATCGGTGTTTTTATGGAAAAAATTGTAGAAAACTGAAAAACTGTTTAGTAAAAACGCACTTCCGGTCAACCGATGTTCTTCAAACTCGGAATTTTGTCTACATATTTATTCTAATTATTACTATTTGATAGAATTGTATAATGAAATAAAATAGCATTTTAAAGGAAAACATAACTCTATACCTCCACCAAAAGCCTACTTAAATAAATTTTCCCAGAGAAATGTTTCAAGTAAAAGTTGTAGCTTTTCGTATGTGTAATTACAGAAAAAGTTTAAAGAAAATCGTTGGAGCCATTTTCGAGAAAATCGCAAAAAAATACGGAAAAATCCGTTCAATAAAGTGGTACTTCCGGTTGAGGAATTTTGACAATTAAGATTCTGTCGGAGCCCATGGTGATACCTAAACGGAATGTCAGTTGATGCGATTTTCTTTTCTGAACATTCTGCGATTTATCGTATTTGAGCTAGCCTGTTCGTCTACATATTAAAGCGCATCACACATTTTCATACCATTTTCTAAAAACCACTTTTTTGAACTCTGGAGAAAAATCGCACGTTTAGACGAAAGCTAATTTATTTCACAGCTAATATTATGTGGCTGACATTAAGTGAAAATTAGGTAATCGATAATTTTTTTTTGCGCACAACTGCCATGGTCATTAGCGCCCTTACAAACTGACTTTGGCATTCAACTGCACTGATCGACCAGTCTTATCAATAAATTGTCAGTCATGATCCTCAATCATTATTTCAACATGCCATCCAATCTCTCTACCATACGAGAACATACAAATAAATAAACTCATTCCAATAAATACATTCATTCCAAAATAAACACCATTTACACCTACCACTATTGTAAATGCTCTGTACTTTTCGCAATCCGTTGCTCTTAAACCTATATAAAGAAACGATATATTATATAATATTTTGCCAAATAAATATACTACCAAATATACCCGTATATATCTATACAATACGAATTACGAAACAATATATATAATATATTATATATATATATAATATAATATTTATAATTATATTCTTCACTCCATCCAAAATCTAAATAAATATTAAAATAGATATATTATTTTCTCTTACCTCTCTTCCTTATCTTCTCTTACTTTCTCTTACCTATATATTACTTTCTCTTACTCCTAGTAAAAGAAGTATTGTAATCGTGTCAAATTTTCGATATCGACTTTACACCGGAAATTTCCGTTTTGAGGTCTCCTGAGTCCAAAAAAGTTGTTTTTAGAAAATGTTGTATGTATGTGTGTGTGCGTGTGTGTATATATGTATGTGTGTCTGTATGTATGTGAACAGCTAAGCTCAAAAACAAAAAAACTGCAGAAAGCTCAAACTTGATATTCGGTTTAGGTATCACCATGGCAACCGACAGTAGGTTGGTTATCTGTCAAAATTCCTCAACCAGAAGTACCACTTTACTAGTTTTTTTTTTTAAGTTTTTGCAACTTTCTCAATAATGGCTCCGACGATTTTCTTCATACTCGGTACATCGTCTACACATACAATGAGCTACAGCTTTTATTTGAAATGTTTCTCTGGGAAAATTCATTTAAGGGCAGTTATGGGGGAGAGGTGGGGTTAGGTTTTCATCTAAAGTGCTATTTCAGTTTATTAGACAATCATCTAAATAATGTTAATTAGAATTAAATATATTGTTGAAATTCTAAGTTTGAAAAAATCGGATAACCGGAAGTGCGTTTACTTTACCATTTTACTAAACGATTTTTTTCACTTTTTCGCGATTTGCTCAAAACTGATTTGGAATCCAAAGAAATACTACAACTCTTCCTTGCTTATGCAATTCTCTTAACTGCTCATAGATCATACAGACTAACGGGTCATTTGAAAATTTGTTTTCAATAGCCTTCAAGGAACTTTCGGAGTCCGAACAATTACAAAGGTTATTTTCATTTGCTTCTCTCGCATAGAGTAATGCCCGTTAATGCAAAAAGTTCAGCAGTATAAACTATAGCGTAATGACGAAGTGTCCATCCTTTCGTTACTTCTTCTACATAATATCACTTCCCACCCCTTCTTGTGTCTTCGAGCTATCCGGTAAAAGATTATATAGCCTTTACCTCTAACTTACACATTAACTCTAAAAACCTTTTCTTTGCCCCATTGGTGGAACTTCTTTCTTAACGCATATAGCAAGATCTAGGCTAATTCGAGCTTTAGAAAGGATCCAAGAAAGGGGTTCAATGTTCAGAGTTGGTGCCAATTCAGTTCCTCCTTCATGTAAAATTCTCTCGCTCTTATCCTAAACGACGGGTCGAGTTCTCAGCTGATTGTATACAACAAGATGAGGGTTTTCGAAAATTACAGGATAAATAAAATGATTCCTATCACTCCATTTCCCAACAATATATGTCAATGTAAGTGTCTCCCTATTTAATTCTGGGAATTCCACATGAATACTAATAGGAAGGGGACTTGTTTTATATGCAACTGTCGCTATATATATTCCTTGGCTGTTTAGTCTATCCAGTTGAGACAAACGATATTTCCGGAATGAATTACACAAGCTGCACCATATTCAATTTTTGCCAAACAAGCATTTCAAGTATACGAATGATTATTTCCCGTTCAGCGCCCCAGTTGAAATTTCCAATAATTTTTAATAGATTTAATGCCCTCTTGCATTTTTTAACAGCGTACTCTATATGTGCATTCCATCTTAGTTTAGAGTCTAATACCAATCCTAGCAGTAAGTGCCTACATACTGTTTAGTTTGGCAAAATTTGAAACCTAACTTTCCCGTATTCTCAGCAAGATTATCAATTGCTCTCTGTAGCGTTTCTCCGACATCACTTAACTCATCTCCCGATAAGTATATTGCTAAATCGTCAACGTCCAAGGATTTCATTACCGGCGCTTGAATACGATCTGCAAGATAATTGACTATAGTGATAAAAAGGTGACGCTCAAGATAGACTCATGAGGAATCCCATTTTCTTGTGCGAATAGATCAGATTTGACCGTTCCCATACATACGCGAAATTTTCGGGATATTAAAAAACTTTCGATAAATTTAGGAAGTCTTCCTCTAATGCCCCATAAATGTAATTTTAACAATATTCCATGTTTCCAGGTCGTGTCATATGCTTTTTCTAAATCAAAAAAGACAGCCAATATATGTTGCCTCATTAAAAAACTATCCATTATGTAATCTTCAAGGGCAGTTAATTGATCTAATGTAGAATAACTTCTTCTGAATCCAGCTAGGTACTGGCTTAACAGTTTCCGCGAATCTAATGCATATTGCAGTCTAAAATTGACTGTACTCTCCAGCACTTTACTTAAACATATAGTGAGAAAAATATGGCGATAACTCGCTGGACAGTAGGAGACCGAGCTAGAGACCACAGCACAATATTTAGCGAGGCACTCAGTTACTTGTTCTATATCACTGTAAGTTCTGTTTTCGAATTCAAGGATCGATACAGATGGAGGAGGGCGTTTGCAACCAAAGCTTTCACTTTAGCCCAAACCTCTTTCGTCTTATTCATAGTTTGTACCTAATTTGCAAAAACTTGCTTTTGCATTCCTTGTAATCTTCCTTTCTCTCGCTCTACTCTTTTTATATGCAACTATGTTTACCAATGTAGGCTGCCGTTTGAAACGGTTGAAATTTCTTTTCTCCACTTTAACAGCCGCAGAGCATTCTGATGTCCACCAAGATACTGGGAGGGGGTATGTGTTTCCACCTATTTTTGTATTGATGTATCCGCAACCTCTCTAATTGCATTTTTAAATTATCAGCATCTAGGTTTATATTTCCTGTTAATAACGGAATGATAAGCTGTTCAACAAACTTAGTCCAATTGGCTCCTTTTGTATGATATTTTATTGGTATTTGATAAAGAACTTTTGTAATACCAGTCTTGATTATAATTGGGTAGTGATCACTGCTGAACAAATATTTTATCGGAGTCCATTCTAATGATGTAGCCAAAGAAGGGGAGGCTAAACTCAAATCTGTGGCGCTGAAATATCCGTCATGTGAATTAAAAAAGCGTAGGAGTACCTGTACTTAGAAGGGCTAAAATCTAACACCTCTCATATCAGATTTGCTCCCCACCATGTAATATGACTATTAAAGTCGCTTAATATTAATAACGGTTTAGGTAGACTCACAAACAGCTCTTCAAGATCATCTCTTTCCCACTGAATCTCCGGTAAACAGACGGACACTACAGTGACTGTAACCGGTGTTTTAAAGCGAACAGCACGGCCTGCAATGGGGTGTCTAAAACAATCTCCTCCGCAGAAACGTGTTTGCTCACATAAATCGCTACCTCAGCGTACGTCCACCCTGCCTTATCTGCGCTTCTTTTTTGTTCCCTGGCTTCAAGTGGGTTTCTTGAAGACATACCCCTAAAGGATTTTTCTCATTTATTACATTATGAAGTCCTCGGCAATCTACTGAAGAAAAGTATTCATTATTTAAAGGCAAGAAACTAGCTCATATTTCAAAATTAGGATGTATCTATCCATTATATTTTTCGATTAGTAACTAGCTTGAAAATTAACATTTAATATATAAATACATAAATAAATTAATTAATTAATTAATTAATTTATAAAGTATCCATCTTGTATACAAAATAAATAAATCTATATTAAAAACAACTATTAATTACGCTAAATTAAACAATGGCTAAAGTAAATAATAAATACTTATCAGCTTTTACTTACAAATATTCAAGTAATTACTGACCTAATAAGTGAATAAAAAGTAAGTAATACATTTAGTAATTGCTTTAATCAGTAAACCTTATTTTTGTATCAGTAATACCTGAAGAAGGTATAACAAAATGTATACATCAGTAATTACTTAAGTAGGTGCGAATAACCCAAGAATATCTGGTATTTTATCCGTCTTAGCATGCATATTTATTTTCTTCCTGACCGGTTTCGGACTTTTCACTAAGTTCGTTTAGAGAGTTCACTTCAACGTAATGTTTCTGAAGTGACCTCTCTACACGACCTTGGTGAATTTGCTCTGACAATGGATGAAAGTCCGAAACCGGTCAGGAAGAAAATAAATATGCATGCTACGACGGATAAAATACCAGATGTTATCCAGCATTGCGGATCCATCCACATATTCAACACAAGAATACTTTATAAGCTCTATAGTATTTACTAACACAACATGTGCAAGAAGGTAGCTCAACACATGCCTGATAATTTGTAAACGAAATTTTGGCTAGACAGGTATGGCAGTTTGTATAAATTTACGTCACGGAAAAATTTACAAAAAGCGACAGAATTGAATCTTAGAAAACATAAACAACTTCTTCGTTTTGAAGAAAGTACAGTTGAACAACTAGCAAATAGTTTCTTACCGGTAATCAATGAAAAAAGATGGTGTCTTGTCATCACAACAGAAATTCGAGATATTTTTACAATATATTTCTGATCCTGGACTTCAAACAGGCGCAGATGAAGATTTTGGGATTCATCGAACTACGGTTTCTAAAACTTTCCAGTATGTATTAAACAGAATATGTGCTAAGGCCTCGGACTGGATTCATTTTCCATAAAATATACTTGAGATTACTTGTGTGACTGGAGCAGTGGATTGTACTCAGGTAGAAATCAATAAGCCAAAACAATTCAGTGATGTATACATAAATCATGAGGGTTATCCGAATATCAACGTTCAAATTTCTTGTGATGTAGATGAAGTGATTATGACTATAGATGCTTCTTGGCCTGGCAGCATCCACGACAGTCGTATCTGGAAACGAAGTTCTGTTCTTCAAGTTAAATCGAAATTTAAAGGGGCTGCTTGTCTTTTAGGAGATAGTGGCTATGGAATTGCTCCTTGGCTAATAACACCGTTTAAGCCACCACAAAGTCGAGAGGAAGAATTGTTCAATAAACAACATTCAAAAGAAAGGGTTACTATCGAAAGAGTTTTTGGTCAACTTAAAAAGAGGTTTCCGATTTTAGGAAATCCAGTAATTATTAGATTAACAAATGTGCCGAAATTGTTCGTACCTTGTTCGGTCTTGCATAATTTGGGAAAACATTTTAATTATAACTTGACTCATTTCGATGATAATTTACCAGATGAATCAACCGAAAATGTTGAAAAACACTATTAATTAAAGTCTGTGACGATGAAAATGACGCTTTTATTCGAAGAAGAGGACAGGAAAAAAGGAACAATATTATGGACATATTTTTAAATAATCTTTAATTATAGGACATGTAATAAATACATATAATAACTGAATTCCATTAATTTAAAATAAAAAAGAAAATTAGGAATTAAAATCAAGTAGTTTCCTAGTACTAAGTATTTACTTACAAGTCCATCTAGTTATAAGTATTTACTTACAAGTAAGTTCCAGTAAAAACTGATGGGCATAAGTGTTTTTCTCAGTGTTAGTAAACAGTTATTCACTCCGCTCTAAGTATTTACTTCCCTTATGAAAGATTTACTTTACTGAATCAGTTTTAACTTTCGAGTAATAAGTATTTATTTTTCACTTTGGCCAATATTTACAAAAAAATACACACCTATCTAATAAATAAATATTAAAATAAATAACAATATTTTCTCTACAATATTATAAAATCATTGCTATATGCATCACATTTACAACTAACAATAATTATATTACTTAACTATTCCTATTATTACTACCCCTACTGGTAATTTTCATCCCATTCCCGTTCGGTCCTTTTCACCTCCTGCAGACAAATATATCATTTTAGTACTATCTCCGCCGTCATCATAGGTTTCTCGCTCTTGAGTACTCAATTGTCTATTTGCCGCAGATATTTTAGTTGATTCGCATTCATACAGTTTCTCATTTTCAGGACAATTTATATTTTCTTGACTGTCACTGGAGTCACTGTTTTGTTTTCTGGACCTCTTTGTAGATCTAAATTTGACAACGAGCAAATTCCAGGATCCTGCGCAATCCAGGGTTTTAAGCGTTCTATTGTTTTAGCCTGTTCCCATGGACGGGCCTTCTGGTTCAAGTGAGGGCTTATAACCTTTTGCCAGATTGCATGCGTTCTGATTGGGAAGGCTCCGGTCGTCTCTGCATAAGAATGCTTTGTTCTTCCTTCTAATTCTTACTTCTAACAACTGCATGTGCTTCTGGTTAGTTCATTTTGTACAGTGTTTTAAATTTTTTGATTTCTTTTTCTTCTTTACTTATTTATTTATTTTTTTAATTTAAGACGCGTCAACATCTATGGTCATTGGCGCAAAATTTACTGGCCTTCTTCTTCTTTAAATTTAATACATTCGACAGAACGTGACGAATGCTGTCCACCGCAGTTTACGCACGCAGGTGGATCGCGACATGGTAACTCTTCATGTGATGGCAAACCACTTACACCTATTTCACATTCTGCTCTGCATCTGAATGCTGTGTGTCCAAAAAGTAAACATTTGTAGCAGCGAAGCGGGGATAGAATGTATCTTCTCACCTTTAACTTATAAAAGGCCGCTACTACTTGTTCCAGTGGATCTGGAGTGTTAAAAGACAGAACCAAAGCTGAAGTCGCAATCAGAGATCATCCCTGTTTTCTGTTAATTCTTCTTACTTCAATTCTCCCTGGTCAGCTAAATAATATTTAATTTCTTGCTCCGTACATATCAAGAAATCACGACAGACAATGACTCCCTGCGAGGTATTAAGTCTTTTATTCTTACATCCATACGACTCTTATTCTAACCTGGGAATACGAGCCGAATATAGGGCAGCCAATTAAGTCGGCGAATCTTGTCGGGCCCCTGTACTGTCCGGCGGCTCGGGCGTGCCATCCCGGTTTATGACCTCTACCCTCTGCGAATGAAAACATCCGCACGCAAACCCCGCCCGCCATCCCAAAAGCTAAAGACAAAACTAAACCGCCCGCATTATGTTTATCTGAAGGTGGAATTATGTGTATGGAATATGTATGTATGTGTGTTTGTGTAGGTATATATATATATATATATATATATTGTGTGTGTGTGTGCGCGCGCGATGAGCCCAAACCGCCTATAATCATAGATCATTATTATCGTTTTTGAAAGCATATAGATTAGATAATGATAAGGGCAATTCCAACCTCTATGAATACAGTAGTATGAAAGGGTAGAAGGTTTTTAAATATAACCTACCATTGTGTTATTAATTAATTAAACAGATAAACAAAACCTTAACAATGATAACCTCCCCATAAATCTTACCCTTAACACAGGATGTTTGTTTACATACATAAACAGGCAAAAGAATAACAAAGTACAATAATAACTACCCACACAGCTTTTATAATTTCATTTTAACTTAATTGAAAAGTTAATCGCATAATTGAATGGAACATTAATTCTTCTCTCTTCAGATCCAGATTATGTTATTATTTTTCATTATATCTCACTATATTTATTATTTCTCTATAATCTTTTCTTTTTTTGTTGATTTAGGTTTTACAAAAACTAAAGTCTTGTTTAATAGTTTAAGTAATATGTTATAAACAGAAGAAATGGTAGCAAGTTCGCGAATTCCTCGGAGAAGGTTCAAACGACTTTTTAAACTTGGTATACTAACCTAACACTATTACCTAGCACTTTTACGTGCAAATTTTGTCCAGGGAAATTTTTGAGGGGCCTGAGAGGTTTTTTTATATCCTCAGATATTTACTTTCTCCTAGTTGCAACAAGTTCTAGTATATGAGGAAGTATAGCGATCATGTCAAATTTACGAAATTGAGTTTTTACCAAAAAAAAAGTGTTTCAACGAAAAATCTGTATGTATGTGTATGTCTGGTGTGCGTGTTTCAACGAAATATCTCAAAAACGAAAAATCACAGGTAGTTCAAACTTGGTATTCCATTTAGGTACTACGTCACACTCAAGATTTTTGGCAAAATCCCTTCAACCGGAAGATGACTTTACTAATTTTTTTTTTTAATTCTTCGCAATTTTTTCTGAAATCGCTCCAACGATTATTGTTGGAGCTTTGTTTATTGTCTACACAAATTAATCCTCATCACTTTTATTTTAAATAGTCCAGAAAAAATGAATTTTTTGGTGGGGTTCTGGTGGAACAGAAAGTTAATCTTCCCCAAAAAGTATCACTTCAGTACAATATATGATTATACCACTACATTAGAAGCATTGTTACACTTTCAATTTAAAGAATATCGGTTAACCTATTTGTTCGGTCGGCTCCCTTTGAGGGATTAACTCTGCCTCGATATTTTAACTTGGTAATTTTCCCACGCCTGTCTCTCTCACGCTCCTACTCCGCCCGTGCGTGCGTACGCGTTAATCCGCTTGCCTTTGAAATAATTTCATCGCCCGCATATTTCCCACGCTTCCCCGCATTTTCCCTCTCTCTCTGTTTTTGGTGGTGGGATTGCCGGCACCTTTCATCTTCGGACTGCGCGCGTTATTTTCGTTTCCCTCACCCTTCAAACCTTCTGTATTCCTCCAAACCTTAACTTCACTTCTCTTCTGTGCATCGTCTGGTCAACAGTGTATTGTGCCGTTCTCTTCTCTGTCGCCCGTCTAGTTGACCTCAGTTACCGCTTCTTCTTCTGTGGTGTACTTTTCGTCCAGCTCTCGCCTGTGCAACGTGTACTTCCGCTTCTTTCTAAGCAGTTAGTCGTGAGTGGAAAATTCGCCTTATATTGATTCGCCGTATTCGCGCCTTTCGATAACGAATTAATATTCGTTATCTTCTTGAGATACAAGTCGCGTCTTTCCTCGCCAACCTCTGGAGAATCAGTCACCTTCCGCGCCTGGGCTCTTCTAACACCACCAGCCGTTATCAACAACAGCGTCATCAGCTTACACGGAGCACTCTCACTCCCTTCCTTTCACCTGAGATCCTTTCTTTCCCACACACACACACGCCCACACAAATACACGTACACGCCACAGCTTCCTCGACCGTTCACCTATCGTCGCAGCTTCGCCGCTTGCGCATTCAGCTTCACCACTCTCCAGGTAAGTCGCAGCTTCTTCCTTTGCATCTCATTTTTATTTTAATTTTATTTATTTTATTTTTTTGTATTTCACTTCTTGGCGTACGTTCGCCCTCGCTCCTTGGGTGTCTGCCGCGCAGACATTTTTGGTCCTCCGGGCCGGATACCGCATCCGGTGGTTAGTTCGCCATCTTTACCATGCCCCGTAAGACGCCTCCCCCCGTCAGCGCCCAGCTGTCGTCTGTCGTCTTTGACAGACTGGTCAAAGAAGCTACGGAAGTGCTCCAGCAGCTTCTGGACGACCTCTTCGCCAAGCGGAAGAGTAACCAACTCTCCCCCCAATGCGCTTTGGGCATGCAACGCCTGGCAGAAGAGGAATTTTCCGCGTTCCTCCAACGGACGGAGCCCTACCTTCAGGCCTCCAAGCTGCCAAGCGACATGTCCGAGGAACGTCTCCTAGCCAAGCGTCGGCAACTCCGCGCCCTGTATCACGAAGTGCAGCTTGCACTGTCCGAGGTCTTGTGTCCTCCCGCCTCCGCCTCCGCCTCCGCTTCCGCACCTTCCTCTTCCTCTGCCTCCCGTCTTCCAGTTATTCCCGTTCCCACCTTCTCCGGCGATATCTGTCGCTGGGGGGAATTTCGCGCCTTATTTCAATCGATCGTCATCGACCAGACGTCGCTTTCCGATATCGATCGCCTGCACTATCTTCATGGGGTGCTAGAGGGCCCCCCCGCGCCATCATCGCCAATATCCCGTTAGTGGACGGTCAATTCGATCGCGCCTGGCACGCTCTGTGCACGGCGTATGATAACCGCCGGCACTTTGCCGAAACCCTGCTACAGCGTCTCCTCGAGGTTCCTTCCGGCACCCCCCTTTCGTCCGTCCAGAGCCTGGAACGGATACTCACTGGCCCTTTGGAAGCCGCTCACGCCCTATTGACCGTGGCCGCCCCAGATCTCGCTTCCTTCCTCATGTTTTCCTTGATCGCCCGCCACTTCGACGCCCAGACCCGGGAAGCGTTCGAACTCGAGCATGCGGCTGTCGAGTTCCCCACAGTCACGGACGTTACCGCCTTCCTGCAACGACGCCTACACGCCTTGCGCCTCATCCCCTCTGCCCCGCGTCGCACCGCCCCCTCGTCGCCTCGCTCTCGCGACTCCGTTCCTTCTCGCCCTCCATCCCTGCTGCCGAGGTCGCCTGGCCTGTCCTCGCCTCCTCGCGCCGCCCGCACTCCCGGCCTCACGTCGCCTAAATCTACCACGGCGACTACATCTCCGTCGCGACCCCGCTCTACCCCCTTGTGCGCCTACTGCCGTGGCCCAGACCACACTATTCGTCAATGTGTGGCATTCAAATCAATGCCCGTGGGATGTCGGCGCGAGTTTCTTCTGAACCACCATGTTTGCCGGAACTGTCTGTCCGATGGTCACCTTCATGAGCGATGCCGCTCAGAACAGACGTGCCACCTGTGCCGACGTCGCCACCATACCATCTTGCATCTCCCTTCCCAAAGCGTCCCCCCTCGTCATCCGTCTTCGCCCGAGCCCTCAATTGCTCTCCGCGCCCTTCGCCTCCTCGCTCGCCGCGCCAATCGACGTCTTCCTCCTCGCTCTCACCGCCTCATCCGGAGGCTGAGCGTGGCACCTCCCCGCCTTGTATACGGTGGGCCGACTGCCCATCACCGCCACCTCTCATTGCTGATCCCAGACCTCAATCGCCTCCCGCCTCCCGTGGACGCACACGTAGTCGGTACCTCTCTGACCCCTCTGTGCAAAATTATTGACCGTCGCTCCCGCTTAACGCTACACTTCGCTCGCCTCCACCCGTACTCATGCCCACCGTTCGCCTGCGCCTAGAAAATCCTCCGTATGGTGACCTCACTCGCGCCCTCGTCGATTCCGGGAGTCATGTGACTATCATCACCCGCGCCTGTGCCCAACGCCTTCGTCTACCGCTCCAGCGTTCGGACTCCCGAATCGCCACTCTAGGTTCCCACGCCTCCACCCTCTCACATTACCGTGCCACCGTCACCCTTTTGCACCCCGGTGATCCGCCTCGTCTGTCCGTATCCGTGCTGGTGCTTGACCACATCATTCCCCCCACCCCGCACCAGGCTCTGCCGGTCAACTGGGCCCGGCTGAAGCATCTTCGCCTCGCTGACTGCCGGTTTAACAAACCGGGGGACATTGATGTTCTTCTTGGGAATGATGTCCTTCCCCATCTTCTTCTCCCGGGCAGGCTTCCGCCTACCTTGCGTACCCCAGCCGCCTTTCATACCACTCTCGGCTGGGTCCTTTATGGGCCTTATCGCCCTCTGCCGTATGCGAAACGGGTACGGTTTACCGCATCCACCCGCGACAATGAGCGCCCCCCTTCTAGCGTTTCTCACCAACGCTCCGCGCCAGCCCCTCCATCGAATTCGCTTCCTGTTGCTGAGGGAAGGATAGCACCGCCTCACTTCCTGTAGTCCCGGAGACACCCGCCTCACTCGCCATTCCTCCGTGCATCTTGCCCCCTTGCTCTTCTCAAGGTGAGGAGGAGGACCTAACTCAGCTCGTCCGCCGCTTCTGGGAGGTCGATAAAGTGCCAGAAAATCTACCACTGACCACCGCCGAACGCGCCTGTGAGAACCTCTTCTCCCGCTCCGTCCAACGTTCCGCCAGTGGACGATATATTGTCTCCCTTCTCCTTATTGATGTCAACCTCGGGGTCTCCGTCGCCGTCGCCACCCGCCAGTTCCTCCGATTAGAAAAACGCCTTAATCAAAACCCCGCCTTACGTGACGCATATGTCGAATTCATGCGCGACTATTTGGACAGCGGCCACATGGAAGTCGTGCGTCCCGATGACGCGCCGCCCTCTTATTCGCCATACTACATTCCGCATCACGCGGTTCATCGCCCAGACGACCCGCCTACTAAGTTGCGGGTCGTGTTCAACGCCTCCTGCGCCTCCTCTAACGGCCGGTCACTGAATGACCTTTTGCTTACAGGCCCAAAACTTCAGGCCGACATCGCCACGCTTCTTCTGCGCTTTCGCCTTCACGCCTTCGTTTTCACCGCCGACATCCGGCAAATGTATCGCCAGATCCTGGTCACTCCCGAGCAGCGGGATTTCCAGCGCATCGTCTGGCGATTCTCCGATCAAGACCCCATTTCGTCCTTCCGCCTAAACACAGTCACCTACGGCGTGTCCTCCGCGCCCTATCTCGCCCTACGCACCCTTCGCCAACTAGCGACGGATGATGGGGATAAGTATCCCCACGCCCGGGCCACCCTCCTCCATGATGTGTACGTCGATGATGTCCTCACCGGCGCATCGTCAGAGGCGGAAGCCCAAGCCCTACGCGCCCAATTACAGCAGCTGCTCACGGCGGGCGGGTTCGAGTTGCGAAAATGGGCCTCCAACTCTCCTGCCCTCCTGCAGGGCCTCCCGCCTGACCATTGCCGCCTCTCTCCGTCTGAGGACCCCCTATGCCTGGACCGCGACCCGGTCCTCAAAATTTTGGGGCTAGGGTGGAACCCTACCGCGGACACCTTCTTCTACGCCGTCCGCATAAGCACTCCCGCCTCCACCAAACGCACCGTTCTCAGCCAGATTGCTCGCATCTTCGACCCTCTCGGGTGGCTTACTCCCGTCACCTTCCGCGCCAAACTGTTTTTCCGCCAGCTATGTCGCCTCCAATTGGAATGGGATCAAACCCTTCCCGAGGAACTCGTCGCGCCTTGGCATGACTTCCAAAGTCACCTCCCGGATCTCGGCCACCTTCAGATACCGCGCCTATTGCCCGACGTTCATCCCTCCTCAGCTCATCACCTTGTGGGATTCTGCGACGCCTCTGAATCGGGTTACGCCGCAGTCGTGTACCTCCACACCACCACTGCAAATGGCCATTATCACGTCCATCTCCTCACCGCCAAATCAAAGGTGGCCCCCAACAAATCCATATCCTTACCGCGCCTTGAATTATGTGGCGCCCATCTACTCGCCAAACTCCTCCACGCGGTTAACACGCGCATACTCCCGCACCTAGGCGCCTTTCTCACCGCGTTCTCCGACTCCACGGTCGCACTCGCCTGGATTCGGGGTGAGAGTCACCGGTGGAAGACCTTCGTCGGCAACCGCGTGGCGGAAATTCAAGATCTCCTTCCATCTAACGCGTGGCGCCATGTCTCTTCTCAGGACAACCCGGCCGATTGCGCCTCTAGAGGCGTAGCGCCTCATCACCTCCAGGACCACCCCTTGTGGTGGAAGGGGCCCTCCTGGCTTGCCACCGCCCCCGCCTCCTGGCCCCACGCTCCCGCGCCTTCCGTTGAGGAGTCCATCGAGCAAGAGGCCAAACCCCCAGCCTCGCTGGTGCTCGTCGCCAGCTCCGAAGACGACACCATCTTCAATCGCTTCTCTTCGCTGATGGCCCTTAAGCGTGTCACCGCCTATTGTCGGCGCTTTTGTTTTAACTGCCGCAACCCCTCCACCCGCCGCATTGGATTTCTCACCGCCTCTGAGCTTCAGGATGCCACTCTGGCCTTAGTACGCCTGGCCCAATCCACGCACCTGAATAAGGAACTCCAAGAGGCCCGTGACCCGCGATCTCGACATCGTCTTCTGCGCCAATTAAACCTCTTCGTTGATGATGAGCAGGTACTTCGCGTCGGCGGGCGTCTCTCGTCTGCTCCTATACCATATGGTTTCCGCCATCCCGCCTTGCTCCCCAAGAAGCATCTACTCACCCAGCTCATCATCGACGACGCCCACATTCGCCTTCTACACGCCGGAGCTCTCGCCACCCACGCCTACATTCGCCGCCATTATTGGATCTTGGATGGGCGCAATGTGGTGCGCCATCACATCGGAAAATGTAATCGGTGCTTCACCGCCAAACCGCGCCCCGTCATCCAACCCATGGGCAATCTCCCCGTCCAACGCGTCACCTCCGCCACCGCCTTCACCGTGACCGGCGTTGACTTCGCCGGCCCATTCGCCATTTCTTGTGCTCGTCTCCGTGGCGCGGTGGTCACTAAAGGCTACTTGGTGGCTTTCATCTGCTTTACCACCAAAGCCGTGCACTTCGAGATCGCGTCAGAGCTATCTACGTCCGCCTTCCTCGCCGCCTTCCGCTGTTTCACCGCTCGCCGTGGGCTCCCGACCACCATCTTTTCAGACAATGGCACCAACTTTGTCGGAGCCCACAACGAACTTCGGGAACTCGGTCGCCTGTTGGGTGATGAA
This sequence comes from Triatoma infestans, assembly GCA_011037195.1. NCBI lineage: Eukaryota > Metazoa > Arthropoda > Insecta > Hemiptera > Reduviidae > Triatoma > Triatoma infestans. The sequence goes on along the minus strand of JAAEAF010013474.1, from coordinate 55,163 downwards.
CGTCACCAACAAGCCGTCTGTCGCGCTGCCGCTTCCGCTGGCATTGAGTGGAGGTTCATCCCCCCGGCCAGTCCTCATTTTGGAGGCCTCTGGGAAGCGGCTATTAAGTCCGCCAAACACCATCTCACCCGCGTCATTGGTGATCAGCGCCTCACCTGACCACCGACGTCTAGGCGATCTTGAACTCGCGCCCTCTGTGCGCCCTCTCGTCCGACACAAACGACCCGGAACCCCTCACGCCCGGCCATTTTCTTGTTTTCCGCCCTCTTACCGCGCCTCCTGAGCGCGACGTTACCGCCCTCAATATCAATCGCCTGTCCCGGTGGCAATTGACCCAGCGCATCCAACAGGACTTTTGGAAGCGCTGGCGTCAAGAGTACCTTCATACCCTCCAACAACGCACCAAGTGGCTCCTCCCCGCTACGGAAGTCGCCCCCGGCACCGTCGTCATAGTCCATCAGGACAATGTTCCGCCGCGCCAATGGACTTTAGGCCGCATCGTCGCCCTCCATCCGGGACGTGACTCCGTCAGTCGCGTCGCCGACGTGCACACCGCCTCCGGCACCCTCCGCCGTCCTCTCGCCAAACTTTGTCCGCTCCCGACCCAGTGATCACTGAAGTCGAGTCTTCAGGGCGGGCGGGATGTTCGGTCGGCTCCCTTTGAGGGATTAACTCTGCCTCGATATTTTAACTTGGTAATTTTCCCACGCCTGCCTCTCTCACGCGCCTACTCCGCCCGTGCGTGCGTACGCGTTAATCCGCTTGCCTTTGAAATAATTTCATCGCCCGCATCTTTCCCACGCTTCCCCGCATTTTCCCTCTCTCTCTGTTTTTGGTGGTGGGATTGCCGGCACCTTTCATCTTCGGACTGCGCGCGTTATTTTCGTTTCCCTCACCCTTCAAACCTTCTGTATTCCTCCAAACCTTAACTTCACTTCTCTTCTGTGCATCGTCTGGTCAACAGTGTATTGTGCCGTTCTCTTCTCTGTCGCCCGTCTAGTTGACCTCAGTTACCGCTTCTTCTTCTGTGGTGTACTGTTCGTCCAGCTCTCGCCTGTGCACCGTGTACTTCCGCTTCTTTCTAAGCAGTTAGACGTGAGTGTAAAATTCGCCTTATATTGATTCGCCGTATTCGCGCCTTTCGATAACGAATTAATATTCGTTATCTTCTTGAGATACAAGTCGCGTCTTTCCTCGCCAACCTCTGGAGAATCAGTCACCTTCCGCGCCTGGGCTCTTCTAACACCACCAGCCGTTATCAACAACAGCGTCATCAGCTTACACGGAGCACTCTCCCTCCCTTCCTTTCACCTGAGATCCTTTCTTTCCCACACACACACACGCCCACACAAATACACGTACACGCCACAGCTTCCTCGACCGTTCACCTATCGTCGCAGCTTCGCCGCTTGCGCATCCAGCTTCACCACTCTCCAGGTAAGTCGCAGCTTCTTCCTTTGCATCTCATTTTGATTTTAATTCTATTTATTTTATTGTTTTTGTATTTCACTTCTTGGCGTAAAGTAAATAGTATAGGCGTATAAAAAAAAGCTTTCGCCCTCCTCCTTGGGTGTCTGCCGCGCAGACCCCGTAAATAATTTAGAAACTGCATCAGCAAATGAAATTCCTCTATAATTTTCTACACTGTGGAAATATTGTTGATTTAGCAAGTGAATGTGGCACATTACCGGATTTCCTTATATAATTAAAGACTGATAAATGATGTATCAAAAACGTTTGTGGGCAATTTTTATAAAATTCAAAGCGTATTCTGTCGAAGCCAGGGGCCTTGTGGCATCCAGCATTCATAATCACTGCCTCCAATTCATTCATTATAAATTCTGAGTCGCAATGTCGCCACAGTAATACGGGACTCCATATAAAATCGGGCTATACTTAGAAGTCGGGTCGGGTTAAGCAAATTATTAGTGTTCATACCATACGTCGCTTTATTCGGTACTTTATGTTAACACCGCATACAAACAATTTTTTTTTTGCAAAAACTTTTATTAGTGACCACATTTCTTTTGTATCTTTAATTCTTTCAAATTTTCTGTTTAATAATTCGTAATAGTTTTTTTTTGTTTTTATTCTGCTTTTTTTTTTTTATATTTATTATTGGCTTCCAAATATAATTGTTTAATTATCGGAATTCCGACAAATATTTACCACTTTAAATGAGCGTATTCTAAGTTGATTACAAACATTATCATACAATATTGGTTTTATTTCTTTAGGTTTAAAAGGTTGTGTTTGTTTACCATAAGCGCGGAATAATTTTGAACATTTACACTAAAACATATTATAATATGCAATACATCTAAAATGATACACAACAAACATTGATAACTGAATTTACCGGTCCTACCTACTACAAAAGTAAATTCCCCCCATAGTCATCAACTGCTCTTCCATTAAGTCATATAAAATTACAATCATCTCAAAATTCCATAAAACGTTTACCTTTACTATTCATACATTTATCTTTTGATTATCGATTTACATTAAACTGATCGAAATTATTTTTAACACATTCTGGCATAATCCGCGAATCTCGTATTCTCATCCACTATAATGAAATTACTACTAGACTGTTTATTAATAACATTATACCAGACTGTTTTTTAATACAATATATGTGTATAATAGATGAAGTTAACTTAATAAATTGGTTATTTATTTATTTACAATATTAACGGATTATATTATCCCTTGGTCATAGTAAGCAAATATTCAATGTAAGATTATTATTGATGATAAGACCTTCCAGATAGGATTTGGCCAACCAGTTTTTAAATATTTTGATTTAAGTAAAACCATTGCTCGTACGTGTTAACTAGTGGAGAGTTTTAGAACTAATAATCTAAACTGTTAAGTTGTTCAGGGTAAATTTTGCTTTAATTAATTAGAAGAGCCCGCTCTAGGGGCGGGCAACCCGGACATTTGTCCGGGGCACTATTTTGGCTGTAAGTGTGGGAAAAATATTTTTGCGTTAAATATTCAAATTTCACTATTCGATTTTTCGTTCCCTAAAAGTTTATAGTGCGCAGCGTATTTATATTATTTATGTCATAAAGCTAAAAATATTTAATTTATTATTGAAAATTATCGCATAATTTGTGAAAGACGATGCTTGAACTTGTTTGAATAAGCATATACTTCTCTGAATAGAATAGCATTAACACGCAGAGTGCTGCTTCAGCTTGTGTTTGAACATGCATAGACTTGCTTAAAAAAATATATATGCTGCTGGTAAAAAGTTTGGACCATCAGAATAAAAATGTGTTATATTATATATATTTTTGTTAATTTAATGATTTGTTATGAATGAAATAAAATGTCAGCAATTCAAAAAATGTTATATTTAATCTATATACAATAATATAAGCGATAACATATTCATTACAAAGTGTAAATCTTTCCCAAAAATAAATTTCGACCAAACGGCTTTTTCATCAAAGTGACCACCGCTCCGCTTAATTACTTCTCTTATAATTCTAGGTATTCTCTCAATCAATTTATTGATTGTTTCGAATTCAGTATTACTCTACACACTGTACAGTATCTGCCACAGAGTATTTTGAGAATTAGGGTATTTTGATATGAACTTTTCCATCTAGCTCGTCCCACAAAAGTTCAATTGGGTTCAAGACCGGGGATTGCGAGAGCCGGACCATATTGACAAATATTTTTCATCTTCTTTTTCCTTAAGGTATTGTCTACATAATTTGAGTATGTTTAGGGTCACTCTCCTGTTGCTTAATGATTTTTCCCTAATCAATCGCTGACCGCAGGGTAAGATCTGATTTTCTAAAATGCTTTTATAATTTTCTTTTTTCATTATCCCGTCAATACGGACGAGATCACCTTTCCACAGCCTGAAAAACATCCCCAAACCAAGACCGAGCCCTCTCACTCCAAGTATGATCACCATATTTTTTAAACCGTTTGATAGCACGGTGTACACCATTTTTTGAAATTTTAAGTTCAGCCGTTATTTTTCGTTCTGATTTCCCTATTTTATGTAAAGTTCAAATGGCACTTCTGGTAGCAACACTCAGTTCTTTAACTTTGCCTATTTTGTATTCATTCAAAAGAGGAAAAGTCAACGTTGCAATAAGATGTACTCGTAAACCGTGAAGATATACTCGTAACCGTGAAGATATACTCGTAACCGTGAAGATATACTCGTAACCGTGAAGATATACTCGTAAACGCAAAAAGACATACTCGTAAGCCGTGAAGCTCAAGGAGTGAACTAATCCCAATTAAATCAAATAGAATAAAAAGTAAGTAAATAATGATTTGTTGACAAACAATTGAAAGTCCTAATCTTTGAACAGAATCAATAATTTGAACGAATCTATTCTCTGTGAATTACTAACAAATCCAAGAGGTAAATTGTTTCTCAAAGGGCAAAGTCTATATTATGTTAGATTGGATGGGGGGAGGGCCATGCCCCATTCCACTGCGACCTTCATTGAGAGGTCTATTGTGTATCTGGGTATGGCACCCTCAGCTTCGCCCTCTAATCAGGCCTAGCAAAGCTGAAAGTGGCTCCGTCATGAAGCTCGTGACTTCGGGATTGCTAGCCCCAGTTGCTAGCTCGCCAGGCCGGCACACACCCAAAGGACATGCGCCGTGATTTCCTCTTCGGCCCTGCAGAAACGGCATAACGCGTTGTCTGCTAGTAGTAAATGGTGTATATGCGTATTCAGCCCCCTGCAATGCCCTGTTAGTAGACCCACTATTACCCTTATATCTCTTCGGCTATGGCTCAGTAGATCCCTGGTGAATGTAGGTAAGTGTCGTAACAAAGAATTTAGCCTGCCTCTGCCCTGGCGTTCTTTCCCACCATCGCAGATGCTGGTCTTCTATCCGTTCTTTGATAGAAGCATGAATAAGGCTCCTGGACAACCGCAAAAGGGCTCCGGGCGTATAAATGTATCCTTAGAGATTATTATGTTAATAAAATATTTATTTTAAAAGGTGCCATTTAAATGGGGGAGGTATTATGCATAAACCACATTACTGGAAAATTCTTATTACAATGTAACTATATTTTTCTTTAAAGAATTTTGGTAAATATCTAAATTTTTTTACTGATCCCAAATTTGTGATCGGTAGTGTATATATATGAAAGGGCTGCAATTTGTATGTATATGAAGAGCGAGGCTGCAACTGGCCCTAGAAGTGCAAAGGCTTAACTTTGCAAATAAATAAGGAACAAAACCAGTTAATTAATTCAATTTGCCAGAATTTACTTTTTGGATTGCACAGACGGCCAAATCTATCCGACAGTGCGAATTTACTGAATTTTTCTTTAATTTTTCGTGATTTTCTCGAATTTGGCTGCAACGATTTTCTTTAAACGCTGAATACTATCTATACATATAAATTCTTATCACTTTTATTTGCCACTATTTTCTGAAGGAACAATAAGCAATAAGCGTTTCTCTAAATATCACTAAAATAACTGATTAGCAATATGCTTTTCTTTAAAGTACCCATAAATAACTTATGACTGATGAAGTCTCGAAAATAAAACTTTTGAGACAAACAAATAATGCGAAAAATAAGATTCAAATAAAGGTTGTACAAGAAAAAAATTATGTTCCTAATCAAAATGATGCTCTGTTGTCAAAGACTGCATTTTCTCTCATAGTCTAGATTTGACATCCCTAAATTTATTTAGTCTACTGCCGCTATTTAGGAAAAAGAAATCTGGTATAAAACAATCACCCTTCATTCCTTTATTGTATTATTCATTTGCAAATAAACCGTTAGTGGACATGTATTACAGATAAATAAAGGAGGTGAGGATTATACTATTTACCTAAATAAGATTGCATTGTATGATAGATAGCAAGCACTTTATCAATCCAGTAGCAATGCTTGTGACGGCAATTTGCAGGACAATTTAAGTCTCGGGATAGAACACCCTTCACAACTATTTGGAAGAATATTTTAAGTCGGTATTAAATATTATAAATACATGTAACTTAAAAAGAGAGAAAATAACTTAATTAATTTTAGAGTCACAATTAGCCCCCTTTAACAAATAATTGAATAATTAATAAAAGCCATAAAAAAAGATAGAGCTAAGGAACAAATATAAAATTTTTGTTTTTTTCTAACTGCTTTAAGAATGTAATTGTTGTAGATGAAGTTTATACTAAAAAATTAGGACTATTCTTATAAAACAAACAAAAAATACAAATTTTTCATTGTAGTTTAAATAAAAAAAGAAAAATAGTTAAAAACGAATAAAATTAATGTTTCTGAATTCACCGCCAGGTAACAGCACTTACTTAATTTAAAATTTGTAGTAGTTCAAATAATTGCCGCTAGAAAGCATAAGCTTCTAGATTACAGAATTGTAGTTCCAAAATTTGCCACCCGATCACAGCGCCATCCTGTGATGTACCTTTTTTAATAGTTAAATGAGTCTTTGGAAATTGATTCCCAAAAAATCTTTGGAAGTAGCGACACCTAGTGACAAACTATATAACCATAAATAAAATTGATTTCTCAGTAGGTGCTGTTATCTTGTGGCCATGTTCATAACTACAAATATACTAATTTTGAAAACAAAAAAAATCTGGTGTGGAACACTCACACAACTTTGTCTTACTCCAGTTTTCAAAATTCTAATCAACAAACTTCATAGTTAGTATACCAAATTTAATAAAATTCGTCGGTGTTTTATAGAGAAAATCACAAAAACTGTAGAAATTACTTAGATGTATATTATAATTGGAAAAAAAAGCGTACACTTCATTTTTAAACTAGAAATAAATGAATATATTAATTATATATTAATAAAATTCAAATATTTATTTATCTTTTTTCTACATTATATTTCTTTCGCAAGCTATTAAGATAATTCTTGGCATATTATTTGCCAAGATATTTTTCTGGAATAATGCTTGATATGATATTTTTCCCTCTTCTCTTTTTCATGAGAGGATTCAGATTTTTTACATTTGTTTTTCAGCTAGAAGCTATAGAGGGCTGCGAATATTAATATTATCGTATGTAATAACTTAGATACAATGTTAAAATGAGAAATTTAAGATTATTGAAGGATAGATTCAAATAGCAATCCATCCTATATAATCATTATTTTTATAAGCATTTATATGTAATTACCAACATACAATTCAAGAACTTTTATCTAAATCTTGTCAATAAAATTTATGGGCTAATTTCATTTGTTGGTATTTGATTGAATATTGTATTTGATATATTTTTGAAAGCAGCTTCAAAATCTCTTGAAATGGCTGGTCCAATTGCTTGAAACATTTCTTGAGAAATTTCATTCAATATTTAATTTTTTTATTGCCTAAAGAAACTATACATTTCTATAGCAAGAGATTAACCTCTGCTGAAAGCTGAACAAAAAATACAACGTTACAAGAAGAAACATTACAAACATTACAGCTTAATCTTCAACGTAATACAAAAATTAAATACTTGATTAATTAAGTAGATAGTAACAATGATTTAAATTGACATTATTCATTTGTACAAATTATTTTAGGGAAGGAGTTTGAGGGATCTCCTCGTAGGTTTAAATAATACCTTTCAGACCTATGTATATCTTTCTTCCAAAGCTTCAGAGATAAAATAAAATAAGTGGTTTAACTTTTCTTTATTTTCTATATCTTGTAAGTTAGCAAAAATATAAGAACTGTGAGAAGGTAAATACCTATTTAACAACCTCCTTCTCAAACATTTATAATAAGGGCATTCCACAATAAAGTGCATAATATTGTCATTTTTGCCCACCGCACAAGTAAAGCAACTCTTTTAGGATCAAATAAAACATCCTATTCCATTATAAAACATCCTGGAGTGACGATCATTACTACTCTAATTTGAGCTATCAATCTGATTTTAATGATATTGCACCTAATATTTACATATGAACACCATTAGCCAAGGGAGATATCAATCTATAGTGGATGTTATATCCGATCCATCCAAAAGCTTCACGAGTCTTCTATAGCATATTTACAGAGGTGAGCTGCTTTAAATCGATAAAATCTTCAGCCAGTATCTTATAGATTTATTAAAAATCTTGGTTTTCACTTGCCGTCATTCAACTTCCAGCGAAGGAAACTATTGGGGTCTTGTCGTGGCAGATTTAAGAGCAACTTTAAGAATATCAATTGGACACGATCGATTACAGTGAAGTAGTTCAAAGCCCAATTTTTTAACTGATCCCAAAATTCTGATCGGTAGTGTATATATTATTCTTAAGGGGCGGCAATTTGTCTCTTTGTCCGGGGCGACGTAACCGCTAGAGCGGGCACTGTAATTAGTTATCGAATTATATCTGTACTTTTTTTGAACAACTTAGAAAAAGGTAGGATGGTTTTAATTTTTTTATCGTTTTTAAGAGCTTTCTTTAGGATTAGTATTAATCAGACAGTAAATTAGTACATTTTGTCAATGTATTTGATAAGATTAATTCAATCTGCAAAATAGTTATTTTGAAGTTTCTCAAGTCATTCAAAGATAATTTCTATTTTCGTGAGCACATCTTGCATGGAATGAATCTGCTAGTTCAGTTTTCCTTTAAGCTTCCTTAAAGAAATAACATCTTTGATGTTTGCTAACTCTTCTCTTTATAATCATTTTAAAAATAGGCAACTTGCTTCGACCAGATAGAGTGGATATCCATTCTTAAATTAATAGTTCTTATAACTACAAAGGCAATTGGAAATTAGGAAATTAATCATTCATTAATGAAGTACTGACAATTTTTTTTCTGATTATAGAGAAAGCATGATTTCAAAGCACATCAAGTTGTTCCTATCCTGGCGTGCACTAATTTCAGCCCGAAACAATTTCATCTAAGTATTCTGGCTTAACAAAATGTCAAAACCATAGATTTCATTAAAATAACACTATTTTTGTGCCTTTCAGACAAAGTTGAGATGATCTGGAAAACTTTTGACAACAACATCCAGCAGATAACTTCATAAATCTTAGTCCCAAAATGAATAACCAGAGAACTTTTTATAATCAGTAGTAGTAAAGATTAGATTGTTGCAAATAAAGGATTCTTTACTATTATTATTTTGTACTATTTACAAAATGGATTGCTTAAGCTAGAGATAAAGTATAATTTATTCTCTTAATGTTTGTTTAGTCAAGATGATGACATCCTCATTGGAAGTATAATGAATTTTAAATAACTCATTTAAATTCATTTAAAGTCTGTGGGGCATTTTCAATGCATATAGAATTCAGTATTTTTAATAGGGGGCAATCACCTTAGTTTATTTGACTTATTTAAATATTGTTTTCAGTTATTCTCCATAATGTTGCAAACCGAAACATTAGCTAAATTCTTATCTAAGATATAATTAATTTTTTATTAAATAGTATATATATTTTTTTTGTTTACGGTATGCACCTCCTCCTAGTAGCCCATTAAAAGCGCTTTTCTTGTGGTGCTGCTGAATATTGATTTATGTATTTATTTTTAAATTAGGCTTTTAGCAAATCTGGACTTATAGTAAATACATAAGTAGTAAGTCGGATGTTCTGAATAACTCTATTCACACACAATCGATTCCCCATTGATATTGTCGAATGAGTTTAAAATTTTAAAAATGAAGTAGAATTTATTTCATAGTTGGTTCCATTCTTATAATATACTCGATGGAAAATTTATGAAATATTGTTGATCATTGTGAAAGTAAATTTGAAGTTAGTCAAGACTTTATGTTTATTCATGTGCAATATTCATCTTGTAATGCTTTGTGTCAATAATGTAAACGCACTCTCAACCGAAAGAGTTAATGATTTAGTGTTTTAGTGAGTTAGTGATTGCAATCCACTGTCGCGGATTATATAAAAACCAAATATTCATCCTACAATTTACTAAATAAAACTTTGAATTTCATTTTAACTATGCACATTATATGAAAGAAATAAATATAGTAGCTTTTAAATTTATCTTTAAAACTTATACTGAATTATATAATCAAAAATTTTAAACCGCGATTACAAAAAGTATTTTAATACGCTTGAAGGAATACAGTTGCTCTTTTTTTATCAGTATATCTTTCATGCGACTGGGATTTCCAAAAAAGGTGATCCGTCTCACCGGCCTTACAATGCGAGATTCCAAGGGCATGGTACGAATAAATGGCATTACGGGCAGTCCTTTCCATATAGCCACAAGGGCTACGACAAGGAGACCCACTATCCCCTTTATTATTCAACTTGGCTCTAGAGAAAGCGGTGCGAAACTTTCGTACAAACCCTGGCGGCTCGTTTTATAATAGGTTGAGCCAACATTTAGCTCACGCCGACGACATGGTTATTACGGCGAGAACAATGGCGGCTCTTGGAGGAATCCTGGAAGAATTTGAAAGAGTTGCCAAGAAGCTAAGGTTGGAAATCAATGAAGCTAAGACTAAATACATGCGTGGAACAAGAAGAGGGGCTAGTAACATTGGCACTATAACCCTAGGTAAGCATTCTTTTGAGGAGATGAGCAGATTTAAATACCTAGGTAGTATTATTACTAACAAAAGTGAAGTGTCTGAAGAAATAAAAGCTCCTATTGCTAGTGGAAATAGATGCTTCGGGGCTCTACAGAATGGTTTTCGCTATAAAGCACTGTCAATAAAAGGGAAGGCCGTATCTAAGACCGTATTAAGGCCAATTGTCACGTACGGGAGTGAATCGTGGACTCTGACAAAGGCTGATGAAAATACCCTCAGGGTATGGGAGAGAAAGATACTGAGGAGAATTTTCGGACCTATAAGGGAACGTGATAGGTGGAGAATCAGGACCAACCAAGAGCTGAAGGAGCTGTATAAAGACCAGGATTTGGTAGGTACAATAAAAGAAGGACGCCTGAAGTGGTTGGGTCACTTGGAAAGGATGGATAGTGCCCGTATTGTGAAGAGACTCTACGATGGGCATCCTGGAGGAGCGAGAATAAGATGAGATGGAGGATGTGGAAGATGAGGAGGTCTTTAGGAGTGAGTCAATGGAGAAGGAGTGCTCAGGATAGATCGGAATGGCAGGAAATTGTAAAGGAGGCCAAGACCCTACAAGGACTGTAGTGCCAGGAAAGAAGAAGAAGAGTGTTTATTTGATTCAGCCATTCATCAGCCTTTATCAGATTCAGTATTTTAGACAAAATGACTCTACTTCAAATGAAAAAAGTTACTCTGTTTCTCTGTAATGTAATTATTCTCTACCTACCTGTTTTAGTAGAATGGCACTTGTCTCCCCACCACATATTAAGATATAAGAGCAAAATCAGAAGTTAACAGAAAATTTGACATTTATATTAATATAATTGCATTACGAGAGGAGTAAGAGAAAGTTGTGTGAGTGTTTCACACCAGATTTTTTTTTTAAGTGATTCTGGTTAGATTATTTAATAAAAATTATAAATGTGATTTAGTTTAAATCGATTTTTTTTCCAACTATATTTCTTAGCTTCTTCTCACAATGAAAAGTGATTTGACCTCATTTTCGAAAATAGCCCTAACTTTTCTAAAAAGATGAAACTCTAACCATTGGTGAAAGTAGGGTTTAAATGTTAATTCCGATCGGCCAAATATAGATGAAATTACAAATTAAAACTTTTTGGAAATTTTATATTTTGGATATTCTATGCTATAAAATCAATCCTTGAAAGAAGCAAATTTATTGAAAACTTTTTTATTTAATTCGTTTAAAAAATCATCAATAATCAATTGCAATAAGTTTTTAAAAAAACAATTGTCAGTTTTTATTCAGTTATGTTAAGTCACAGTATTATTTGTATGACTTGGAAACAAAAACCAATAAAATATATGTTATTAATTCTTATTCTGTCACATTATCACAATGAGAAGTTTCTTTTATAATTAATTCTCAAAAACGAAAAAGAGCCTCACCTTTAAGAACATTGAATCTAATATTGAGAAAATAATATTAAATTATTTTTCAAAATTATTAAAAGCGCAAAGTGTGACTTTCATAAGAAAATTTTAATTTTACTTAAAAATAAAACACGACTTGTTATAACTAACGACTATAAAGATTAACATAAGGATAGGAGTACAGTTAGTGTATTTTATTGCAATGAAACCAATATTTAACTGTAACCCAATATTTTAGATCATACTAATTTTTAAACATCTTATACAGTTTTTAAGAATAATTAAATATGTTGTAACAATATGGAGTTTTAAGAAAATGTCAATATTGAAAAGAAAACTAGATTAGAAAAGAAAAATTATATGTATGCCAAAACAAATTTTTTAAAGATTCAAACAAATTATATATTTCAAATTCATTTAATAAAATTTGTTATTACATAGAAGAATTAATTTAATGAGATTGATTTTTTATTACATTTCATGCTTGGTTAGTCGTCACACTTATAGATAAGTATGGTAGAATTATTGTTGTAGGTTAGTAATTTGTAAAAAACTAAATATTTTTCAATCATTATTCGAAATGGAAGTACTCCATCAAAGATTGGATTCATACCGAATCATCTAGGGCAGTGGTTCCTAATGTGTGCGCCTCCGCGTTTCCTAATAGGGGCGCCTTAAAATATTTCACAATCTTCATAATTATATTCCATTTTCACTCCAATGTGATAGGATCACTAGTTTCAAGGTAGCCCATCGCAGAAGTACTAACTCTACTGACTGCGTAGAAAGAATTGGTGTACATTATGATCGGGAAGCTACTTTCAAAATGAAAAATTCAATAATAATTGAAAAATTAAAAGGAATGGGATTTGGCTTGCCACAAGCAATTTTAATAATGCTCACTTGATTTTCTATGTACGGTTGATGAACAGCAATAACATTGTATAAGACCTGCTCTTCTTGCTAAGGCTCAAGATTTGTTCGAGAACCAAAGATACTTATATATTCGAAGACAGATTGGAAAGTACAAGTGCCTTGTCTGTACCGAGGTGCCTTGTCTATGTCCGGTGGTTTAAAAAATACTTTCAAAATGACAGTATCGGTACATTTGCTTGGATTCAAGATAAATTTAATGCCACTGCTCAATAAGAAAGTTATTGAGAGAATATTGAGTTGCCTTGTGAGAAATATGTTGAAATCAAAATTTAGAGCTAAGGAATTAACTGAATTCTAGATGTCAGTAAAAGATGAACTATCCACGCCTGAATGGTAAAGCTCCGAGAATTTTAATTTCATTTGTGACTTCTTATTTATGCGAACCTGGGTTTTTAGCAGTTGTTTTCGATAATTTAAGTACGGCGAGAAAATCGATGTGGAAAACAGTGCAACTTTCTCCAATTTAATTGCACAATTTGAGAAAATATGCGACAATCAACAGGCTCATTCATTCCACTAATTATTGTAATTAGTTGAATTTGTTTAATTACATTTTTTTGTGATCTAAAAATGTGATTTATTTATTATTACCTAACCCCAGCAAAAAATTATTGATTCTTTCGCTAAGGTACTTAACAGAATTTAGCACAGCACCTTTGGAAAATCTGGATTTAGCAAGGGCTCCAGGAAACGAAAAGTTTGGGTACTACTGGTCTAGATGAAACATAAAAAACTCTTATTTGGAATCTTGGCCTAAACATCAACAAAATGCGAAACTAAAAAAAAGAGAATATTACATTTTTTTATATAGATAATGAATTAAGCCAAGACCCATCAAGGGATGTAGAACCATTATAGCTAGATAGTGACTTAAGCGGATCAGATAGTAGGTCATTGAAAGAAAAGTTTTCAAAGAAGCTACGAGAAAGGAGAGAACTTTCAATGTAGTTTGATGAAGACTCTGGGTATAAAAGGTTTTTGGCAGAAAGTGAGTTGACACAAGTGATTGCTTGTTATAAACCGAGTATAACAGTTGATTAGTTTCTTGAATAATTGTATGCGAGTTATGTTGTCAACTCACAGGAGCTCTTAAATGTTCACTTTTTTCGGTTTTCTGGTTTCTGTTTTTTCTTGCTAGCTTGCTGAGACTTCTTCAAGTTACCATATCAACTTTAAAGAATTAACGTCGTAAGATCAACCTTCAAGAGTTAACACTTGAAGAAGAAAACAGGCAAGCATTTAAGAGCTTACTAAGAGACAACAACACAATACGCAATGAGTTATACAAACTGCTTGTAGTAAGCAATCAACGCACCTAAAGCACTTATACAGGCCAAAGAGGCTTCATCAAGCTGGCGCACTACTAATTGGCTATTTGGACAAGCAAGATTTCTAAATAGCCACTTTCTGCAACCATTACTCTTTAATTCAAAAAAATGTGGCTAAATAAACTCTTAAGCAATTCTCACAGATCTGATAAAAAAAAAAGTTCTTAAAACTCGGAATTCCTTACTCCCACCAGCAGCTGTAGTACTTAATTGTACTTATGGGCATTATGCGGAAAACCTTAAGTCTGCTCCTTTTCAGAACCCTTACTGCATCAATTTTGTTTGGAAAATGTTTCAGTTAAGTAATAGGTTTATATACCTTTAGATTTGTATTGAAAAACCCATTTTGTAAATTCGCACTTCCCATTAACCAGTTTTCTTCAAAATGGTATTTTTAAACATAATTTGTTTTACTGATCTATAATTTCCAGAACCATACAATATTTATGATGATCTATTGCTGAGATCAACAATATCATATCAATGAGTTTTCTTACAAAAATGTTTCAAATAAAGATGATTCAGCTACATGTGTGTATTAGTTAGTTTCTGAAAGAAAATATTAGAAAATCGGGAAAAATTAAACATAATTCACGGATATATAAAAATTAGTCATATTTTCGTTTTGCAGATTTTGACCGAATACTTTGCGTTTGATCCTCTGATGTTCCTAAAATGAATATCAAATTTGATTTGTAGCATTTGTTTTTTTTTGTCTTTTAGATATTTCATTCACACACCCATACAAGACTATTCGCTAAAAAAAAAAAATTTGCAAAATTGTCTAAATTCCATTTTTTGAGGGGTAAAATATCACAAATAAGGTTTATATCTGTGCAGTTAGTATTTCAATTTTAAAAGAAATATTTATAGTCGATTTCGAGAAAATTCTTAATCGGCTTTCCTTAGTTTTGGAATTCTACCAATGCTTCCAATGTGTATTAATTAATAGATGGTAAAACGTTACATTACATTGAAATGGTAGTTTAGGGGAAAGCTTAAACTTACCCACAGAAACTCCTCAAAAATCAATTTTTCTGGGAAAATGTTCAAATAATAGTCCCGGGAGGGGAGGGGCTCCAACCCAGTCAACGCAACAAGATTATTGAGGATTATTGTGCCAACCCATATGTGTGTTGTAGAGGAAACCTTCTCTCTTCATGAGGTTAAGGGCCTTTCCCACTAATCCGTCTTGCAATACGATCTCCTCCGGTCTCAGCGTTCCAAAGATCTCGCACCGCAAGCTGTCGATTGCAACGCTGTAGAACAGGTCAAAGGCCATCTCCTCCTCTTCGTGACATAGTCTGCACAAGAGTTGCGAGTTAATTATCCCCACCTTGTGCAGATTTTTTTAACCTACCATGTGGACTGGCCCGCTATCAAAAAATCTGATTCTGCTTAGACCTAGGGTTTCTCTGGTTCTACTTCTTGCATAGCCCTGGCATAACTACCTTCCTGTATTTGCCCTAGTGCTTAGCCTCTCAGAGGCACCCTCACCGTCCTTTTGGCTATCCCCGGGTCAGGTTCCAGCCCACAGAATGGAGTATTCGCTTCATTCCTCGCCAGTTGGTCGGCTAACTCATTACCTTTTATCCATTTGTATCCTGGCACCCATACCAGCCGATATGGGTAGATATTTCATTATGTACATAGTGTACGGAAGTTTAAATAAAATCGTTGGAGCCATTTTTGAGGAAATTGCAAAAAACTGAAGAAAAAAAACATTCATTCAGTAAAAAAACCTTGTTGTCTGTCACATGCGGTGTGGTGTCTAAAAGGAATACCAGTTGACCTTTCTACGATTTTTTGGTTTTAAAAATTTTATAAACATTTTACATTTTATAGGATTTTTACAAACATTTTACATACACTGCACATACTGCAAATAATTTCGAAATTTGATAGGAATGCAATAATTTCTCTTACGAGGAATAAGACAAAACAAAAATATATTTTCGGACTCAATTAAGAAATAATCTATAATAGCAAACTTTATTTTCTTTCGAAAAAAGTAGAAGTTGAGAATTCCAAAGTATATTAATAACATAAAACAAAGTTTAAAAAAAAAAAAAAAAAAAATAGAATTCATTATAAAAATGAAATAAACCGAGGATATAAAATAATCTCTATGTCGCAAAAATTTGATGTTCGAAACTAGCCAAGCTAGTTAAAGTTCCTTGGAAGTAGACTTTTCATAATGTTTTTTTGATTATTTATGATAAATACAGGAGTTCTATAAACAGTGTTACCGTGTTACACAAAACTATTATCTTTGGAAACATGTTGAAATTACTTAGCTTCCGCTGTCCTATCTTGGACATTCCTTCGTGGTCTTCTGGTGGTCGGTGAACTTCAGCGGTGGGGCTGTTATGCGCACGCGCGTTCCAGGGTCTTTCAACTTAGCGCGCTCGGTGTGGGCTTGCCCACCATACAGTGAACGGCGGATATTATGTTTTAGTTGCCCGCTAAGTGTCGATATGTTGAGTGCTGTATTTGTGTAAATCTTACGGATACAATATTTTATTTTTGTTTTATTTATTATTAACAGCTTTTGGAATTTTTATATTTTTAATCTACTTGTTTCACCTGCTTGGAGCATTAATTAGGTTTGTAAAATCATTCAATATTTTTTATTATTTTCAATGTTCTGCAGTGATAAAATGGCGGATTTATCCTTATCACTTTAGTGATATCGCACATCAAGTATATTATCTTAACCATCTGTTCACGCCATATCTTCTTTGACGAAGCATTCATAACAAATTTATCCTATCTTACAACTAAGTGTGCCAAAATATTTCCTACCTTTAAGGTGTGCGCTCAGTTTGCTAAAACCTTTAACCTTTCACGACTTAATAAAAATCTGGCTAGAATATTATCCTATCGCGTTATAGCATCTTAGATTTTAATTTTAATTCGATAACACTTAACAGAACCACTATGTTTATAAACAAAGCTTTATTTGTAGGCAATAAAAGTGTGCTAAACTAAGTCAAAATTCTTTTTATTTTTAGTAACTTTTGATCTTATCCACTATGTTGATTACTAATAATTATTTAATAATTTGGGTCAGAATAAAAATATAAAACGATATGAAGAAGTTGCTATGGATAATAAATAGAACATATCAATAAATATTTATTAAAATGACTTATACATTGCCGCGCCCCTCAATAAAAAATTAAGATGAAGTGTATACCAATGTATTCATCCTCTTTGCATCTGTAAAATATAAAATTTTTAGTTGTACTAAGTTTTTGTATTAATATTTTCTATAGATATATGTCTATATTTTTAAATGTTTATCAACCTTAATTTACAATAAGATTTAGTATAAAATTCTATTTCAAAATAAGCCATTCACTTTCTTTCTTTTATCTTATCTTTTTGAATTCATGATCATTAACTTTAGACATAACATGCTTAAGTTTATTGTTATAAATCCAGCAAACTAACTTGGTAACTGAAAGAGTTTATGATTTTTAATAGAAATTCATAGTTTTCTATGTTTGGAATTCCTGTAAACATTACAACACTACAATTGAATTAAAATCTCCTGTCTCTGATTGTCAATTTTTTTTTGCTATTCCAAACTATTTTTTTCCATATCATTCATGGTAAATGAACATATAGGGCAACTTTATTTGAAATTGTTGATAAAAGTAATGAGATTTTCTGAAACTATAATATTTAATAATGAAAAATTAGCTTTTTCATATAACTTTTTAATGAAAATTTACCCCAATGTATATGTTAGCATAAATATGGTAATTTTTTTTTTTGCCCATGTTTACATTCATATTCTTCATTAAAAAAAGTTTAAAGAATTTGAGATTTTTCAGATGAGTGATAAATAAATAAATAAACAAATGAGAGTTAAATTCATTCTCACTCGACTTTCTCTTATCGTTAAGCTCTTCGAATGACAAAAATTTCACTGCAACCTTAATTATTGCTAAGTAAGCCTCGAAGAATCCTATTTATATGCATTTTTAAGTCAAGTTAAAACTTTTTTTTTTACTAGAACTCATTTTTAAAATCAAATTAAACTTTTGTTTTCCTGTCAGATTAAATGTTTATATCTTAGGTAAACAAAAAAATAATAAGTAATTAAATAAATTAAAGAAATCTAATTGTAAATCCTCACATGATTTCTTCTCTTACAACATTTCACAATTTCCTATTGGCAAATTTCTTCAAAAGTGAAATTATTATAACACGTTAATATTACATAAGTGGATGGCACCGTAAAGTTACTTTTATGGATTTTGTATTGTAACTTAATTTCATAACTACGAATGGCTCCTAGCAATAAACTCTAATCTTTTGTAAAAACTGTGAAATTAATATTTACGAGTTTGATCGAAACATTCGTTTGGGATAAATTTAAAAAAAATTTAACTTCTTGCAATTTTTTTTCTATTTTTAGGTTATGCTATCACACAAATTTCTACGAAGATCATTCTTACGTACTCAAAGGTAGTTCGCTCAGAGTATTTACTACCGGTGAAATTCCAATTATCGATACTTCTCGATACTTCCACTAAAACACTAAGAGAAAGTAAAAGAGTTAATTTGATTGCTAAAACTAAACATTTACTGAAGTGACTTTTTTAT
The DNA here is from genome assembly GCA_011037195.1 of Triatoma infestans. Lineage (NCBI taxonomy): Eukaryota > Metazoa > Arthropoda > Insecta > Hemiptera > Reduviidae > Triatoma > Triatoma infestans. Next base: position 36,379 of record JAAEAF010013474.1, on the reverse strand, counting down.
AGAAAGCTTTTACAATCCATCATTTCCTAGAAACTCTTATTAAAGTCTTGGGTTCTACAAAACTGGGTGTAAATTTTCCTTATTTAAATAAAAATGACAAATCAAGAAAATATCCTCCTAATTATTTATTGGCAATCGCTTAAAATTATGCATGAAAATATTTTCTTCTAATACGAAAACTGTAATCGCTGGTAACCAGTTAGCTACCTTCCTAACCATTTTGTGAGAACTATTTTATATATTTTCAAAAAAAAAATATATATTGCTCACCTCAGAAAATACTTATTCTCTTTGTAAAAATAAAAAAAATAATTGCTTTGCTCCTTCATAAAACCAAATACCTACATAAATATATTATACTTGGAATTGTAGCACTCAGGGAATTTAAAAAACATACAATTTTTTGATTGAAATTATATTTTCATAAATCTGCTGGAGATCGTACTATTCACTGTTGAAAGTGAAATAAAAATAGACTTTGTAATAATGATTTTTTATTTGCATAAGTTAACTATTTAAGTTCTTTATTATTAATAGCTTTTAAGCTATTATCTAATTGCATCATTTATTAGATATTGCTTTTAATAATACAATTTGCCTTATTATTGTTCAATAATTCTGTAAAGGAAATTAATTACTTGTATAACGGCATGCAAATTAATCATTTCCATTTAAATGGAACATTAATTAACTCTAGTCATCCAAACATTCGAAATCAAACAATTATCCTATACCTAGAAATAATGAACATAATAAAATTGGCTATGGCTGGAATTATTTCAAAATGATTAAAGTAAAAATTCCTTTTACTGAATCAAAGAATGAAATCGATTTGTTTTGTTGGTTTTATTGATGAGTCAGAATGCTCAGTCTTACAAGTGATCACGCCTCAGATGATTAAATGTTAAATAATAATTCATGAGTAGTTCCGTTTCTGACTAAATCAGCTGATTGTGATTATTAACTTAGAGTTGCGCTCTATTTTTTATTTCCCATTTAACAAAACTATATATTATCGAATGGAAGAAACCTAAATTTCAGTTTTCTTTTTATTCAATTTAAAGCAAACAGTGACATGGTGAAGAACATCCGTTTTATAGAAACTATCAATCATATTGATTCAGTTAGCGTCTAGAATCCAGTCATTTCTTCATTTTATTTTATATATTGCTTGCATATTTATCACAGAACTTATAGGGATAGGTGCACATATGTATTCAGTTCTGGTCTAAATCGCCTTATATAGAACTAAAGTACTCAGGCTACGCTGTAATTGCTGGCCGAAATGTCATTTATCTTATTCTGTCAAATTATTTCAATGGTTTTTAGCAGATGTAAACAGAAAAATCTTATCAATTGTCTTACTTATTATCAAAATATTAAAAATATCGAGTAAAAAAAAAAAAATCTTACAACCAAAAATGTAATGTTTTTCCTTGGTAACCTACTTTTTCCTTCATTTTGTGGTCATCTACTGGTTTCGGGCGTTCGACCATCATCAGGATATCTCTTGGTAAACAATGTGAAATACTTGCGTAGAGCAAAATTTTTTACAAATTCAGTTTTCACAGTAGAATGTGTAAACTGATTTTTGTTCGGTGTAAATTTGTTTGTTATAACCATTTATCCAAAACATCCTGGTGATGGATGAACGGTCGAAACCGGTTGATGATCTCAAAATGAAGCTATTGCGGACAAAAAAATTTCTGACAAACATAAATGATTTAATGAACTTCGGTACTTCCAGATGGGGCTCGGATACCAAGAGATACTTTATTTTTAATCGCAGTCTGTTAATAAAAGCTAGAGAAATATCTGAGATTTTATTTGCCATAGCAATCTTCCTATTCCTTAGTCTGGACCTGTTTCTTTTTCATCATCAGAGTTATCAAGTTTCTACTGAGATGATGATTTCTTACTTTTAAATTTTCTGTCACATACTGTCAACAATAACCGTACAAAGTAGGGTGCAAATGACAGAAACTTTAAAAATGAATGTCTAACATTCTAATGAAAAACTGAAACCGGTTAAAATTAAAGTTAAGAAATATATTATATCAGTTACAATCAGATTGATTACTATCTTTGATAACATAGTTACTAAAAGTTGAAAGTAAAATGTTAATAAACATTAATTAAATATAAGAGGCGGGTGTTGGTGTAGTGGTTATGAGCATGGGCTAGTAAGAGGGAGTTTCCCAGTTCGAGTCCCGCGCATAACTGCTTAAATTTTATATTGGTATCAAAAATCTTAATAGTAATAAAGTAGGTACTTCCGCCTCCATCTACGACACCTAATGTGGTAGTTGGACATTAAGCCCGCCAGAAAAAAATAGGCATTACTTTACTTGCTTTTCAATGAATAAAATCTTTTATTATATTTCAAACAGCTAAATATTTTCAAATGTATTTTATTGAATGTTGTTTCATCAAAATAGATTGTTTGTATGACACAACTTTATTAAAAGATTTATTACCCATTAACAATACATAATTCCTGTAAAAATTGAATTTATATTGTACCCAATAAATATCAAGAAGTATATGAATTTGCAGCAAGTTTTCCAAACTTTAGCACAGCGAATGGACCTGGTGATCAGACCTGGCGCTACCTACGCTCTAATTTGTATAATTAAATTACTTTTCATGAATATAGGGTTAAATAATTCACGTTTCTTGTATAATGATTTACAAATATACAAGATATTGAAATATTATATGAAAATATAGGAGCCATCTTCTTCTTCAAACCGCTTAATCAAAAATTTCCAGAGGAAGTCATAAAAGCAATTTTTTCAGAAAAATTTTAAAAAACTTTTATGCTTTTCGCATTTCCTGTCAACCGCTGGACAATTTATTGGATATATTAATTTAAGTTTTGGATAAATCTTAAAAGAATAAGCCTTGGGGACTTGACCAAATTCTTTTTGAATTTTGGGAATACTTATACTGGAAATTTTAAGAATTCTTATTATATTATATTTAATAAATTCTGGAATAGTCAAAAGTTGCAAAAAAAAATGTTCACTAAATCTATAATATTGTCCACATTACTAAGATGGGAGATATAAATAACATTTCAGATTATAGAGTTAGTATCTCTAAAATATATTCAGGACTTAATTTAAACAGATTTACATTGTCTGAAAATAATTGGTTTAAAAGAATGTCAAGTTGGCTTTTGTCAAGGATACTGTACCGTATCAGTGATTATAACAAGACAATATTTTCAGTCTTTCTAATATTATAAACATTAAAAAAAAAAAAATGTACAAATTAAAAGTTATATCTTTATTTTGTCAACAAAGTAATTATGTAAATTTTTTAATAAATTAACAACCATTATACTTCGCTATTAATGTCTTATAAAGATAATAATGTGTTTACATAAGGATGCTGATTTAGTGGTATGGTCGGTCATAACAAGGATGACTTCAGAGTTTCATAAAGAATTCTTGGTTCGGCAAGGTTGTCTGTTGAGTCCAATATTTTTCTCTTTTTACTTCAATGACTGTAGGACGAACTATAGGGAGGCATCAATATTGGTGGAGAGCTTATCACACTGCTCATATACGCAAAGATGTGATTCTTGTTGCATTCAAATCCTCAAACTGTTCAAAATCTATTTAATATCAGAAGTTAATATGAAGAAACTTAAAGTAATGATATGCCAAAAAAAAACAAACATGTTAAACTTAAAAAGAGAAATTCTAACAAATTTAGTAGTCTATTTTTCCGGTTAACCGATTTTTGATTCTTCAAAATATGTATTCTAACAGTGCTTCTAATTTACATTAATAATATAGAAGTCCTAGAACCATTTATTATACTGAAGCAGTATTTTAGAGGAGAGTTTAACTTAACGTTGCTGCTCAGCCAAAACATGCCAAAAAAATAAATTTTCCTATCAAAATAAGTGCTAAACATTTATCTTTTTAGGTATACGAAGTTTAAATAACATAGTTTGAAGCCATTTGGGGAGGGGGGATACGAAAAGTTGAAAAAAACCCATTCAGTAAAATCGCACTTCCGGTTGATGGATTTTGACCACATTTAATTATTAGATGCGGTGGTAGTACCTAAACAAAATATAAAGTTTGACTGCTTTTATTTTTCTTAATTTGGAAATATCTTCTGATCTTTGTTAAAAATATTTTTTTCTCCATATTAAGGGGTTTTTTTTTTTTTTGAGAGGAGGAAAAAATGCCTGCGCACCTTCCGACTGCGTCGGGTGTGTGGGGTCTGCCCCCATTAAAAGAACCCCCTCATCCAAACGGGCGTAGTCTCCGACCCGGAACCGCCTCACGGCATTACTTCGGGTGGACGCCCCATAACTTCTTCTCATCTACCTGCCTACACCATGCCTTTCCAAATCTCTTCTTTTCTTTATTAAAATTGTGTGTACCGTATTCGTGATATGGTTCCAATTATTAACTTCCATTAACGGTCCCGTGGAGGTTTGCTCTGCTTTCTCTCCATTTAACGCATTCAAAAAAAGTATGGAAAGCATCATCGGTTGTTGAATCACCGTATATGCAAGCTCCGGAGTTCCTTTTGCCTATACGTTGGAGATAGGCAGCAGAATACCCATGTCCAGCGAGGAGCTGGGTCTAATAAAAATCTACTTCGCCATGCTTCCTTGAGGCCCAGATGACAGGATCAGGAATGATTCTGGCGGTCCATCTGCCACGGTTTTCATCTCTCCATCGCGTCCTCCATGCTTCATTGAGCCAAACAGCAGCCTGCTTCTTGGCCTCGGAGCCTTCCAGGTCTCGCTGGTAAATATACCTGATCTGCCTTGCTCTTGCCATCAAGTCTATCGGCACAACTCCTGCAATTACCATAGCCGCTACCCCTGAGACCGTTCGGTACGCACTGGTAATCCTTAGGGCTCCACGCCTCTGAACTCTGAGCAATATTTTCTGGTACCTGGCGATTTCCATCTTCTCGGCCCAAATCTCACAGCCGTACAACATAATTGAATTCACTGTGGACATCAGCAATCTTCTTTTGGTCGAGCAGGGCCCCCTGACGTTACTCATAACTCTGCTCAACGCCGCAACTGTCCTTTCAGCTTTTGATGCTACGGTTTTGAAATGTTCTCTGAACGAAAGCCTTGAGTCCAGATGAAGACCTAAATATTTAACCGTTTTCTTGGTACTGATCACTAATGGATCGACCACCATCGGTATCTCTATCTCTATATGTCTTCTCGTGACAAGCAAAATCTCCGTCTTTACCGTAGCAAGTTCTAGACCATGTTCGTCAAACCAACCTTTTATTCGCCGCATCACCTGGTTCAGTCTAAGTTGCGCTATGTCGATATCCCTTGCTGAAATTACAGCAATAATATCGTCAGCATAACCTACTAGGTGCGTGCCGAGCGGCATTTCCATTCGAAGTATACCATCGTACATAGCATTCCATAGCTCCGGGCCCAATACGGATCCTTGCGCAACACCACCTGTGATCTCTAACTGCCATCGACCGTCACTAGACTCACCTATAAGCTTTCTCTTCCAGAGATAGCTGTCTATTAGCCTAAGAAGGTATTTTGGTATTCGGAATTCTCTTTCCAGAGCCTTTAGCATGTCAGGCCACCTCGCCGAGTTAAAAGCATTCCTCACGTCGAGGTCGCTAGTAATACAATCGGCCTTGGATGTTGTCCACTTTGGGTAATCGGGCGGGCGGCACTCACTACCTCTTCAATCGCGTTTATTGTAGACCGGCCTCTTCTAAATCCATGTTGATGTTCAGAGAGGTCGCCAGCACTCCTAATAGGGTCGCATAATCGGGGTTTGATCAACTAAGGGGGTTTCAATGCATGTATTTCCTATAAAAAACAAATTTCGTAAATCTGACAAGATTTCGTAATACTTTCTCTTCCTAACAGCAAGAAAAATTAAAAAGGAAAAGTGGTTTTATAAAAAAAAAAAAAAAAAATCCGAGTTACTGCAGAGTATAAGTATTGGCATAATTAATATCATTAAGACTACATTTTCAAGAAATTATCTAATATTCAGTTTTAAAGAGAAAATTTATTATATTCTGCTATTAGGAACTTCCAGATCAATTATTGTAAATTAAGATTCACAGAAATAGATGTAAGATCACACAGAAGAGATGGAACAGTGCCATAGATTGTTTCATAGGATAATTATTTACATATTTGGTGTTCGTTATGACCGCTGTATTCAATGTTGTAAATTGGATGTTAATGTTCGGTCATACAAAAGAACTCTTTTTAAATTTCTACCGACGTTTCGGCAAATTTATTGCCTTCTTCAGGGAAAGGTTTTAATACAAATCAAACTAAATAGAAAAACAACATAAAATATAAACTTAAAATAAATATTTTCAAAATAATTTTTTTTTTAAATAAACTATATAAATAAACTGAATATAAAGTATGATCTATATAGCACATTTAAATTTATTTTAAATTATTATTGTAGAATAGATCAATATTAAACTAAATCACAAGTATTAAAACTTTGACAATATGTGGCATCTTTATAAGAGTAAAGTATGGAAATAACTTAAGAAATGTACTTTCACAAATTTTCAGTTAGAATTCCTTACAAACTGTAGTTTAACCAAAGGCTCTCCTAACCCTTTATAAATCTTGACCCATCCAATGTCTCGTAACACTTGGTGATGTTATGTCACAGGTTAAACTACAATTATTTGTAAGTAATTCTAACTGAAAATTTTTGTAAGTACATTTCCTAAGTTATTTCCATACTTTACTCTTATATATGCCACATATTGTCAAACTTTCAACAGTTATGATTTAGTTTAATATTGATCTATTCTACAACAATAGTTTAAAATAAATTTAAATGTGCTGTTTATTTATAAAGTTTATTTAAAAAAAAATGTATTTTTAAAAATATTTATTTTAAGTTTATATTTTACGTTGTTTTTCTATTTTTTTTTATTTGTACTAAAAACGTTTGTACAGACCCTGAAGAAGGCAATAAATTTGCCGAAACGTCGGTAGAAATTTAAAAAGAGTTCTTTTGTATGACCGAACATCAAGATCCAATTTACAACATAATTATTTACGTTACCTATTTACATCTCAAACTATATGATTTACGTATATAGGAAATGGAAAGAAACGACTATTTAAAAAAAAAAAAAAATCTGAATTACAACTTATAAATTGTCCAACATTGGAGGAGTGTAGAGAATTATCTTATGTTCTGTTTACAATATGGATATCTCTCTGAGACCATAATTCATTTTCTGGCCATATGTTCAACTGAAATTACACTCTCAATCTATATAAAAGTAATCTCTCTTATTTCAGCAAATGATACAGCTTTTTTTTTCATTGTGATAATTGGTGTCACCCTTATTTAGATAATGCAATAAAGGTATTAAAATATAAACAGTTTTGAGTGGGACAATTAAATAAATACAAAAATGTTTAAACAATAATTAGTCTTACCAATTTAATAAATAGTAGCAGTAGTTAGTAATGTTTATTAGCAAAAATATTATATAAAAGAAAATACTGTAACCAATTCTACAAACATATATATATAACAGTGGTTAAAAAACCGCCTGTCAGTTGAGCTCTAGTTTGATAAATAAACTCTATAAAGATATTAATATATATAATACACATAGCTGCAGATAATATGTTGCTAATTCTATGTTGATAAAATTATAACTGAAATACATTGATACTTAAAAAAACAAAACAAAAAGAAAAAAAAAAGGTAAAAAATGAAAACAAATAAAAATAAATGAATACAATATAATAATAACTTTATAAAGAATAATAAGGAAATAAAATATTCTATTTATAAATAAAAGTTAATAAAATATTGACCCAAAAAAACGCCGTCTAGTCGAAATTGAACTCTCTCACTAGAAAACGCCTGTAATTATAAGCGCTTTCATATCCGCGAATAACGACTTCCAGTCCTAGCCGTTTAACTAAACTTATTGCTAGATTAAATTCTAATTGAGGTCTGTCAAAACATGCGACCCTCAAATTCGGGGACAAAACGGGGCATATGGCAAGAAAATGGTAAGAGTGTCCTCATGCTCACCTCCTATTACATAAACTACAATTATAGTTCACATTTTGTATCTAGGGCCTATAATTAAGATTAATGAGTTCCCCACGAATTTTAAAAATATATTGCATCATCTCCAGATCATTATTATCATTTATGTAATCGACAATACGATTCAGAGTTTTGTACAATAAATGCTAGGATGGCTGATGCATACACCACATAAGTAGTTCCTCTTTTTGACATTGAATTTAATAAATAGATACATCGTATAATATACTAATTTTTTTTTTTTTTTTTTAAAGAAAGGTATTTGTTTTGGTAATCAAATATAGTAATTTTTTTCTTTATTTATTCTTTACATATCTTAGTTTGTTAGTTGTTTACCATAGTTAGTTTACCATAATATCTTTCTAATAACTTGCTAATATTATTTTTCTAGTTCCTTACTTGTGGTATTTTTTTTTATTGTGTTTTGCTGCTATGAGTTTATGATTTGTTTAAGAACCTTAAAAATGTTGCCAGTCCCTCCGCCATCTTAGCTAACTACACCGTGGAGTAATTGCTAGTACTACAAGATGCACAAATCCTTTTCTGGCAACATTATTTTTTGTCATTATATTGTATAATATATATTAGAGTTATAGAAAAGAAGTTCCTGAAACTCTTCGCTTTCTAAACAAATAAATTTTATAGATTTATCATCGCAGCTTCCATGCGATTTTTAAAAAAATAAATATTACATAAATTTTTAGGAACTAATACAAGCATAGATTTTTTTTTATTTATTATTTTTTAACCTTTTTATTATAAGAATTATACTAAATAAAAATAAAAAAAAAACAGGAAGCATTTCGTTTTATATTATTAAACTATTTCCTGTTTGATAACAGAAACAAATACAAATTATGAAAGTAAACAAATTAAATTAAGTGGAACATATTAATTATATTCTGGCTATCAGCTGGTTAAAAGAATTGTTAAATACCAACAGTTTATTATTTTTTATTGTTTTAGATATGTTACAATCAAGGTAATTTTTTATTGAAAGAGAAGTTATCCTTGTACGTTTTATATCAATGACGTCACTTGTCCTGCATTAAACTGGGAAGTGATTATTGTATAGTACATTTTGTTTGCATTAACTTTTTATCATACGGTTAATTACATTCAGCTGTTAGTTTTATAATGAAGGTTCCCTTTATCTTTTATATGACAATTTCATGGGTAATTTGAGCTACCTCTCGTAAATTCTCTTCACTTATCAAGCGCGCTTAAGATCATCTTATTTAGTGATTCAAACTAAAAAATCACAGCTGAAAACTAGCTTATTTTTGCTTTTATAAATATCAAGTGAACTAGCTGTCTTGATATTTATAAAAGCTTTATAAATATAAAGTAAGCTTAATATATTGATATGTTAGTTTATTTTTATATAAAACTGTGTTAAATAATACTCTCCTCTTTTATCTATATGAAAACCATTTATTTATGAAATACTAAAGTTCAGTTGTTCTAAATTTGGAAATGTAATGTACCTAATTGCTACTTCTTTTGATAGCCTGAAGTTTATATTATGAAATGGCATACTTCAAAAAGCCCCTAAAAATATTGGCTTGGATAAAAGAGATAGAAGTGTTTAGTTCTTAAAGTAAGCAAATATCCCCTGGTAAAATTTAAGCTTATCTACACTTAATCTACTCAATAGTTTGAACTGTCTGCGAATTTTCGTTCTCGCACACACAGATACATACATAAAAACACACTATAATAGTTTGTTATAAACGTTTTTGTACATACACAAAAACAATGTGCATAGAAACACACTATTAATAGTTTGTTACAATGATTTTGTGCATGAAAACAATGCTATCCTTTGAAGTCAGATAATACATCCTTTTTGTGGGTTTTGTTTATATAATTTATTATCAATATTTATTTTGATTTATTCTTTATTTAGTTATATTTTTTTTTGTTTAAGTGTGATCTAAGTGCTGAACCTCTTTGGAGGCCCGGGTTTTAGATTACATACATGTTTTTAGTTTAACGTCATTTCCTCTCATTTGCTGTTATAATTTGCAATCAAAATATTCGAAGGAAAAAAAGATGATTTGCTGTCTTCTGAGACATTATTGGAATAAGCAATAATGGCATTCGTAGAAATTTGTGCAGTTGAAGGAGCAAGTGATAATGCACCAAAATATGGCAGCGGTTTGGATTAAACTTTCAAAGTTAGGGTGACACTTAGCATTCAAGATGAGCCAAGATTAGGTCGTATCTTCGGTTGTTGATGATAAGTAATTGCTCGAATATGTGATATAGGATCGGAATGTTACCTCTTGGAGGTGTAATGACATGGAAAGTCATACCAGTGTCAAAGTGGTTCCAGCCAGCTGCTATCTTAACAAAGGATGGCAGTAATAAAAGAGCAATTTATAACCAGCGACCTAGCAGGCCGCCGTCTTCAAGACAATGCCGGCCAAACAAACAACAAAGCCCTTTTCAATACTTTACATCAAAGCAAGCACCGATAAGGTTGGCCACTGACCTAAATAAGGTCAGCAAACTACGAAGGTCGCACACTAGGACAGATGTCTTGGTGTGAGTGTGGCCAACACCGATATATAAACTCTATCATATACAACGAGAGGATCATTATATCTTATACGACGATACGAGCACGTCCATATACACGAGCAGCAGTTTACGCGACTATACACAGTTTCATTTAAACTTATTATCTTTTAGTAGTGCATCTTAGTTCGTTTATTTTATCATTCTAATTTATTACTTATTTATCTTCTATTTATTCCTAAGTATTTTGCTAGTTATTAGTTACCATTTATACGTTAAAATTATTGTTAAAATACAGTTTATTTTTATAAAATCCGTATTAATAATTCGATGCACTAACTTCCAAAATCTCTCAATTAACTTCCGCCCTCTTCAAGATATCTACTACATCAGGAATCACATCAAACGATTCCATTACAGAGGTTTATCTACCATATCAGAGGCTTAAAAGGCCACGGTGAGCCGCCATCTCAGAAAGATGGATATACGGAATTTAAGACCAAGATCAGATTGTCAGTGAATTGTGTCGATTGGTATACATCCAAATTTGACCAGTTTTGGAAAAAAATGACCATTTTAATGAATCAGATTTGGGAAGATGTTTACATTTCATGGCTCATCTTGAAATTGTTTTAGGAAAGAAGTGATACAATTTTTAAACAATATTTTCAGGGGCAGTTGAATCAAGATTTAGCAATAATGGGACTATTAATACTCAGAACTGCAGAAGTTGGTTGAGTGAAAAGCCATTGTGTGGTGAGAAACGAGATTCAAAGCCCCCGGGGTCATAAATATTTTGGCTGACATTTTAGGGAACCGTTTTTTGGGCCCTTTTTCGAAGGTATGTATTTTGAAGGGTGAGTGGTATTTAGGTTTTCTACTCATGGTTTTCTACAACTTGTTAATTCAGTTTTTTTTTTTTAATAAACAAACGTATTATCTAATTAGGATTTTTTAGAAAAGTTCGTTTCTGAATTATGCTGTTCTTATACATCCATTAACACACACATACCACACCCATAGAAACTCATAGTCACCATACTCGTAAAAAATGTTTTCCTATTAGAGGCTTCTAAAGGAAAAATTTCCCATTACGCAATTACGGTGCTTCACTTCACCATAAAGGGAAAGTGTAAATGTTGATAAAACGAAAAAAGCAACCCGTTGCTCTTATCCAATAATTCGATCTGGGTGAATTATTTTATGCTTATAATAGATGTGTTGGATGGAGAGAATTGGTTCGTTTGATGATATAAGAAGAAGACTTGGTTAACACTGGTTAACTATTGTATTAATTAAGAGACACAGATTGCCTGGACTTTACATTCGAGAAATGTTTAAGGCAGCGTGGTATGAAAATGACACGTGGCGATAGGATGTATTGAACTGAATTCAATTGTGTTTCTATGGACTGTCCGTCGCTATATTTAGACAGCTTCTCCTACTCCAGTCCGAGAGAGTGGTTGAGCTTCTCTTGCTCTCTTTGGTTGCTGTTACACGGTAAACTAGATTAAGTATTAAACATCTACAAACTTTATTTCTCTCTCTCTCTCTCACACACACGCACACACACATATATATATATATATATATAGTGAAAAATATTTAACATAAAACTGAGGGGGACCGAAATATTTTTAGGTGTTAAACGATTAATTGGCGGTTTTTTTCGTCCCGATTTCTCAGCCATTGTACACGTAAAACAATAAGTTTATTTATTTAAATTACAAAAAAAAACAACACAAAATTCTCCGAATTATAGAAAACTAACTGAAATGTTTTGACAATGGCGGTGTCTTTACCTACTCAAAGACAAGCGAAAAGCTAACAACAGTGGCAGTGATTGTTTATTTTGTTCCGTCTAACGAAAAAAAAATAAACCAAAAAATTTGCGTGGACAATGTGTCTGCAGAAATCAGGTATATTTTGTTCATCCGGGAAGTGAAATTTTTTTGTATTAAGCAATATTTGTTTCGTGTTAAAAGACTAAAAAATATGTATGAAATTACATAGTCGGTAGCGCAGTATGATTTCGTGTTAACCGATTTTTCATGTTAAGCGTTTTCGTGTTAACGTTTTTCACTATATAGGGTAAAGCTAGGAGTGATGACGGGGCTAGGAGAGAAGACGCAGGCTTTGCTTAACTTGCCACCACGTGACGTCATGGAAGTTAGTCCAGGAGTAGAGAGATGATCAGAAGCGAACATATTGCAAAATTCTTCAATTATTTTGTGTGTTCTACGAAAATTTATACGCATCAGCTATATCTGGTAAATACCTGAATTTTCATAACGCTTATTAATAATAATAATAATAATAATAATAATAATAATTATAATTAAATGCAAATGAAATGAAAGATTTCCTGCTGTCATTAAATTTGGACTCGTAGACAAGTGTATACCAAGTTTCATGTCGATCAGCCATGTTACCTTCACAAAGGAGAGATCTCCTACCTATGGAGCGTCATCTATCCTACCACAAATGTAGTGTATTTGTATTTTGTTTCTAGGAATAAATGAGAATGTCTTTATTTTGAAAAATAAGATTTTTTTCGTAGATAATAGTAGTTGACATATGTTTTATAAGCATTACCGCTTTGATATATCTCCTATATTTTGATACAGGGCATAAATTTTAAATGTGCGTCATCTCTCTATGTAGCTTTACCCTATATATCAGAATCCTAACAAGATGTTTGTTACAAAGAATATTCTTCTCATTTGCTTATGTCTCGTTAAAGCACGATCTGCATCAGTTAAGCTTAAACTTTTGAACAGAATAAATTCTATTTATTTATTACCTACTTTAAAGTCAATAATAAATAAAATATTTTCCATTTTCTTTTTCACACTTTTTTAATCCAATGAAAAATATTATTTATAAAAAAATTACTCCATGAATTTACGATATTACAAGTTTCATGAAACTTCTGCCCTGAGGCATGTTCAATGAGAAATTATTTAAATTTCATCACAAAAATTAGTGAAAGTAAAAAAAAAAAAAAAAAGAACTCCGACTTTTTCTGTTATTTTTGGCTTTTGACTGTTCGAAACTTTTTATTGTTAATTCATTAAATTGTTGGCTAAACGTTCACTAGCAAAGAAGACGAATTCTTAATGATAGATACTATTAAGTAAAAAGAGGTCTAATTATTTAAACCACGGTTGATTTTTTTTTTTATTATTAAACATTAAACTTTCTATAATTTCAGCTTTATAACTAGCTATTAAGAAAAAGTATTAATAAAACAATTATATATTTAATTGTTCACAATTTTAAGCAGAGAAAGTGCAAATATATTTAGAATTGCTTGGATATGCTTGGCCTATAGTTTTGCTTGCATTCAAAGTTGTTTACCTTGAACTCATGTGTGTCTATACTCCATTTAGAAGCTTCAAGTGTGCTAAATATTTTTGAAAAAACTATTATTTAAAGCTAATTTTGTTTATAGTTTTAGATCAGGTAGTGTGAGTGTTTCACACTAGATTTTTTTTTTTTTTTTTTTTTAATGTCAGTCTTACAACCTTGCGCAGTGACAATATCGTGGCCGATAAACATCTCCTGAGGTGCGATTATTGCTACTTAAATAAGACTTTTCATAGACAAGCGACTAACGTGGAACCCTCAATCTAAACTTAAACGGGAAGAATAGAACAGACGATACAAAGCTCCTTTCACGATTTTCCTGACAAACAATCAACATTATCACTAATCAACAAACGACTTATCTATATAACAATACTCAAATCAGTTTGAACGTGGAACTTTCAGGTTCAGCCAAACCATCAAATATCTATAGAATCCAATCCTTTCAATCAGAAATACTTAGTGAATTTGGATCCGCTCTTTACTTTATCAGAAATAGTGCCCTACACCATGATCTTGTAGTTCTATAGCGATAAGATACCGCTAAATCATATTCCACGGCTCAGTATCTTCAAATCCCAATCTTCTAGTCACCCAACTTGCCAAAATTCACACTACTTGAACATCCTCCACAACGCTAGAAGTGACGATGGCCGCGTGATGTTATTGTTGAACAAAGTGCCAGTATGCAGCGAGTGTAGGGCATTTCTTTGGGAGTTACACTAATGAGTGAATTCTCCTCTCAAGCACTTCATGATATTTGTATTTATGTAATACGAGGGTGGTTTGAAAAGTTCTCGGAATGTACTAGAAAGAAGTGTCTTACCTCGGTGGAACTGCTTTTATTTTTCAACATAGTCTCCCTGTAGACTAATGCATTTGGTCCAGCGATGTTCCAATGCCTTTATCCCATCTCGAAAATGAGATACCTCCAGGCCTGCAAAGTACCTCTCCAATTCGGCTGTCAGTTCTTCCGTGTAGGAAATCTCCGTCCACCGAGGAAAATTTTCAGCTTGGGGAAGAGATGAAAGTCTGATGGTGCCAAATCAGGTGAATAAGGTGGATGTGGCAGCAATTCGTACCTCAGTTCATGAAGTTTTGCCATGGCAATAACACTTGTGTGCAGGCGGGCGTTGTCCTGATGAAAGATGACTTTCTTCCTTGCCAAACCAGGCCTTTTTTCGCTTATCTTTTCCTGTAGTTGGTCTAGGAGGTTTGCATAGTACTGCCCCGTAATTGTTTGGCCAGTAGGAAGATAATCTATCAGCAGAATGCCTTTTGCGATAAATTCTGGGGTCGTAGCACTTTTTGGCCGTCCACTACGCGGATCATCATCTAAGCTCTCCTGACCAAATTTAAACTCGCTGGTCCACTTGGCAACAGTTGAATATGAAGGAGCAGAGTCCCCCAGTGTGTTCTGAAAGTCGGCATGAATTTCCTTTGCTTTCATACCTTTCTTTACAAAGTACTTAATCACTGCTCGAATCTCAGTTTTTTCCATTGTCACAAATCACTACGCGGGAACAACAACAAAGAGTCGTCACTACCATTCTCCTGCAGCAAGAGCACTGACGCGCCACTTGTTCACTCACAAAGGATGTGTGATTATTGCGCGGGAACCTCGTTGCTCTAGCACTGACATCTAGCGGTGATTCCGAGAACTTTTCAAACCACCCTCGTAGTTTCACCTATTGTACATAATCTACTTCATTTGTTGGGGGAAATCAAATAAAATAAATTGAATCCTCAAATCTATGATTTTATTCAATGTATAGGAAGAAACATTAACTGTGCTATCACTGATTTCATGAATTGATTTCGTATATCTATTGTTAAAAATAAGATAAGAGCCAAATAAATTATAGATATCAATTGTAATGTATTATTTCTAATTATATTTTCTCCCTAAAGAGTTATTCTCTTTGGAAATCGTACCGACTATTAATTTGAAAACAACCGATTAGGTACGCTAACTGGAAACTAACTGTTTAAAATTAACTTTAATTTTATTAACAACATTTCTCTTCAATTAACGGGATAACTGTGAGTTTGTATTTAAAAGATATTAATCTTATTTAGTGTCTTACTTTCCCAGCTCTCTGAGAAGATTCAGTAAGGAAATATGTAATTGAAAGTCTCTGATAAGCTATGTTTTATCTACGAATATAGGATTTAACCCAAATGTGAGGAAACACTCCACACATACTCCTTTTAACACAATTATATAATAAAATGTCAAATTTTCTTGAAACTCATATTTTAATTATTGAAAACACGAAAAATTCATGAGATATGTTGTTAATGAATGAGTAAAGGAACATAACGTTCTAATACAATCAGTTTAAACTGACCTCATTAGAATTTCGTGAATTATTCGTTTAATAATTATTATAGGTGTGCCGAATGTAAACGGTATAATTCTGAAATATTAAATGTCATGGAATTTTTTTTTTTTTAAACAAAATAAGTATAATAATCTCTATAGGTAATTTCGAGTTTTTTCATTAAAAAATTATTTGCACTTCCCACATCTTCGCCCAACTATATGCTCTATATTGAGACCGCTGTCGATCTTCTAGTGATATTCACTTTAAAATTGCATTTTAAATATGTTCTAAGAACTTTGGACCTTCCCCGGTATCGTTTGTCTAGAATTCTAGCTCTGGAAATTATCAACAACAAAATTTACTGGTTTCGGCATTTGGGTTAGACTTGGCCCAGAAGTATTCCTGCGACTTTGTTCCCGATGTGGAGAATTATCTGCTTTGAAAGACAAATTATCCTCTCTGTTAATTACGATGAAAGCAGTTCATCGACAGGAGTTTCTGGGCAGGATGTCTCTTTCATCCCGTTTCATTCTATATAAAGAGCTGAATCATTTTTTCAATTTTTGTTATTTGAATGAGGATCATTCTTCGGGTTTATCTCTCACTGAACTCCGTTGGATCTTTAGGCTGAGATGTGAGCTAGTCTACTTGAATCATACACCATGGCTCCGAAAAGAGATTGAGCTGTGCGCCCTCTGTAATTCAAGATGTATTGAGGATGTAGTACACTTTCTTGGCGTTTGCTAAATCCTTGCTGAGCTCCGGAGATTATATTTGGGATATTCAGTACTTGCAAGACCCCATCTTATTTCCTTATTGAACGGATCTTCTGGCTGCCGTTCCCTAATTAAATATGCTCGCCATGCCTGGTCGTATCGGTATCAGCTTATACAAGAATTTAATTTCTAAACATGTATGACTTTGGTATATACCTATAATTTTTTGAGTTCTCAAAGTTGTTTTATTTTTTGTTATTTCTCCTTGTACTATTTTTTGCTTCTATTTCAAGCTACGTTACTTCTTCTTTCTGTTTATACACTTATTTTATTTTTTCTTATCTTATTTTATTATGTACCTATATAAATGTATGAAAGTAATATCGACCCCGGCTGACGGATTATTTCAAGCCGTAAAATACTTTGTTTTATTTGTCATTTGTACTTTCAAAGAACAATAAAGTATTATTATTATTATTATTATTATAGGTAATTTCGTGTTTAAAAATTTGTTTTTACTCTAAAAAAAACTTCCTGCATCTAGCAAAAGATTTTTACGACATAACCTTCTGCTACCATATTAAAGTAGGTCCTTTTAAAGCAGAACATGGTAAATTTATGATAATGTTATAATAGTTTTCTCGTAGTTAAATAGCTATTAAAAATTCTTCCATTGTTCATCACAATCAATTGGAAAATATTTTATAATCGCTAATAATTATACATGGAATGAATATATAATATTTTATCAAATAAGCAAACAATATTTTGGAAATTTTTTTAGAAATAATTTTATAGAAAAAGTGCAGGTTTTATGTTTACGGTTTATGTTACAGTTGTATAAACTCATTCTTAGAAAAACCTACATTTTTCTCCAAGGGCAAAGCTTATCCTCATTGAAATGATGCATATAATCTTTAAATATTGAGAAAGTTGAGCGATTCTAGAACTATTTTGTCCGATTCCTCTTTTACAGCAATTCTGAAGTCCCTAAAAGATCCTTGAAAGAGATGATGTAATAGTAAGAGAGAATTACATCAGCAAGTGAGAGCAGACAGACGAGAGAATTAAGAGAGAGAAGACAGACCCTCTCTGGTACTCTCTAACTTAAGCAGGCTAGAGTGGGAGAACCTGTATATAAGCCTGTGAGAATATATATATATATCTATCTATCAGATTCAACCATATACATCGCATCGTGTCATATCTCTACTCTCACCTTTTATTCTATAATATCATTACAAGCCCTGTGCAGTCAGTGTAAACTTATAGCTAAATTATAACAGTGTCTTCATATCTCGTCTAATTAATCAAACCTAATTTCTCTCCTCATCAACTCCATTATATCGGTTTTCTGAAGACTCTTTCTTTCTCAGGCTGTTTAGGATAGTGAGTATTCTGGTGAAAAATATAGACCATATATAGATAAAGTAAGAAGCTTGTTGAGTTGTCCAATGAACCGTGTTTGAAACTGAATCCACTGTTCTTTCAGTCCAAATGTTGACTTCTTTGTAATGTTTGCGGTAGAATGATGGTAAATGTTGTTGTTGAAATGATATACAAACTCACTAGTTGCACTTTTGCGCATAATATACATAAATTCATGAAATACTGTGATTGGTGGAGGATTAGATACATAAAATGAATAACTGGCTAAGTGAATAGTAATGATCTTGGTAGTGTTGAGTGGTAGCTTGATGAGTGGTGTAGAATTCTAGCTTGTTCTAACGATCATTGGCTAGTTTGCTTAGCTTGATGAATACTCTCTGATCTGTAAAAGTGCTTTTTGCAGAAGTTAATTGCTTGTAATAAACAAGCGTTTGAAACAACATAATACTTAAGCTCTTGATGGTCATCCCTTGTTTGGGATTTCTTGCCTTTTTATTGTTGGTTTTAAACTTTTGAGACTCTTCAAATATTGCTGGTTTAAGACTGGCTCAAGTTCTAATTGCTGGGCTTAAATAATAGTTTTTAGTAGTTTTTGGACGGAACTAACCGTAACTTTTAGAAGACACCGTGTTCTTCTAAACTGTTATCCCCTAGTCCAAATATACCCTCAGGTGCCACCCTCAAGGAGGTGTGTTAGAGGTGAGTGTAGCGCTTATGCTGCTGGTATTGGCACATGAAGCCTCCAGCACTTGTTATGATGAATTTTCTTATCAGAGGTCTTTTTATTCCATTATATTGTAACGCAGCCACTGGAGCCATCTAGGAGAGAAAGCAGGTACCTCAAGTTCTCCTAGTGGCCGCTAGGAAGCGCTGGCGGCGCCCTAGCTCTCTCTAGAAGAATCGAGAAAGTTGTAGTCCCTTCTCCACCGGTATAAATAGTGGGACAACAGAGAGTTTAAGAGAGTTTTCTTGTTACAAACGAAGTGTACGTTTGTGAAAAGTGTATAAAAAGTGTACAAAGTGAACTTTTGTGGTTTAAACTGTGAATTAATTATTATTAAGTGTTGTATTTATAATTTTGTGTAAAACAATAAATTGGTGTTTTTCTTATTGGAATTTAGAGTATTTTATCTAAACGAACCCACTTAAAACTAGTTGCAATCGCTAGTTTTGAGGGAAAAACGTTATATCTTCAAAACCATTGTGATTTCTGATAATTTATGTTTACAGTTTAGGAGGCCAGAGAGATTTTCAATCTGCATTAATATATTGGTCACATGTATAAAAGAGTACACAAATGTAAATTTAAAAGAACCAATAAGATTGTTCCCATCAGAGAACTTCAAGCCAGAAACTTATTTATATTTTCATAAATATTTTTGATTTATGAAAAGCGTGGCATTCAGCAAATAAGAATTAATGATTTTCATTAAATTAAAAATATTTATAATTTCAAAAGCAATTACTTGCTTCTATAATTCTTTAGAATTCAACATTTAAGTATCCGGAACCAATTGCTCTAACCGCTAGCACTTTAGGATCAAAGGTATTGCTGTTTCTTCATTTCTTTTATAAATCACTACTTGTTTAGCGGGTTATAGTTGTTATTTATAAATGATGCTGACGAAGGAAGATAATTATATTGATTGTACAAAATCAGTTACGCACATGTATTTTGTTTCTTATTTTGAGGCGAGATGCTCTTTGAAATATTAAAATTTTCTGTTTCTTTAATTTTTTTAAATGATTTAATGATTTTAGTCTCATCATCGCCACAGCACTTTAAGTAACATCAATCAATGATCACAATGAACAAAATAAAATTACAATGTGTTTTTGTACGCCTATTGGCCTAGTGATAAAACTCCAAAGTAACTCGAAATTATTATTTATTTTCTTTGTATAGAGGAAATCTCGAAATTGTTCTTTAGACGTCTAAGAGAGTTATTAGGAAGATTTTGAGAAGTCAAATGTTGATTTGACTGTGGTAATAAAAATAGAGAGTTTAAAAAAGAAAGTTAGAGTTGGAGTTCTAAAAAAGAGAGTTGACAATGTTACGAAGGCTTCTGGTTTGTAGAGATGGGATTCTTCGACGGCTTGAGCGTTTAGTTGAACTCCATAGTTCCAAATAGGCTTCAAAATAAATTTGTAAATGGATCTTCTGTTATCTAGAAAGAGTTTAGATGCGTAGTCTAATAGTTGTCAAAAGTGTTTATTTAGTTCTCTCCTCGTATATTGAATGAGAAATCTTAGTAAATCTTTGGTCTAGGTCAAGCCCAAGATGGCAGACAGTTGCGCACCAGTAGGGGAATTAGACTTTAGTAGACAGTAGAGGGAAAATGCCGAAGCTGGCACACTTTTTTTGAGCAGCCAATCAGATTGCAGCATTTCTCCCCACCCCTCCCAAGCCACGCCCACCGACCAATCATCGAACTCGATGAGCACTTAAGCCACGCCCCTCACCACGCCCACTGACCAATCATCGAACTGGACGAGCACTTAGGCCACGCCCACCTACCCCCTACCACTTCCCCATCGACCAATCATCGAACTCGACGAGCACTTAAGCCACGCCCACTTACCCCCCACCACTTCTTCGGACTGGACTAGCACTTAAGCCACGTCCACTTGCCCCACCACTTCCCCGTTATCGAACTCGACGAGCACTTAGACCACGCCCACTTACCCCCTCTCCTTAAACTATCATCCAAATCGATGACTCCATTTTCTTTCCACCCCCACTTATCGTCCAATCCGATGACCGTGTTTTCTCCTCCCCACTCCTTGACCTAACATCCAATGACTCTATTACCCCCCACCCCTTAACCTAACATTCATACCGATGACCCCCACCCCTTAGTTTAGCATCCAATTCGATTACTCCATTTTCTCCACCCACTCCTTAGCCTAATATCTAAATAGATGGCTCCATTTTCTTTTCACCCCCACTCCTTAAACTCTCATCCAAACCGATGACTCCATTTTCTTTCCACCTCCAAGGTCAATCCGTCCCCACAACAAGATGGCGGAACCTAACACTGTAACACCACCCCTCACCTTACTCTGGGCTGGAGGGGTATTTTTTTTTTTAAATGAAAAAACTTGTCATACCTGCGATTCGATCCTACAATCTTTAGGTTGGAAGTCGCATCACCCTAACCTCTCGGCCATAGTAGCCGTGTCGCTAGCTGTAGTTTTCAACGTACACTTCTACTCTTACCTTCCCCACCCATCGCCAGAGGGGAATTTATTTTTTTTTTATTTTATATGAAAAAACTTGTCTTACCTGCGATTCGATCCTACAATCATTAGGTTGGAAGTCCATCACCATAACCAGTCGGCCACAATGGATCTCTCGCTAGCTATACTTTTCAACGTACATTTGTATTTAAACTGCCCCCCCCTTCCCACCGAACTACCACAATTTTATTCGCCTCGCCCCACTCACAAAAAAAAAATTATAAAAAAGAAAAAGAAATATGGCGGAAGGGGCATTCAACTGTCACACATAATAATAAAGAAATATTTACTTACCCCCTGTCCAGGACTGTAGTTGCTTAACGAAGTTGACACACACAACACGCACTTGGAACTGACAGTATCAGACAGTACAACTTACTACTAGTAACATTATCCCCACTCCTATGACGTCACATTGCCACTGCCTTCATGATTAAAATGTTTTAAATATTTAATTTTATATATATATATAACAAAAAACCACTGCCTTCTAGACAATTACTACTCCGATGACGTCACACAGCCAACCAGAGGCAATCGCAATATATCGATTACAAATATCGAATACTCGTATTGATTATTATCGATTTTATTTATAAAAACAACACTGCTGTTTCTACCACAACAGCTTAGTTATTGCATAATATTTTGTAACACTAATCCTATTAAAAAAAAAAAAAATCTATTCTTATCTTAATCCCTTTTAATTAGTTTTGTTTACTTAACTTAGTACTCATTACCAATCTTGCCTGTCCGGACATGTTACTTACCTTACTTATGAAGAATGTTTGTGTATACAATGAGTCACCATGCATATCTCAACAAAAATGTAAATCCCACTCTTTGCAAAAGGTTTATTATTATTATTTTTTATAACAATACTTAATTCGTATTACGAAATGAGTCATCCAGGAAATAGATTATTTTTTTTCTTCCCAAGAACGTTAATATCTTATTGAGAAAAAATAAAACTTTGTACTCATTACCAATCTTGCCTGTCCGAACATGTTACTTACCTCCATCCGTGCCTCAGAGAATAAAATATTCTTATTATTTAATTGAAACTTGGGGGAATTAAATAATAACAAATAAGTAAAATAAAGTAACCTTTTTATTTGTCAAATAATTATTTACAAAATAAAAAAATTTATTACACACTTAAATAAATTCAATTTCATATCTTTTGCCGATGAAGCCCTTATACAAAATGGATATTTTTCTCCGTCCCTGTGGATATTCTTGAATCATTTCGTCGGTAATCTCTGAGCTAAATCTATTCGGTAGAAACACTCTCCTCGGCTGGTCTTCATACCCTGTTGGTCCAATGTAATTTATATGGGCAATCACAGCATTTCCATATTTGGTATTGATTCTTTCGAATCTATCCACTTCATATGCATACCCAATCCTTAGGTCTGAAAGTCTGGCAATGCCCACAGACCTTTTACTAACCTCGTTTAAAAAGGTTGCTAATGAAGACATCTGAAATAGAATCGCCAGTTTATAGTGTAAGAACATAAAAAAAAAAAAATACATATGAAATTAAATAAGGAAAAAGTACTCACTTTGTTTGCCTGAGGTTGCTCTTGATGATAGCTCACTGGAGTGTAGGTGACGAATGAGGAATAACCGTACACGCTCGATAATTTATTGACAGGACGCAACCTACTCTTTAGGCATGACGTCACATTCTAATCAGCCAATAGAATTGCAAGATAGTTCCCCACTCTTACTCTCCCCTCCCCTCACCATGATGACTCATATCCTGTCTTCAGCCTAACTTAACTTGCCGGTCCAGACATGTTTCCACAGGTCTTAGCATGATTTATAATACTTAATCCAATTAAGAAAAGTGTATGTATATACAATGACTCATCTAGGTTTATTTTTACTTCTAAAATATCTTGCCTGTCCGGACATGTTACCCCAGGACTGGACTCATTTTTTTTCTATTTTTTCATTACATCTTCTAACCTACCTCTACCTGCACAAACATGTTAAAGCCTCATAACTTATGTTATTTTAACTTACTTCTAACATGTCTCAGGATGCATCAGCCTGCATTTATTTTTCATACTTTGTATTTCTATATTAATTTTGTTTACCCCTCTTTGTTCAGCATTCGCTTTAAGCTTTCTCACCACGTCAAGGTGGGGGTAATCGAGAAAGTTTTTTAATAAAATAAAATATAAGGAAATCAATAAAAACAAAACAAAATATTTTTTTACTCATTTATTGAAACATAATGCAAAATATTTACAGAAAAAAACAGAAAACAAACTTCAATTTTAAAATAAAAATTAACTTCTTCTTAATACAAAATAACAACTTAGGAAAATACAAGTAGACAGAGAAATGTTCACTATCGAATTTGATTTCTCTAGGTTTTGCCTTAATTCACATTCAAACATTGTACAATACATTCAAGGTTTACGGGGTTTTTAGAACCTCGCCAGTGACCAGCAGTCAGGTTTACGGATATTTCTACCACGCCAGAGACCAACATTCAAGGTTTGCGTGCAATTTAATGCATCGCCAGTGACCACATTCACACACATACATCAAGGCAAAAATATTTCTGTATCATTCCAACCAAACTTACTATTCAGCCAGTTGGTAATGACTTGAATTCGATACTGCGTACATTTCTCTCTACATGTGTTATGTTTAATACAGTGGTTGCCTTTTTCTACTGCTTGAAGTGAATCAATTTTCGGACAACCATAATCTTCCAAGTTGATTACACAACAATTGTACAAATTTTGCAAGAGAAATCTTTTCTTATCATAACCCTTAACAAATACAAATTTATAGTTACAATCAATACATTTGAAAATATCTCTAATCACTTCATATTCAACTTCCCCATCATTCCATCTGATTTTATGATAATAATTTTCTAACCAATAATTGGTTCTTCTACTTTTATCTGTTTGTTTATGTAGTATTGGTGCTTTGAATATCCAGTGCCGAACAGTTTGATAGTTATAATCAAAAAGTGATAGCTCTTTAACAATATAACCTCCTACACCATCCACAAAGCACTGGAAGTCAGCAATCAGTACGCCTGTCTGAGCCATACTGAACACTGAGCCAACAATTCACACCTTTTTATACCATACGGCGCACAATGCCAGTTAGAGGGTTATATTCTACCACCCTGTCATGTATAATAAGACAATATGCCGTTGTGTTGGGCGGGAATGGATTTTTTGATTCAAATTCTAATCTTACGTCAACTGGACCCGTTTTGATAGATTCAGACTGTTTAGAACAATCTATTACAATTAAGGGTGTTTTCTCTTTAAAATTTCGCCAAGAAGTTAGAGGTTTCACTTGTTCCCCATAATATGACATTTGAAAAGAAGCATACATGTGATACAATAGTGCATAACGATTAGCTGAAAAATCGATGTTCAAATCATCGTATGGAAAAGCTTTACAATTTAAATACAGTTTCACATTTGAAACATTACAATGGTCAAAATGGCTAGCATTGCTTTCCACATTATTTGCTCGTTCAGTTTGAAATGCTAAAATGAGGTAGCGCGGCTTTTCCAGCTGACTTGATGTTTTCACCGACCAGATTTGTCTTTGAGTTGCCGGCAATAGTGGATAATCATAGAGTTCCCAGCTTCTAAAACTTAGTGAAAATACCTTTTCAGATTTGAGATGACGCATAAGAGCTAATCTCTGATGTTCGTTGACGGTGACGTAGGGCAGCTTCCAGCATAGTTTCACCAATTCTATTTTACAGTTTTCCACCGCATCTTCAGCTCTCTGTCGGTTGAATTTGTAAGCGTTTCCATCTTGTCTGCTTCTAACGAGTATCAATTCTTGTTTAACATTGATCACAATCTTCTGATAGTCTTCACAAAATCCCAGTAGTGATGATAGAGGAATGCATAAATTAAAGTATCCCTCATTTGAAGTGATGTTCAGCGTATCACTCTGAGGATAGCACCAGCCCCAGTTTTCTATGTATTGACAGCCGTCCTTAAGTGAAACCAATCCTTTAAGTGTGCAAGCAATTCCTGGATTTCTTACACGATCTATTTCAACTCCACTCAGTTCATATCTTATTTCATCAAATAGAAATGCAAATGCATTATTGGTTAATTTTGATGAAGTTGGTATTGTTGAGCCGTCTTCTTTTAAAAACCTACCCTCCAAATAGAGTAAACTTTGACTGGGCAGCGTATATAGATCTTGATGTTGTACACTGATACGTATTTCATCACCAGGCAACAGTTTTGATGATGCATAAGGGTGATGTGAATGCAATTCTATACATTCAATTGATTGTCGAACAGTCGTCTTTCTTCCAAATCTAACACTTCCATATTGATGATAAAACGTAGTAACCTGCAGCTTGAAGAAAGCGAATATTGCTGTTGGTTAACGATGTTCTCTCGTCAACTGTTCTCAATGGAATGATGCTTTTCTTCTCTGCAGTTGTCCTTTTATTCACTCTCCTAAAGTCCAAACCCATCGCTGTCTGGCGTCCAAATGAATGCACACAACTATAATCCTTCTTTTTATAGCAGATCCAGCAAGTAAAGTAAACACAGCTGTCCACAATTGTTGCTGCCCATTTTTTGATACTGCTTCCTGTTCGAGGAAATACGGCAACCTTTTAGATAGCGGACTAGTTCAGAAGGTGGATTGGCTCCACTGCTGTCGAAGAATTGAACATAATCGCCTCTCTTCTTATAGCAAACCCAGTGAGTTCCTCTCCCACAACTACTATCCAAATTGAAAATAGCTCGCTCATTTTTCCACGGTTTCACTGGAAATTCATCAATCATAAATACCCCTCTAAAATGGGGAATTCTCTTCGATTTAGCTAATCTGAGTAGATCAAAATTACTTAGCCGCAGACGAGGTAGCCCATCCAGCATTCGTTTAGCTTTACCACTCAATTTAGGAGAATTCCCACCAATCCGTTTAGGAGTAGGAATGACTCGTTTCTTCTTCTTCTTGTCTCTAGCACGTCGCATGATGAACTGAATCGAAGTTAGCCTCGTCCGGCTTTATATAAGTACATTCTTCACATTCTCCCAGCTGTTGTGTGAATTGTCTAAACCTAGCCATTTCACTAAAACTTTATCACCTTTTCGCTTCATAATCTTCTCCACAAGATAGATGTCGGGATATTTCACTAGCTGTAGTTCCTCTTGATAAAAACCTCCAGCAATTATTTGCCCTTTATAATCTTGTAGATGATATGTCACTGGTGCGGTATTCTTAACTTCTACAACTTTAAATACCTCTGTGGACCATGAAGGATGATAGCCTTTGGCAAACTGCGCTTTAAACTTGGATATCCGTACATGATCGCCTACTTTGAATCTAGGAACTGTAGTGATTGTTTTCTTCGCATATACATCACGTAACAGCCGTTCTTCTACATCCTTACCTCGTACGGAAACCGGCGCCATTTTGATCGTCCGATGTTTAGTTTGGTTATATTTCTTTACCAGAGAGTTTATGATGGTTAGCCAATCATAGGATCCTTGTAGGCTAAACATTTTCCACATTGCAGATTTCAAAGTTCGATTGAATCGCTCAACAATTGAAGCTTTCAAGTTACTAAAGGTTGAATAATGATTTATACCATTCACTTTCATCAGCTTGGCAAATATTCTGTTATAGAACTCTTTGCCATTATCAGTTTGTAGATTGTTTGGCTTTCTTTCCTGCAATACCTTTTCAAATGCTCTACTCACCTCAAGTGCTGACTTATTCTTAAGAGGTACAGCCCAGGCATATTTGGAAAAACAATCAATCACTGTCAAGAGATATTTGTTGCCTTTGTTGAATCTGGCGTAGGGAAGCATCTCCACGAGGTCAATTTGCCACAAATCGTCTATTCCCTTCAATAAAACTGATCTTCTCTTGAATATTCTTCTTGCTGGTCTATGCAACTCATGCACGATCTGCTCCTTAACGGATGTCATGATGAAATGAGGTGTAATGTAGGTGAGTCTAAGCTATTATACCTCCGTCTCTCAGTTGATCTTCTATTCTTTTTATTTCAACACCAGCATTCTTTGTGCCAAATAATACTCTTAATCTGTCTACAAGCCTGTTGGGGTCGACATGTCCAGCACCTTTTTTCGTTGGAAACAATTTTGAAATCACTTTCCTATATTTCATGTTTGTTTTCAGTACCTTGATTGCCCCTGTTGGACTGTGTCCTTCTTTATGAGCGTTCGTTTGTTGTAGTATTCGCTTATAATTATCGCAATCTGTGTTTTTCACCAGCGTTAAGTTTGGATATTTCATAAATAACAATTCAAAAAGTCCCGGGGTAGCATAAAAGGTATCTTCACCAACAGATAAAATGTCTTTATTGATGGAGATCTCCGTATCACCAATGGTGAACTTCTGACCATCATAAACTACGCCGTATACCATATCCAAATCCTTGGTCTCATTTTTCATAAATTTTGCAATATAATTTGAGGATATTTCTCCCACTTCTTTCAAATACTTTTCTGAAATTTCTTTTCCTTTGGGCGTGTGTACCAGCTCTCGTACTTCTTGAAGCGGTGTAGTTGGAACTGAAGTTCCAGCCGACTGTGGAGTACACTTCAGCGGTCTCTTTGCTGGAAGCTTCCGCTCTTCTTCAGGCGAGGAATTTGATATTCCAGGTGTTGTAGCCGATTCTAGCTTTAGATATCTTGGTCTTTTTGCTGGTGGTGTTTCGGAAACAACCGGCTCCGGCTTAAGTGTTCTCTTCAGATTAAGTTGAGGCGAATGATCCTCTTGTTTACCCATTAGTTCCTTCAAAGGATTCAACAAAGGCTGATATTTCATTTTCAAATATTCATCAGTCTCTTCCCTGTTTCTCCTTAGCAAGTTATACTTTTCTTGGATTGCTTTCCTGGTGGCGATTATATCGCGCATTGCTTGAGTTGACTCTTCCATGTCTTGCAATAGACTGATTGTCACACCTATATTCAAGGTATTATATAGGCTCCGAAACCTTTACGATATCGTCCGTCATTAATTTGTCTATCTTTGTCCAACACCAGAAAACCGTACGTGTCATCTTTCCAACACCAATGACATAATTTTCTAAAGGTTTGGAATTCCATATCAGAGTTGATATGATCATCATAAATACGTCGCATATTCAATTCATCCTGTCTGAAGAGTATTAGGAAGTTGGCATTTTCTCTCACCAAATGTTTCGGAACTCTAGTATAACTTTGACTTAGGTAAAATATGTCGACTCCATTGTGACGTCCCATACAAAAGTAAGACCGTACATTATCCTGCTTATCACAAGCAATATCATCGAATATAATGATTGAATTGGGCAGGGCCTCTTTAGGTGGTGGAACTTGGGAGTTGTCTTCATATTCAAAAAATCTAATATCTTTTAAAGGTTTCAATATTTGTGCTAACTTTCTATACTTTGGCTGATGCAAGGACTTTGCAAACAAGTAAATATTTTCAAATCGTAGACCCTTAGAATCATAGATTAAACTCAGCATAAGATTGGTTTTCCCACAATTTGATGGTCCACATATTAAACATCTAATGGAATCGGGGAAGAGTGGACCATGTTTAGATTCTTTCTTTAAAGAGGCCCCGTCGTCAAGGTTTTGAACAGAGAGGGTGTTATGTTGCTTTATCAAGCGCATGATGGAAAATAACAAGAATCGCTCTCCCGTCTCTCTTTTTATATCTAAAACCTATGAAAACTTATGTACGCACACTCAACCAAACTTATGTACACTCATTCAACCACCACCAACATTCACGCTATCTATGTACAATCTAATGAAAATAAGCCTAATCTATACCTAAACATAGAAATTCCCACCACCATTGCCTAAAGTATATTCCCATCACCATTTTTTTTTTTTTTCATTTTCATTTTTATTTATTTTTTTTATTTTTTTTATTTAATTTTTTTTATATTATTAATTTTAGGTTAAAATAGTTATAATTAATATAAAATAAAAATATTTCAAAATAAAACAATAAATAAAAATAAAAAGTTTACAATAATTAAAAGATTATTAATATAAAAGAATGCCTAACTTCTACCCTAACTTTATACATATTTACAATATTTACATACCCTCAACGTGCTCACATAGGTACGCCCGCTATAGCAAAGTGGCCATGGGCAAGAGTGTGAACTCGATCGACAAGATGGCGTTTGTCGTCGTGAGGCGAAAGAGATACTTTTTTCTGTTCAACGGAAAAGAGTTTGTGTTCTTTTGAAATGATCGTTCTAAAAGAAGTGGTAAACTCTTTTCCGTCGAACAGGGCAGCCACATAGTCATTGAAAGTGATCTTTCTTTCTACGGCTGCCTTCTTTATCCCTTTCGCCCGTTTCTTCTCTTGCCCTCGGATACGTAATGCGTACATTTTAGCGCGGAGGCCCACGAATTCAGAGACAGGCGCACCGCTAGCCTCGTCCTTGAACTTCCCCAACACCTTTTTATTTTTTAAACTGAAACATGGATGTCCGATAGGGTAGTCGCTAGTGTCCATTTCGTCCAGTATGGAAGTCATGTCAGTGTAAAAGTCGTTCGTCTTGATTTCATAAATAAAACTGTCTGTGTCAGTATACAAAAGTTTAAGTTGGTTAGTGCTGTATCTGTCTAGCATAGTATTGTAATGAAACGCGTACATCCGGACTTTGGACAGATCAAGTATGGCCATTCCAACGTAGATTGGTTTGTTCATAGTGATCTGCTCAAAGTCCAGATGTACCGCTACTAAAGTCTCTGAGTATATGGTCCTGTCCTTGAAAGTTGGTTTTGCAATTAGTTTCCGTAATCTCCGTTTGTCGGTCACCAGTTCTATTTTCATCCGTTTGCGTACGTCCTCCATAAATTTTCCAAAAACAGCGTTGTTCATCAGTTTGTAGAAGTCTTTGTCGAAGTCGTTCGTCGCCTGTTGTCTCATCTGGGTGTTGAGGTCGATGTAGGAACGAAGCCACCGGGACTGCTTGAATCGCAGCGCCCTATGTACGCGTACAATCCGAAGACCGAGGCCCATGGCTTGTTTTAAGTTGACGAAGTGGACAACGTATTTCTCCCTGTTGGTCAATGGAGTCAAGAGTTTCCTGTTGACTTGTCCCGGAGGCACCCTGTTCTCCGGAAGTAGGGGGAAATCGTTGTGCAGATCGTGCAACTCGGTCGGATACTCTATGTCTGCCTCGACAATATACCCGAAGGGGCCATCTTCTTGTATATTGCCCCAATCTAGAGTATCCGGATCCTGTACCCATTCGAAACCTCCATAAGGAAGCGGATTTGACATTGCCCACCCATACAAATTATTTGCATCTAGGTAGGCAATGTATGTCGATTCCATATGAGGGTCTCGATCTGGGAACAGGTATTTGTTGTCGGCTTTGCTATAGCGATGGCTGCATTGGCAAATGCCACCCCTTATACCACGCTCGACCATCAGGAGCTGGTCATAATCTGTCAGCAGATCTAAATGTACCCCTGTACACTTCAGCATGGCATCCCATGCCAGCCCGGGAGCCGTGAAATACCAGGCAGGGTCCAGCGAATATGCTCCTATGCAAACATCCCTGAAATTTTCAAAGATGTCGCATAGGAGCATTACGTCTACCTTAAAGTAGAGCTCGCTGTACCCTCCTAGGGTTCTAATTTCAAACGCCTCCCAGACTGACTGCGCATGCTGATAGTCCTCGTCCGAAATGTGGCATTCGTTAAGGGTGCTGTAGAATGCCTCCTTAGGGGGTAGAACCGTCTCCCTAAGTTTTTCGAACGAGTCAGTGTAATCGTAGGGGTACACGCCTTTTCTTATGACCAGATCCATCTTGTCGGCGGGGAAGAATTTGCCCGTATCGATAAACTTATTTCTGGGCAAATTCTTCGACAACCTATCTAAGCTGGAAGCCATGAAACGGAAGGTGTCCACAAATCTGACAGTTAGGGCGCCCACTTGTTTACTAAAAGAGATGTATTTCTCTTCGCTGTTGGGGATGACGTCAATGCGACTTGTGTCATACCCCAACTCGCGAACAATAAAGTGGGCGTCGTAACCGCTCAGATTGTGTAGGAAGACGGGAAGGAAGCGAGGAGTTCGGTAGAGGATGTTACAGGAAGAGTGAGCAGGACCACGATACATACCTGTGATATGGTCGTGATCCGCCACTTTAGGATCGGAAGTGTTGAAGGATGAATGGCAAAGGTAACATGTTTGGGAATTTATGAAGACTTCCAGCTGAGAAGGTGCCAAGGGTAGCATTGGCCGCTTTATGGAGTATACCTGAGCCACCTTCTCAGCCACTGCCTTTATATATGACATAAACTTCTCTGCGGAATCTTCACCTGTGTAGATGTAAGGTTCCACAGGGAAGTCGGCAGGAAGGCAGTGGCGTGGTATGTCTTCTGATACTTTTGTGTAAGCGCAGAAGCTCATGGGAAGGTGACTCTGGTAGGGAGTGGTGTATGACCGACTCGAATTGCCTTCATTGGAAATTTTTTTCAAAATTGATTCAAAATCTGCATAAATGACGATGGGAATCCTCATCTGGTTTTGAATTTTAGTGAATGAGACAGTTGGAGGAGTCCCATCGTCATTACATGCAGGTAGAACAATTCGGGTCGGTCTATTTTCTTCACAATACTCCATATGCTCCTTCACTCGCTCTGCGATGTTCACGCCGTCGGTGTTAAAGTGCGTGAAACACCGCTTGCAAACATGCACCCTTTTTCCGTGTTTTGTAATCTGACGGGCCACTAGTTTATCAAAATCGCTTATATAAGCGTAGTGGCTCCGTCCATTTTCTAGCGTCAGGAGAAGGAGGTCACGGTGGTCTTCCTTCTCCTGTTTGACCACCTTTAAAGGGTACACGTTTCCATGCTCTCCAAGGGTGAAGACATTGACGCTTATGTCATTGTACTTTTCAAACGTTTTCACCTCTTGGAGAGGAGTGGGGAAGGAAATGCAACCAAAATTGTACCTATGTTCCAAATTTTTATAATTGCTCTCACGTTGAGGGTTCTTTTTTACAAGACGGGAGAGGATGGCATACATGAAACATCGGTCGTCTGTGTTCTGTACATTAATTACAGCCTTCTTATTTGCTATTTGTGGAGGCAAGGGAATGAAGCTGCAGCCTCCAAGAGGTTGGAAACGGTTGACGCGAAGAAGGACTCCATCGAACTCTTTCAGCATCCAGCCGCTCCCCTTTAATGCAGACTCCTCCATCTCGGTTACTAATTTCTTAAAACTTTCATTTAAACATTCTTCGATGGAGGAGTCTTCAAATATTGCTTTGTTTTTGGTCTTGAAGGCGCGATCGCAGGTTTCACCTTTGATATTTTCGAAGGTCGCCTCCAAGACCAAGTTGTATTTGAGGGGAGCGTCACTTTCTTCCATGCATTCTGTAAGCAGTCGATGCAAGGTAGCTACTTGGGCAGATAGAAATTCCATTGCATCGGCTGCTTCAATGCATGGAAGAAAGAAGGTTCTAAGAGTCCCTCCGTGCGCCGTTTCCACTTCATACAAACGTCCTTGAGCCGCATCTATTCGAGCTCTTTTAGACATGACGGCCGGTGTTTCATTGCCACATCGACGCATGTGTGCATTCAACGTCTTCTTTGAGGAAAACCCCTCATCACAATTATTGCAAAGATGACGTTGATTATGCGCAATGCACACGCGTTCATGTCGATCCTTGTTATATTCCCTTTTAAAATCTTTTTGACAATATTTACACTGCATATTTAAAAAATAAAATAAAACTGTTCACTTATAAATACTTGCATGCACAATAAATATATATAGAGAGAAAAGTAATAATATAATAATAATACTATATAATAAAAAGAAAAAAAACTACTATATAATAAAACTATAGATATACTATATACAAAAGAATTTTTTTTAAAAAAAAGTTATGAAATGAATAGAAAGAATAAAATTGAGAAAAAATAAATAAATAAGAAATTACACTTAGAATAAAACAAGAAATTAAACGGATTAAAAAAAAAAGAAAGTTAAAATTAAAAATTAGAAAAAAAAAATATATATTAATCAAAATATGTATTAAATAAAATTGATAAATTGGAATAATAATAATTAACACAAAAAAAAAAAAAGAAAAAATTGTTCAAAAGAAAATATAAAAGTAACAGATACAAAAAAAATTTAAATTAAGAAAAAATGAAAAATGTACTTGCATAAAAATTAAGATTTAGTTGAGATTACCAAAGCAGTTTACACAAAGAGCACTAAACACAGAATGAGAATGCGGCGATATTCGTCACGACTTATATACCTTCGGATGATTCTCGAAATACTATTGGTTAATATGGATGGCGTGATGCTAGGGGAGGGGGTTTGTGGGCTGTTTACTAGCCAAGAATTGTTAAAACTTGCATGATGAGTCATAATAGCCATGGATATAGAAGAGAATTTCTTATAGAAAACATGATAGAATAGGCCATGACATGTTCAGACAGGTTGATACATGTTAGATAATAAGCTGAACTATATATTAACAAGGAAAAATGACAAGCTATAGCAAGTTCAGACAAGTTGCGTCATGTTTAGACATTAACATTTCATTCAAGGATAAGTTTCATTTCAAACATTATGCAAACAACGCCTGTGGTAACATGTTCGGGCAGGCATGTGAGTACAAAACTTAATAAACATAATAATAAAAAGGAATTATGAAAAAGAATAGCCTTAATTTTTTTTTTTCTAAATAGGATTAGGTATTAATATTATTTACTAATAATATTAGTAATATAAAAAAAAATTAAACTCTTCCGTAGGAGAGTCATTGTATATACTTAATCGGATTAAGTATTAATAATGTTCGAAATGAAAAAAAAAAATACAACCTTTTTAAAATAAAAGAACTGATTACGATAAGAGTAATTTTTTTTTTTAAATAGAATTAGGTGTTAACATTGTGGGAAAAAATAATAAAACTTTGCAAAGAATGGAAGGTGTTCCCAAATTTTTTTTTTTGTTGAGACATGCATGGTGACTCATTGTATATACAAACATTCTTCATAAGTTTGGTAAGTAACATGTCCGGACAGGCAAGATTGGTAATGAGTACTAAGTTAAGTAAACAAAACTAATTAAAAGGGATTAAGATAAGAATAGATTTTTTTTTTTTTTTTAATAGGATTAGTGTTACAAAATATTATGCAATAACTAAGCTGTTGTGGTAGAAACAGCAGTGTTGTTTTTATAAATAAAATCGATAATAATCAATACGAGTATTCGATATTTGTAATCGATATATTGCGATTGCCTCTGGTTGGCTGTGTGACGTCATCGGAGTAGTAATTGTCTAGAAGGCAGTGGTTTTTGTTATATATATATATAAAATTAAATATTTAATACATTTTAATCATGAAGGCAGTGGCAATGTGACGTCATAGGAGTGGGGATAATGTTACTAGTAGTAAGTTGTACTGTCTGATACTGTCAGTTCCAAGTGCGTGTTGTGTGTGTCAACTTCGTTAAGCAACTACAGTCCTGGACAGGGGGTAAGTAAATATTTCTTTATTATTATGTGTGACAGTTGAATGCCCCTCCGCCATATTTCTTTTTCTTTTTTATAATTTTTTTTTTGTGAGTGGGGCGAGGCGAATAAAATTGTGGTAGTTCGGTGGGAAGGGGGGGGCAGTTTAAATACAAATGTACGTTGAAAAGTATAGCTAGCGAGAGATCCATTGTGGCCGACTGGTTATGGTGATGGACTTCCAACCTAATGATTGTAGGATCGAATCGCAGGTAAGACAAGTTTTTTCATATAAAATAAAAAAAATAACTCCCCTCTCGTCCAGAGTAGGGTGGTGATGGCGAAGGGTGGGGAAGGTAAGAGTAGAAGTGTACGTTGAAAACTACAGCTAGCGACCGGCTGCTATGGCCGAGAGGTTAGGGTGATGCGACTTCCAACCTAAAGATTGTAGGATCGAATCGCAGGTAAGACAAGTTTTTTTTTCACATAAAATAAGAATAAAAATACCCCTCCAGCCTTGAGTCAGGAGAGGGGTGGTGTGTTACAGTGTTAGGTTCCGCCATCTTGTTGTGCCGATGGATTGACCATGGAGGTGGAAAGAAAATGGAGTCATCGGTTTGGATGAGAGTTTAAGGAGTGGGGGTGAAAAGAAAATGGAGCCATCTATTTAGATATTAGGCTCAGGAGTGGGTGGAGAAAATGGAGTAATCGAATTGGATGCTAAACTAAGGGGTGGGGGTCATCGGTATGAATGTTAGGGTAAGGGGTGGGGGGTAATCGAGTCATTGGATGTTAGGTCAAGGAGTGGGGAGGAGAAAACACGGTCATCGGATTGGACGATAAGTGGGGGTGGAAAGAAAATGGAGTCATCGATTTGGATGATAGTTTAAGGAGAGGGGGTAAGTGGGCGTGGTCTAAGTGCTCGTCGAGTTCGATAACGGGGAAGTGGTGGGGCAAGTGGCCGTGGCTTAAGTGCTAGTCCAGTCCGAAGAAGTGGTGGGGGGTAAGTGGGCGTGGCTTAAGTGCTCGTCGAGTTCGATGATTGGTCGATGGGGAAGTGGTAGGGGGTAGGT
The DNA here is from genome assembly GCA_011037195.1 of Triatoma infestans. NCBI lineage: Eukaryota > Metazoa > Arthropoda > Insecta > Hemiptera > Reduviidae > Triatoma > Triatoma infestans. The sequence continues at coordinate 160 of JAAEAF010013474.1, read as the reverse complement.
GGGCGTGGCCTAAGTGCTCGTCCAGTTCGATGATTGGTCAGTGGGCGTGGTGAGGGGCGTGGCTTAAGTGCTCATCGAGTTCGATGATTGGTCGGTGGGCGTGGCTTGGGAGGGGTGGGGAGAAATGCTGCAATCTGATTGGCTGCTCAAAAAAAGTGTG
>JAAEAF010013473.1:0-25310 GCA_011037195.1 Triatoma infestans | reverse complement strand
ATTTCGAAATTTGGAACGATATCACAATACATCCTCTTACTGGAGTACTCCTAGTAAGAAGAAGTATAAAAGTGAGTAGCTTAAAGTGCTAGAATACCTGACAGACTTATTGTTACATCAGTGAACTCTGTTAGTAATTCTGATAAAAGGCTTACAAAATAATATTCTTGATCTGGTTGATATTGTTTTCATGCTGTATCCTTGATAGACTGGTTTATGATTCTTCTTCAATTGGTTAATGACTTGTGAACTGACTAAAAAACAGTCAAGTACCGAATTGAATTCTTATTTTATATCTCGAAGGAAACTATTTCGTCAACTTTGCTTGGGATAGAGAAAGACGAGTCCTAAATTTCCCAGTGGATAGATTTTGGAACTACTGATGTTTTATCATAATAATTGGCCTTTTTGTAACACACATAATAACTTGTAAGTTGGTAAACACACAACATTCTCTTGCTATATTTTTGCAGTATGGTTTTGGTCAAAATCAGTCAACCGGAAGTACCATTTTATTGAATGAATTTTTTAGTTTTTTGCAATTCTCTCATAAACGGCCCTTTAAACTTCGAATCCCTATTACAAATACAAAGAGCTATAGCGTTTATTTTTAATATTTTTCAGGAAAAATTCATTTAGAGGGTCTTAGAGAAAGGAAAAGTTAGCTTTTCCTCTAAAGTCCCATTTCCATTAATGTACGATCCCACATCTATATAATATTAATAAAATTAAATGCACTGCCAAAATTCCTAGTTTGAAGGAAATTCGCCGGAAATGTAACTATACTGACGCTTTTTTCTGCAGTTTTCCGCGATATATATATTTTTATCCCATGCCCACCAGTGGCAGCATCGCCATACGGTGTCGTGCTGCCATACTCGCGCACGCTGCTGCATTGCCGAACCACACTGGTAGGCGGAGTTGCGAACATCCTTTAAGGCTGCGCAAATTTAAGGCATGGGGGGTGCAGTTGATAGTCTGCTCGTGGTACCCCCTGCGTAATCTGAACGATCAACATCACTCGCCTGTCATCGTGCGACACCCAAAAAGATTTATATAATTAAATATAATATATTATTTTATTATTATCAATATAATATTAATATAATTAAATGTTATTTAATTCACTGGATATCTTTGCTCAGGACAAGAAGATGTTATCACATTGTTTCACAAAAAACATCCTGATGATTGGCGTACGCCCGAAACCACCAAAAAAAAAAGCAGGCTATCACGGAAAATATCTGTGACGTTTTCCAGCTTTGCGGAACCAACCACAACAACTTTGAAGTCATTTAAACTAAGTGTAAATTCCATTCCAAGGAAATTTGTCAATATTATTTCAACTAATTGTGTTGGAATTCGGGAAAGTCGTCTGAGTATTTCACATAAGATTTTTCTCTATTATTTTTTTAACTTTACTATTTTTGAATCTAGCTACACAAACACTGATATCTAAACAGAACAGAAGACATGATGTAAAAAGAAATAAGAGAAAGTAAAATAACTGTGAAACACTCACACGACTTTCTCTTACTGCAGTTTGCAGAATTGTAATTTACAAATTTTCTTCAAACTTATAATGTTTACTAAGTGTTTACTTATCTTCAGTTTTATATCAAGAGAGGGGGCGAGAATCTAAATTCAATAAAATGACTTTTTGGAGGAAAACATAACCTTCCTCTTGCCCAAACTACTTTAAACAACTTAACCGGAACTATGTTTCAAACAAAATTTTTAGGTTTCTGCGTTAGTGACCAAATTTAACGAAATCCTTCGGCGTTTTAATGGAGAAAATCGCAGTAAACTGAAACAAACTGTGCAGTAAAGTAGCACTTCCACTTCACCGATTTTCTTCAACTCGGAATTTTTCCGATTTCTTCAATTCTTCAACACATTAAATAATAATAATAATAATATAATATTATTATAAATATAATTTAATATTATTTAGCTGATAGAAGTGTATACTAAACGAAAATAGCACTTAAGAGGAAAACATAATTACACACATTCCCAAAAACGCAATAAATTAATTTTCCCAGAGAAATATTTCGAATAAAAATTGCAGCTCTTTATAGTGAGGTTGATGTGCTAACTTTAACAAAATCGTTGGAGCCACTTTCGTGAAAATCGCAAAAAAGTGAGAAAATTAAATCCATTCAGTAAAGTGGTACTTCCGGTTGAGGAATATTTACAGATAACTTACTGTCGGATCCCATGATGACATCTAAACTGAATATCAAGTTTGAACTTTCGTTTGTTCAAATACATACATACGCGCGAGTGAGCGCGCACACACACACACCATTTTCTAAAAACGACTTTTTCTGACTTGGGGTACCTAATAACATGTAGTTCCGGTATTCGATATCAAAAATTTGATACGATTATAATTACTTCCTCTTACAAGGGGTAAGAGAAAGTAAAAAAAAAAAAAAATTATTTATATAAATTAGGCTGTTCCATCTATATCGGCAATAAACTTTATTTTCTCCACCAATTTTCTTTTTCATCTGTTTGCCTGTAAGTGTGTTTGTTTCTCAAACGGATTTCTCATTAAAAAGGAATTGCTCACTGTATGTTCGTCTGAGAAGGAAAAGTTAAAGTAAAATCTTTCACAGATAATTCCTCTTCTCTCTTATATATATATATATATATATATATATGTGTGTAGTTTGTGTGGGAGATCTGGTTGCCAGTGTTGCCATGTATAAGTCACACGAGTTTCCAAACTGCTGTCTTGTTGTTTCACACGACACATTGCAAACTTTTCCGGCCAACCTAACCCCTCCAGCTACAGTTATTCTCTCACACAATCCTGGTCGCACATTCCTTCGTGTTACAAATTAAATTGTACAACTTTGTGTGGAAACCAGACAACATTGCCTTGACGACCATACTTCCACTGTATGGATATACGATTAAAGAAAACCTTTGTGACAATCTGTGTCACTTGACTTCAAAAGGGTTTTCTCTTTAGACTGAAATTATTTGTTTTGTTTTTTGTTATTTAACTCAATTTAGATATTTATTTAATTATTTGAATTATTGTTTAATGAGTTACAGTGTAAGACTTATTGTTTCTATATGAACCAAGTGGTGGTAAATAAGGGAGGATACTACCTAAGATTTGAGCTTAAATATCGCCATAGCTTAGATATAAGCCTAACAGTGCTGAAATTAGCTTCCTGCTCTATGTGTGTGTGTACGTATGTTTGTGAACAAACTAACTCAGAACTGATGAATTTAGAAAGTTCAAGTTTGATATTCAGTCAGATTTTACTTGGAAATCAGCCTTGAAGGATTCAGCAAAATCCCCATCCAAAAATAGAAAATGGCATAAATGTAAAATCCTGCCTTACAACTTTCTATTATCATAGTTAACAAAGTTTTAATTTTTCAATTAAACGAAAAATCTACTGTTTCGTAAGACATAATAAGAGGCCGGAAATGACACAGATTATAGGACTGAACTTCAATCAAACACTAACAAAAACTGTAAAGTCATTTTAGACGTAACACAAGTTTTTCCCAGAATTTTCCAAAAATACTTTTTTCACTCCAAAAAAATGCAAATAAAAGTTACGTACGATTGTATGCATATGCAGATGGCCTTCTAAGATTTAACACAGTTGTATGTATTGGCGTTGATTCTAGACCCCGTTTGTAGAGTTTGTGAAACAGAGGAAGAACCCATCTGCCATCTTTTGGCAGACTGCTTGCGTTTTGAAGAAATTAGATTCAGGACTTTTGGTCAGAATAGAATACATGTGGAAGAGCTTAGGCTATTTCCCTTTAAAGTTATGGCCAGATTTGTCCGGACTGCGATGAATCTTAGTAGGTAGGTTAGACCCGGGTCTGGATTTTTGTTCTAGATCCGGTTTAATGCTGTTTTTTTGGCGTAACTATATGGGACCGGAGGGGCTATGGATAGCCTGAGGATTGGTCCCACAGACGAGTAATAATAATAATGACTTCCCGCTTTCGGTTTTTGACCGAAAACTTAGATGCAATTATAATATTACAAAATAATATTAAGTTCAATCTTCCTGTGTTTATTCGTTTTTGAAATATTTTGATCACTCACAAACGCGCGCACACCATACCCACTCAAATATATGTATATTCGTCTTATATATATATATATATATGAACTTTCGGAGAAACCTTAAATCGAAAATCCGCCTGATTGCATTATTTTCTCTTACAGCGGCAGCAGGAAGGCAACAATTCCATGTGTGAAGCAAATTTACAATCGATACTATGACAATTGCATTAAGTGAAGATCGTTTGATTTTTTTTTGTAATATTTAGTCTGATATATTTGTTGTGGCTTCCTCATCTGTATAGGTAGAAAATTTAATTTATCGCTCTTAAAAAAAATAATGTTATAAAAAACAAAATCAGAACTATTGAAAGGATACTTGGTCGTTGTCAGTGACAATAAACTTTATGATTTATTATAAATTTGCATTAATTGTATTTTTTTCATCTTGAATTATCTCTTATTTAATAGACCTAAGCATTAAAACCATTTATCAAACAGGAATCATTACGTCAAATTATGAAAGCATTGGAACAAAGTTTGGAACAATATTAATTATCTAGCTGTTTAATGTTCACATAAAATAACCAACCATAATTAGCTATAGATTCTTGAATAAACGACTATAATAGTGTCTTTAAAATGAACCACTTAACTCAATTAGTGAACTCAAGTCTAATTAAGAATTTTCCATCTTTACTCTAAAGCTAGTGTTTTTCGAAATGAATGAATTATTAACTCACTGTTGGCCCACTGTGTGACCAACATTCTGGTTATCATTAACTGTTTCTTCTCTCGTTAAAAAGATTTAGTTTAATATAACTTTTAATTGGCTTTCAGTTCAATGGTTTATATTTCTTTAACAAAAAAACAGACCTCAGTCAGCTGACCAACCTTATGTTAATTCCTTATGTATAAATTTCAGAATCTATCAAACAAGTTTTCCTGTGATTAAGTTAGTCGTATTACTAGGCAGCATTTCTAAAACACTGTCATTTCCAATACGCGTTCCTCCGCCGTGCAATAATAATATTCTGTTCTTTAGGATGTATATTACAAATCCTAGAGGGAAGAAGTCTCTCAGCTGACCGAATACGCCAAAAAAAAAAAGTTTTAAATAAATATGGCTGCTTTAAATAGTCATACCGAACTTATAGAAAATCTTATGGGTTGTTCTCGAGAAAACAAAACTTGGAAAACCCATTTTGTAAAAGTCACTTTTTCCCCTAACCTTGGAAATGTTTACACACATTTAATTCCCTTCTACATTTACAGTTAGCAAAATCGAACAGCATTTGGCATTGTCGGAAACAAGGCTATGATCATTGCTCTTCCAAAAATCCTTCGATTCCCCTCCTCAAAATAAAATAAAAGAGGTAGGAATATATATGAGCAGAAAACATGAAAATTTAGATAAATCGTTGAAGCTGTTGCAATCGAAATCGAGACAAAGTAAAAAAAAAAAAGAATAAAAATTTAACAAAGTTTCCGGTCCAGGGAGACATGTGGGACGGCATGAGGGCAAAAGCGCCTTCAAATATTTGGAGGCCATAATTACATCTAAAAATGGACTCGCCGAAGACATCAAAAGTAGGATTTTGCCGGAAACCGTTGCCTGTGGACCCTTGAAAGATATTCTGAAGTGGAAATCAGTCCAGACAGAGGAAAGTCACCATTTATTGGACAGTTCTCAGACCTGTCGTTTTATGTGGTGCTGAGACATGGACTTCAACTAAAGTAGAGGAACAAAGGTTAAGATGCTGGGAAGGAAAGTGCTGAGGTATACATACGGGGGTGAGGAAAAACGGATTGTATAGGCCAAGGAAAAACGCAAAGTTCAAAGAACTGTTTAAGGAATGCGTAATTAAAAGCTCAGAAGGTTACGATGGTTGACTCACCTGCACCGTATGGAGGGAGAAGAGCCCCGCATAAAGCGAAGGTCAAATTCTTAGCGGGAGGCCAAGGCTACGTTGGCTGCAGCATTCGAAAGCAGATCTTAAAAAGATAAATGTCAAGCAGTAGAGAAATAAAGCTTCTGACAGAGATTGAGAATTTACTGAGAGGGCCAAGGCTCTTCATGGGCTGTAGAAGAAGAAGAAGGAAAACCGTTGAAATAGAAATAGCGACAAACTGAAAAAGAATAAAAGAAAAACTTCAACAAAGTTTGTCCGCCCAAATTTTGACCGCACCTTGATGTCGCAACCAACGATGGTATCTGATTATAGAAAATTAAATTTGAGCTTTGATTTCGATATATTTTGTTACATTCGATATACTTTGTTTGATATGTTTAACATACTACACATGCACCGACATATATACGCAACGCACGTAGATCAATCGCTCAAAGATGTTATTTCCGTGCGAAAATCTGTTTATATACACAATATGAAGTAGATCTGGAAACTGTAGAATGTAAATTTCTCGAAAACGGTTACAATGATTTTCTTTAAACTTGGAATGCTTGCTGCTGTGATGGATGCAAGAAATTATATCTATTTTAATTGAAGAAAATTATGAGAAAAATACGAGCTCGTTGGCAAAAGGGCAGAAGACTACAGTTACAGGAAGAGTTCATGAACCTTGTTAGCATTGTCTACCCCTTTTTCTCACAGGGGAAGATTTGAACGAACAATTAGAAGACACACTTTCAAGACAGTTTGAAACAGGCATTCTACCAGAACACTTGCATCAGGAATCGCTCTCTTAAACTCTGTGCCAGTGATAGAGATTATCATTTATTAGATTAACAATTGATTTAATAAGCATATAATTGTGATATTTCAAAGTAATTTAAATCTCTTTAAAGTTAATATATTTAATTCAATCTACCAGTGTTTTCTTAATTATTTCTTATTACTTCTCTTCTCTTTGAACATACCATAAGCCGTAGTGGTGGTTGGTTCCGCAGACCTGGAAAGCATCAGAGACATTTTCCGTGGTAGCCTGCTTCAGAAGCAGCAAAGAAGCAGGCTACCACGGAAAAATTTCTGATACCATAAGCCTTTTACAAAACTGCTCACACTACAAGCTACCACTACACTACTACAAATACACTATCGTCAATAACATTACACTGCATAGAAATGTTGATACACTTTTATTTGATACATTTTTCTGAAAAAATTAATTTTATTGAAGGTCTGTCGTTAGTTTAAAGTAGGGTAAAAAGACCGGTTCTAGCACAAGGGCTACGGAGCCAAGTCTTTTTTGGGGGTTGCAAGAACGCCGCTGCCATCATCCAAATCAATGAGCTTAATTCAAAGATGACGTCATCAGATTAAATATTATCCAAATCGCGCCCCACCCCCACCCCCCAGGCCAGACCTAAATTCAAAAGATAGCCCCCAACCTCCCACCCCAGGCCAGACCTAAATTCAAGAGAAAAAAAAAGATTTCTACATGACCTTGAATCGAACCAGCAAACCCAGCACTCACAGTCGGTTATCTAAACCAGTAGACCACCGATGCCACTCGGTCCTATGTAGAAAAAGATCTCGTCTATAAATTTATGTGCGTTGTACGAGCGCGTTCCAAGTTAGTTGTTTAGTTGTAGTAGTGTGTTTAAAAAAGTTTTTTTATTACTGCTTACACCTATTAATTATAGCACGTAGATTTCAACGGAAGAGAGAGAGGAAGTTAAGATGACGCAACATTTAAGCTGATAAGAAGGTTTTACATATATATCGCAGAGCAGCTCGCTATCATCCTATCTTCGACCTTGAGGTCAATCTAATGCGATAACTTAGCATTATTTTTTTTTAATTGAATTTCAGTCGGTCAGAAGACCGCACAGCCGCTGTTATGACTCACTCGAGACATATATAGATAAAAACAGTTGGTTAGAAGATATTGCATAATTGTAGATGTCCTTGGTCTTATCAGCATATACTGTTAAATCACACCAAACCATTATGATACTGGGTGTTAACATTATACCTATTAAAAAATGCATACCAGCTAATAAATATTTTTTGAGGAGTTAGAATAAAAACTCATTTATATAATTGTTTTACAAATTTTTTATTATCAATTTGTTACAATGACATGTTTATGGTATAATACATTGAATAATTAATAAAACTCATTTATTTAATTTTTTATGGTATAATACACTGTTTTGATCAATTAATACCAAAATATTTATAATGTATCATAAAAAACATAAAATTAATTTTTTGGTCTAATATGTTTACGCAAACGTTAATCTGCATCAATATCCTGCACTAAAATGTCCCGTGTCCATAGGCCAACGAGTTTATTCCATCAGGCAGGATGAACCGTTTATTATCTGAGGCTGAAAGGCTTCGTTTATTAATTAAGGTGGAGTAGACTTTATGCCCTACCGACCGAATCGATTTCATTATGCTTAACATCGAGACATCGTTGAATAGGACGGATTTATAATCGGCAAATCCAAGTTTCTTAAGCGTAGATCTTTGCACGCCTTTTGCACGCTTCTTTATATCCCCATCCACATCAATAGCATACATCTTCGGACGCAATGCAACCACTTCGGTAATTATGCGCCCATCCACTTCATCCTTAAATTTCCCCAATACCTTTTTATTTTTAATTGAGAAATTCGGATGGCTTGGATGATATCCTGACGTGTCAAAATGATCTTCCATTTCCAGCATATCCTTAAAAATGTCATCTGTGCTGATACGGTACAATAGGGAGTCCGTATCCGTATATATTAAACGAAGCCGTTCTGGTCCATATTTTTGCAGCATAATGGAGTAATGAAATTTGAAAATTATATCCTTCGAGATCTCCAAAATAGAAAAGCCCACGTACGGAACTTTGTTAAAGTATATCCTCGTTTTGGCCATCCTAACACCAACCAAATTCTCATCATATATTTTAGCATCGAGGAATGTTGGCTTTGCAATTAATTTCATTAATCTGCTATCATTAGTGACAAGCTCAAAGTTCATCCTTTTACGCACATTCTCCATAGTCTTCCCAAAGTTTGCATTATTATATAATTTGTACTGATTCTTCTCAAAATCGTTGGTTGCACGAGTCCTCATATCCGTGTTTAATTTGATGTAAGGAAGAAGCCATGGTGATTGCTTAAATCGAAGGGCTCTACGAACCCGCACCAGCTGCAGCCCATAATCGAGGGCCTGTTTAAGAGCAATGTAGTGAACCACGTATCTCTCCCGCTTGCCAAGATGAGGAATCAATTTTTTAATATTTCCCTCACTGTTAGGAGGCGCCATTGTTTCTGCAAGAAACGGGAGGTCGTTGTGAAGCGGATGAAGATGTTCTGGATATTCCAGATCCACTTCTAATATATATCCAAAGTCGGAATCATCAGGGATGTCTTGAACTTGAATCTCTTCCGGCTGTTCCACCCATTCAAAGCCTCCATAAGGTAAAAACCTACTCTGTGCATCACCATATAAATTGTTTGCATCGTAATACATGATGAATACTGACTCTTGCGTTGGATCATAGGTTTGCATGTATTTATTATTGGCCTTGCAATACCGTAGGGAAGCCTGACAGATACCTCCTCTTATGCCACGTTCGACCATTAGAATCATATCATAATCAAGCAGAAGTTCTAATTTAACGCCTGTTAACCTCAACATAGCATCCCACGCCATACCAGGAGCAGTGAAATAATGCGCAGGATCGATTTTATGAGTACTCATTGTCACACGTCTAAAGTTTTCAAAGACATCAGCCAGCAACAAAACATCAGTCTTTAAATAGATATCACTATATTCTCCCAACGTTGTACAATGAAACTCGTTCCACACCTTCACTGCATGGTTATAATCCTCTTCGCCAATATGGCTGTCCGTCAAGGCGTTGTAGAATGCAACCTTAGGTGGTAAATTTTCTTCATCCAATTTCTGCCAGGAACTCACATAGTCGTACGGGAAAACGCCTTTTCTTAATACAAGGGGCAGCTGCGTTTCAGTGAAATATTTCGCAGTTTCCATGAAAGAAGATTTTGGTAAGTAATTAACTAATTGAGCCAGACTCTCTGCCATGAATCTGAATGAATCCAAGAAGCGAAATTGAATACCATTAATGTACTTTGCAAATGAAATAAACTTCTCTTCAGTATGAGGTATTACATTAACTCTGCCTGGAAGTTTCCCCAATTCTTTAATAATAAAATGCGAATCGTACCCGCTGAGATTGTGAATGAATACTGGAACATAAGTTGGTTGCCGGCATCGCAAATTACACTTATTACATGCAGCACCCCTATATTTGCCTGAAATATGACAATGATCCCGCACCTTATGGTTGGCTTCGCTGAATGTATGATTGCAGAGATAACAGGTCTCAGCCGCCTTCCATTCTCTTTCTTCTAGCTCACTAATCACTATGTCCACATTTTTGTTTAACATCTTGCCAATGACTGTTGATAGATCGCTTAGATGACGTAAGAATTTTTCGGCGGCATTCTCTCCCCTATATAAAAATGGTTCTTTAAGCGTCCAAAGATGTTCTATTTCATCGGTGGGTTTTACATAGGCGCAGAAAGAAAACGGTTCATGTTCCTGATAGTTCGTTGTAGATGATCGGGCTGGGGAAGGCGCACATGAATGTATAGGTTTTAAAAGGCACTCGAAATCGGCGTAAATCACAAAATTTGCTTTTAGCTGACGTTCAACGTTTTTAAATTCTATAAAAGGTTCTTCAGTTGGGAGTTTAACAGCTGCTGGAATGTTATCGCCACAATATATCCTGTGTTCTTGTAGTTTATCCTCTGCTGATTTTCCATAACGCCCATCAAAGTGTGTAAAACAGCGTTTACACAACTGTATTGCATGCGCATAGTTTGTTTTTTGCCGGAAACCAACCTATTGAAATGTTTAATAAAAACATAATGTTGTTTTTCTCCATCTTGCATGAGTAAAAGGTCGCGATGGTCTTGCAGTTCTTCTTTAACAACCTTCAGCGGGTAAACACTATTATCACCATCCAACCCGAATACATTTATTGATATATTGTTTACTTTTTCGAACTTTTTGATCTGGTGAAGAGGCGTGGGGAATGAAACGCACTCAAAATTATAAGGATGGACCAGCGTTTTATATTTACTAACACGTTGAGGGTTTTTATCCACAAATTTTGCTAATACAGCATATTTAAAACACTCCTCGTCGTAATTCTCCGGATTTATACAAGCCTTCTTAGCAGCGATAGATTTAGGAAGTTTGATATATGTCGACCCTCCTAGCGGCTTGTACATATTTATCCGCAACCTTGCTCCATCTATCCCAACCAGCTTCCATCCACTCTTCTCTAACTGTGCCTCTTCCATTTCGTTCACTAATTTCTTGAATATATGTTCGAGAAACTCACCGATATCTGTGTCCATATAAATGGCCTTATTCCGAGTTTTAAATGATCTATCAGTTTGTTCCCCGAGTGTGTTCTCAAACAGACATTCCACCACTATATTAATTTTTAGCGTACGTTTCTCTTCCAATTGTTGTTTAATGAGCTCGTATAGACGCCTTTTAATCGACTGCAGAAACGTAGATAGATCTTCAAATTCCGCTGATTGCAGAAAATATGACCTTATTCTCCCCCGACATGCCGATTCATATTCTTCAGATGCCCGTTTCAACAATTCCGCTTTAGTTGGTTCCACACATGCCTTTTCAGCGCCTGAATTATCATATCGAGCTTTCTTTACAGGAGGTCGGTCAGCACAGACTATTTCATGTCGCTCGCCGTTATATCTATTCAAAAAAGTCCGTTTACAGCCCTTACAGACATACATCTGGTTTGCATTACAGTATCTTTGGTGGCGATAGAGATTCTTCTTCAAAGTGAATGTTTTTCCACATTTCTCACAGCTAAATGTTGCCATCTTGAACGATGTTTAACGTGTAGGAAGTCACACTAAGACTGAGATCCATACCTCACGCATCTATATTTATACCTTCGGGAACCGACTTTGCGCATGCGCATAACTTTTCCCAAAATGTAACACAATCTAGAGTAATAAAGTACAAAACAAGTTTTAAGCATGTGCATAGCATTTCTCAAATGTGACACGATCTAGAGTAATAAAGTACAAAACCATTGTTGCGCATGCGCATAGCATTTCTCAAATCTAGAGTAAATTGGTATATTAATAAACAGAAATAGCACTTTTAGGAGACAACCTAACCCCCCACCTCCGCCTCAAAGGTGCCTAAAATGCATTTTCCCAGAGAAATATTTCAAATAAAAATTGTAGATCCTTGTATGTGTAGTTGATATATCAATTTTACTGAAAATTGTTGGAACTATTTTGAAATGATTGCAAAATCCATTCAGTAAAGTGGTACTTCCGCTTGAGGAATTTCGACAGATAACGTACTTCTGGAACCCCATGTGATACCCCAGACGTGGGGTACATGCACATGCTTAAAACTTGTTTTGTACTTTATTACTCTAGATTGTGTTACATTTTGGGAAAAGTTATGCGCATGCGCAAAGTTGGTTTCCGAAGGTATAAATATAGATGCGTGAGGTATGGATCTCAGTCTTAGTGTGACTTCCTACACGTTAAACATCGTTCAAGATGGCAACATTTAGCTGTGAGAAATGTGGAAAAACATTCACTTTGAAGAAGAATCTCTATCGCCACCAAAGATACTGTAATGCAAACCAGATGTATGTCTGTAAGGGCTGTAAACGGACTTTTTTGAATAGATATAACGGCGAGCGACATGAAATAGTCTGTGCTGACCGACCTCCTGTAAAGAAAGCTCGATATGATAATTCAGGCGCTGAAAAGGCATGTGTGGAACCAACTAAAGCGGAATTGTTAAAACGGGCATCTGAAGAATATGAATCGGCATGTCGGGGGAGAATAAGGTCATATTTTCTGCAATCAGCGGAATTTGAAGATCTATCTACGTTTCTGCAGTCGATTAAAAGGCGTCTATACGAGCTCATTAAACAACAATTGGAAGAGAAACGTACGCTAAAAATTAATATAGTGGTGGAATGTCTGTTTGAGAATACACTCGGGGAACAAACTGATAGATCATTTAAAACTCGGAATAAGGCCATTTATATGGACACAGATATCGGTGAGTTTCTCGAACATATATTCAAGAAATTAGTGAACGAAATGGAAGAGGCACAGTTAGAGAAGAGTGGATGGAAGCTGGTTGGGATAGATGGAGCAAGGTTGCGGATAAATATGTACAAGCCGCTAGGAGGGTCGACATATATCAAACTTCCTAAATCTATCGCTGCTAAGAAGGCTTGTATAAATCCGGAGAATTACGACGAGGAGTGTTTTAAATATGCTGTATTAGCAAAATTTGTGGATAAAAACCCTCAACGTGTTAGTAAATATAAAACGCTGGTCCATCCTTATAATTTTGAGTGCGTTTCATTCCCCACGCCTCTTCACCAGATCAAAAAGTTCGAAAAAGTAAACAATATATCAATAAATGTATTCGGGTTGGATGGTGATAATAGTGTTTACCCGCTGAAGGTTGTTAAAGAAGAACTGCAAGACCATCGCGACCTTTTACTCATGCAAGATGGAGAAAAACAACATTATGTTTTTATTAAACATTTCAATAGGTTGGTTTCCGGGCAAAAAACAAACTATGCGCATGCAATACAGTTGTGTAAACGCTGTTTTACACACTTTGATGGGCGTTATGGAAAATCAGCAGAGGATAAACTACAAGAACACAGGATATATTGTGGCGATAACATTCCAGCAGCTGTTAAACTCCCAACTGAAGAACCTTTTATAGAATTTAAAAACGTTGAACGTCAGCTAAAAGCAAATTTTGTGATTTACGCCGATTTCGAGTGCCTTTTAAAACCTATACCTTCATGTGCGCCTTCCCCAGCCCGATCATCTACAACGAACTATCAGGAACATGAACCGTTTTCTTTCTGCGCCTATGTAAAACCCACCGATGAAATAGAACATCTTTGGACGCTTAAAGAACCATTTCTATATAGGGGAGAGAATGCAGCTGAAAAATTCTTACGTCATCTAAGCGATTTATCAACAGTCATTGGCAAGATGTTAAACAAAAATGTGGACATAGTGATTAGTGAGTTAGAAGAAAGAGAATGGAAGGCAGCTGATACCTGTTATCTCTGCAATCATACATTCAGCGAAGCCAACCATAAGGTGCGGGATCATTGTCATATTTCAGGCAAATATAGGGGCGCTGCATGTAATAATTGTAATTTGCGATGTCGGCAACCAACTTATGTTCCAGTATTCATTCACAATCTCAGCGGGTACGATTCGCATTTTATTATTAAAGAATTGGGGAAACTTCCAGGCAGAGTTAATGTAATACCTCATACTGAAGAGAAGTTTATTTCATTTGCAAAGTACATTAATGGTATTCAATTTCGCTTCTTGGATTCATTCAGATTCATGGCAGAGAGTCTGGCTCAATTAGTTAATTACTTACCAAAATCTTCTTTCATGGAAACTGCGAAATATTTCACTGAAACGCAGCTGCCCCTTGTATTAAGAAAAGGCGTTTTCCCGTACGACTATGTGAGTTCCTGGCAGAAATTGGATGAAGAAAATTTACCACCTAAGGTTGCATTCTACAACGCCTTGACGGACAGCCATATTGGCGAAGAGGATTATAACCATGCAGTGAAGGTGTGGAACGAGTTTCATTGTACAACGTTGGGAGAATATAGTGATATCTATTTAAAGACTGATGTTTTGTTGCTGGCTGATGTCTTTGAAAACTTTAGACGTGTGACAATGAGTACTCATAAAATCGATCCTGCGCATTATTTCACTGCTCCCGGTATGGCGTGGGATGCTATGTTGAGGTTAACAGGCATTAAATTGGAACTTCTGCTTGATTATGAAATGATTCTAATGGTCGAACGTGGCATAAGAGGAGGTATCTGCCAGGCTTCCCTACGGTATTGCAAGGCCAATAATAAATACATGCAAACCTATGATCCAACGCAAGAGTCAGTATTCATCATGTATTACGATGCAAACAATTTATATGGTGATGCACAGAGTAGGTTTTTACCTTATGGAGGCTTTGAATGGGTGGAACAGCCGGAAGAGATTCAAGTTCAAGACATCCCTGATGATTCCGACTTTGGATATATATTAGAAGTGGATCTGGAATATCCAGAACATCTTCATCCGCTTCACAACGACCTCCCGTTTCTTGCAGAAACAATGGCGCCTCCTAACAGTGAGGGAAATATTAAAAAATTGATTCCTCATCTTGGCAAGCGGGAGAGATACGTGGTTCACTACATTGCTCTTAAACAGGCCCTCGATTATGGGCTGCAGCTGGTGCGGGTTCGTAGAGCCCTTCGATTTAAGCAATCACCATGGCTTCTTCCTTACATCAAATTAAACACGGATATGAGGACTCGTGCAACCAACGATTTTGAGAAGAATCAGTACAAATTATATAATAATGCAAACTTTGGGAAGACTATGGAGAATGTGCGTAAAAGGATGAACTTTGAGCTTGTCACTAATGATAGCAGATTAATGAAATTAATTGCAAAGCCAACATTCCTCGATGCTAAAATATATGATGAGAATTTGGTTGGTGTTAGGATGGCCAAAACGAGGATATACTTTAACAAAGTTCCGTACGTGGGCTTTTCTATTTTGGAGATCTCGAAGGATATAATTTTCAAATTTCATTACTCCATTATGCTGCAAAAATATGGACCAGAACGGCTTCGTTTAATATATACGGATACGGACTCCCTATTGTACCGTATCAGCACAGATGACATTTTTAAGGATATGCTGGAAATGGAAGATCATTTTGACACGTCAGGATATCATCCAAGCCATCCGAATTTCTCAATTAAAAATAAAAAGGTATTGGGGAAATTTGAGGATGAAGTGGATGGGCGCATAATTACCGAAGATGCATGCTATTGATGTGGATGGGGATATAAAGAAGCGTGCAAAGATCTATGCTTAAGAAACTTGGATTTGCCGATTATAAATCCGTCCTATTCAACGATGTCTCGATGTTAAGCATAATGAAATCGATTCGGTCGGTAGGGCATAAAGTCTACTCCACCTTAATTAATAAACGAAGCCTTTCAGCCTCAGATAATAAACGGTTCATCCTGCCTGATGGGATAAACTCGTTGGCCTATGGACACCGGGACATTTTAGTGCAGGATATTGATGCAGATTAACGTTTGCGTAAACATATTAGACCAAAAAATTAATTTTATGTTTTTTATGATACATTATAAATATTTTGGTATTAATTGATCAAAACAGTGTATTATACCATAAAAAATTAAATAAATGAGTTTTATTAATTATTCAATGTATTATACCATAAACATGTCATTGTAACAAATTGATAATAAAAAATTTTTAAAACAATTATATAAATGAGTTTTTATTCTAACTCCTCAAAAAATATTTATTAGGTGGTATGCATTTTTTAATAGGTATAATGTTAACACCCAGTATCATAATGGTTTGGTGTGATTAAACAGTATATGCTGATAAGACCAAGGACATCTACAATTATGCAATACCTTCTAACCAACTGTTTTTATCTATATATGTCTCGAGTGAGTCATAACAGCGGTTGTGCGGTCTTCTGACCGACTGAAATACAATTTAAAAAAAATAATGCTAAGTTATCGCATTAGATTGACCTCAAGGTCGAAGATAGGATGATAGCGAGCTGCTCTGCGATATATATGTAAAACCTTCTTATCAGCTTAAATGTTGCGTCATCTTAACTTCCTCTCTCTCTTCCGTTGAAATCTACGTGCTATAATTAATAGGTGTAAGCAGTAATAAAAAAACTTTTTTAAACACACTACTACAACTAAACAACTAACTTGGAACGCGCTCGTACAACGCACATAAATTTATAGACGAGATCTTTTTCTACATAGGACCGAGTGGCATCGGTGGTCTACTGGTTTAGATAACCGACTGTGAGTGCTGGGTTTGCTGGTTCGATTCAAGGTCATGTAGAAATCTTTTTTTTTCTCTTGAATTTAGGTCTGGCCTGGGGTGGGAGGTTGGGGGCTATCTTTTGAATTTAGGTCTGGCCTGGGGGTGGGGGTGGGGCGCGATTTGGATAATATTTAATCTGATGACGTCATCTTTGAATTAAGCTCATTGATTTGGATGATGGCAGCGGCGTTCTTGCAACCCCCAAAAAAGACTTGGCTCCGTAGCCCTTGTGCTAGAACCGGTCTTTTTACCCTACTGTTTAAATTTAAATTTGCACAAGTTTTTGGTTTTGACATAGAGCGCTCCACATGAGGCCGCTCAGGATACAATTAATATCCCCACCACCATTTTTTTTAATAGCTAGCTCTATTAAACATTGTAACGGAATTTTAAAGAAAATCTTCATTAAATTGTGACTGTTTCAGATCAGATATTTTTTATTCTTGTTACTTAATTTTAACTCAATAATTTATCTATTAACCGCTTTATTATTATTTAACCGCGGTATTATGCTCAATATATTCATTTATCTGGAAATGAACTTTTCTACTTTCCCACGGGACTGTTATCGCTTCTCGCGGGACTGTGAGCGCTTTTTGTTGGAGCAAGGGAAACAATAGGAGCGATAGCGGTTTTTTTATAACATAATTTTTTCAACGATATTTTTATTTCATTCCAATTTTAATTTTGTTTTTTGTTATAAAATAAAATATAGAAATTATTTCTATTTAAAACGTATAATTTCTGTAAACTCTAGTTAATTGTGTTTTAATTCTTGGAATAAATTCTTGATTGGATTTTGTTATTGTTTTTTGTAAACATCACTATTTACAAATATGCATCTGAAATGAACCAGCTGAGTAATTTTAGTCAGAAGCAGATGATGATGTGTAAGATTAAAATATGGAAAATCAAACATTTCTATAATGCATCGTTATTGGATGTTTGTGGATTTCTGTAATTGCTTTTCAAGATTATTTGAAATGCTTTTGTTTATGTTTAAACAAAACACTGAGGAATGGTTCACATCACCATCTGCTTCCTGAAAACTCATCAAATATGTTTTCCAAATAATATTTCAAAACAAGACGGGAAAACCTATAAATATATCAGGTTTAAAGAAAATCATTGGAGCTTTAAGCATAATGTATCCATAATTGCCCTTTCAAGACAAATTATGCATCTATCCATAATCAGCTAACAAACAACATTAAAAATTGGCAATTTTCTTTTGTATTATTTTTAGTTGTTGATCATTATATTGAATATATATATATATATATATGTATGTACAGTATATGAATATGTATATATTATATAATGTAATGGCACTTTAAACGAAAGCAGAAGGTTGTCGCTTTTCCAAACCCCTAAATACCAAATCTTCCCAGAAAAAAGTTTACAAGTTTTTAAAGAAAATTATTAGTCTTATTAAGAAAATTTTGGGAAGAAAAGCTGAAAAAAATGTTAATAAAGGTGCACTTCCGGTTGATGGATTTCCTGCTCCCCTGGTGATATTTAAACGAAATATCAAGATTGACTTCCTGCAATTTTTTCGTTTTCTAACTATTCTCTTCTTTTTTTAAAAGAATGCACGAAAAACTTGCTCACACACACATATCCCACATTGAAAGGGCAAAACCTAATTATGTTATGACAGATTATTTGTGGGTTCTGAGAAAATTAGTTTCAAGGATTGGAGCAGAAGTCTGTGAATAAGATTATAGATTTCCCTTTAAGATATTTGTCCAATATGTTCGGGCATCTGTGAAATTTTGGTACCATACTCAGTATATTTTCTTTGTATTTTTGCCGGGAGAATGCTGAAGTAGATTCGTTAATCGTTGAAATATTTGTGAAATAGAAACATCATACCAACAGCTTTAAATCGCTAAAAACATTGTTCTTCTCAGAAAAGCCTAAAAGAAATATATCTGGTCGTAATTCTGGAAGTAATTGGACACAATTAAACTTCCTCCTACTGCAGAATGGAATTAAAAAAAAAAAAAAAAAAAAAAAAAAAAAACAAAGAAACTAAACGACCAAAAGAAAAACATAAATTTAATTTCTACTGAACACCTCCACCAAGCACAAAAAAGCGAGATATATTAAGATTGATAATGAAGGTGATTACAACAATGAATGCATCATTAGGACAGGGAACTACGTATTATAGTTTGAATAATCAATGATCTATTGCTGGAGTACATTTTAATGATCGTACTTGGGCAAAGGCAAAATATTGCCGAGAATATCAGGGGATGGATGTATAAGTAAAGTGCAACAAGATGGGCGATGATAGCAGGCGTAATGCACTAAATGCATAATGGCCGGATGACCCTTTGCCATTATCTGCATTCGTATACAATGCATCTGCCATTTAGATACATATAAATAAAACATATATTGATCTGTGGTAATATTAGGTGAGGGTGCGAAATGGCCGGCCATTGTCAAGTGTGTTAGAAATTGCACTATAAATATGATATGTTTACAGCTAATCGATATCATGTATCGATGAGTGACAAGAGTTATGTTTCTAGTTTTTAGCAGTATCGCCAACATAAATTACTCATCCAGACTGTACTCATGAAAAGAAACAAATATTTCTAGCCGTTTTTCAATTTCTCCGGGGGAAAAAAAATTAAAGAATAAAAGGAAATCTACTGCCTGGGAAGAGAATCATTGAAATAAAAAATATCGTACTGGTGGGAAAAAAATTTAAATAGAATAATAGAATTCACATTTGTTTTCTCCTTTTCAAGAATTATGGAGGGGGGTTAAGCTCCACTTAACACCCTGACTAAAGGATCCTTCTGCACACTAAGCTGACATGAATGTAAGCTAATGGCAAAGCTGTTCTATTACTCAAGTGTCTTCTGTTTCTCAGATAAATGTAAAAAGAAAGTTAAAATGCTGAGTATTATACCAGAATTATTGTAATTATAGAACCAGTGGTTATTTTATCCTGTAAAATGTGCTATTGCGTTTGATTTTTACCTTTTAAGTTGATTGTTTTACTAGAATTAACATTTTATCGATATTTCCTGAGGTAAAAAATAAACTCAACCAGAAAGTTTCAGTTGAATTCGGAGAAGCGAGAGGGACTTGTTTTAGTTGAGGCTGCTATTCTCATGGTTTTTCCAAGATTTTTCTTGAACTTGTCTTTACTGAAATTTTTGTTAGAAATTGAACGAATTTTTGATAGAATTTTGTACGAATCCTTCAAGATCTTTATTAAACTAGAAACATGGGAAGGAAACAATCTCTCCCTCTGTCCAAAGCCACTAAACTTATCTAGGAAAAGAATCTCTTTTTACTAACTGGATAATGAAATCCATACGTTCTGAATAGATTCCTCCATTTCCTTTCCATTCATCCATATAATCAGAAAATTAACTTTGTTAAATCTTTTTTCAAACGTGTACTTCATCCCTGTTTCCATGAGGAAAACAAATTAAAATTATCCAAGATATTTAATTAGCTAAATAATGGCTATCCTCTCCATATAGTACAACAAATATTGGATCAACGATCCATGGCTAATATGACCAACCAATTGCGTCTACCCCATTACCGCAACTTCCATTATTCTATATCTACAACAGAAAAATAGCTAAAATCTTCATGAAATATAACTTTTCCATCGTTCACAGAAACTCCAAACCTCTAAAAAATCTCCTTTCTAAACTCAAAGACCCCACACCCACAATTTTATTATCAGATGTTATTTATAAAATAAACTGTTTACAATGCCCAGCTCATACATAGGACAGACATCTCAATATTTAAAAAATAGACTGTACCAACATAAATATGACTGCAAAACTAAAAAACTCACTGACATGACTTCAGCACTAACTAAACATTTCATTCACTAAACATGAAAAACATTAAAACTCTCATGTGAAAAGGATGTTGAGGTTCGGTCAAAGAAAACACTTTTTCAAATTTTCACCGACGTTTCAGCAAATTTTATTGCCTTCTTCAGGGTCTCTAAAAAGGTTATAAAACAAATCAGAAAAAAAGGCAGAAAACACCTTAATATAAACCCAAAATAAAAATTTCCGCAAAAAGTTTGAAGTAAACGATATAAATAAACTAAATAAATAGATAAAAGTATTAAATATATATAACATAGCAAATTGAAATTTATTTTAAACTACTACTATTATTGCAGAACAAATCAGAAATAAACTACATCACAACTAATAAAATTTAAAACAATATGGGTTAATAGGATTTGCTGTGATTATCCTATATCTCTATCCCATATATAGAGGATCTATCAGAAAAAATAACTAAAATTAAAAAAAATATAACCTTTCCATCTGTCACAAAAATTCTAATTTCTTAAGAAAACTCTATTCTAAATTCAAAGGCTCCACACCCACAACTTTATTATCAGATGTTATTTATGAAAAAACTGTTTACAATTCCCAGCTACATACATAGGACATGTGACAACAAAACTAAAAAACCGACAGCACAAACATTGCATACAACACAAACATGAATTTGACATGGAAAACACTAAAATTCTCTCCATTAACAGAAATAATAAAGAAAGAAATATATTGGAAATGAAACAAATTAAAAAAGATAAAATATCTACTGTAAGAGGCGCGCAGTTATATAAAATGTGTTTGTATTAGAATAATTCAAAATAATATTAAAAGAGAGTGGAGTTAGAAAATTAGGCACTGCTGAGTCGACATGTACCACCCTGGCATAGCAGCTAGTAATTGAAGTCATTCTGGTGAGTGTCGCCGTGGAGTGAAGGGTGATCCTGCACCTGTGGCTGATCCGCGGTAAGTCCTAGCGCAGTAAAGTATTTTAAAGGTAGATGTGCGTTTGGTATGCCAGAGTGGTAGTCGCCCAGCAGATTGCTAGTAGTAGTTAGTGGATAAGTGTTAGTACTGAGTTGTTAGCAAATAGTAAGCTAAGGGTTAAATGATCGGGGTTTCTTGATGTAGTTGTAAGTGGGTGTCATATAGTAGCGTAGGTATAGATATAATATATATAACGGGGTATTGTTGTACTATTCGGGGTTATATGTAGTTGCATAGAGTGTTTAGTTAAGTAGTGTTAAGTAATTGGTCTGTATATTCTGTTAAATTATAATAAATGTATGATTTCTGAGTGTGGCCTACTTTGGGTTCCTTGGCCGAACCTTACAATTGGTGTCAGGTAGAAGGGGTGTTGCAACAATACACATGGCAGGACCCAAACGCGTGGCAAAGTTAACGTAGGCAAATGACGTGAACAGGGTGACGTAGTAGTAAACAGTACACGTTGCGAAATAGCTCGATCGAGTCTGTTATTATAAACAGTAGTTGACGGAAGCATGCTGACCTAGTAAAAATTGTATAGTTACATATTTTTACATTGTTTGATTTCCCTTATATAACAAGGTCAACTGACCTAGGCTACATATTACGTGTCCATAGTAATTATCGTATTATATCTTTCTTTATGTCGTATTAAATACTATATCTTTATATTTTTTATTTTATTTTTACGTGTCATACTTATCCTTCTCCAGGCTAAAATTCGTGTGAAAAAGAATACAAATAATTTAACTGAACCCAATTCGCCCAAATGGCCGCCGAGAGACTAGCGGAGCTCGAGGAGCAGGTTCGGATGCTGAGGATGGCCAACGAGGCGTTCGCTCGTCGGGAGGAGGCGCCCCGGAAGGAGTTAGCTCTACAGAGCTTAGTGCACACGTGGTCCGGGGAGGCGGGAGCGGTGGCCGTGGAAGAGTTCTTCGCCAAGTTCGAGAGGGTGGCAAAATGCGGAAACTGGAGCACGGCGGACAAATTGATGATTTGTGAAGCCAAGCTGACAGGGGTAGCTGCGGCATATTTAGCCGGTCATCCCGAATTAATGGCTGAAGGGGCCACCTTCCAGGCATTTAAAACCGCTATGGTAGAGAGATTTACGGAGGTACGCTCCGCGGATTCCTATATGCGTGAGCTGGCCAACGCAAAACAGGGCAAGGAGGAGACTGCGCAGGCCTTCGCCGACCGAATCACGGCCATTGGTAGTAAAACGATGGTTAAAGCTGAAACAGAGGCGGAGAAGGCCTGGACCGAGCGAGAGGTGCAGCGAAGGGTGCTGGCGGCTTTTATAGAGGGGGTACGCGGTGAGGCGGGCCGACTGCTAACCTATCTTCCCCCGGCAGACCTGCGGGAGGCCGTACGGAGGGCGATGGCGGTCGAGCAGCATGTCGCTAGGGAGCCGGTGGCCCGTGCGAGTTATGCCGTGGGGCAGTTGGACCCACCTACAACCCCCCCTAAAGCCCGAGGGTCTCTGATTGCGGGGGGGGCGTGCTTCCGATGCGGGCGGTCGGGACACTTTGCAAGGGAGTGCCGGTCCCTACCCAATTCAGGGGGCGCGAATAAAGCTCCATCCCGGAACCGGGCTCCCGGGCCATGCTTTATTTGTGGGCAGAGGGGTCATCTAGCTCGCTGGTGTGGAGCGGGGAGCAAAGTGGGCACCGCCACCGTGGCTTCCGAGGTCCCAAATGGGGTCGATCTGGCCGTTGCCCCGACGCCAGGTCGCTAGACTCAAGGGGTACACTATCAATTACTAACATTCTATTGCCGAGTGGGGGGGGGGCTAGAGGTCAGCATGGATATTAGCGGAGCGGCCTACAGGCTGTTGATCGACACTGGTTCTGAAATTACGATACTCCGGCGGCCGGTACGGGATGTTCCACTAGAACCCACGGCCGTCACAGCCAAGGGAGTAACGGGGAGCCCGCTGGGGATACAGGGGCAGCAGTTGGTAAGGTGCACCTTTGGGGGGAGGACTCTCGCCCATCGAGTGTACATTTCGGAGCTAGAGGCGCAGTTGGACGGCATACTGGGCCTTGACCTGATGAAAAGATTCGGCCTTATCATAGATCTAGGTCAGCCAAGGGTGGAAGTCAAACCAGTACAGGTAATCGATTCGGGAGCCAAGGAAGCGAGGGGCGAACAAGAATTTTATGCACTTAAAGAAGCGGTGGAGGATGTCATCAAACGCTGGAGCTCGGGATACCACAGGACCGGGACTCTTGAGGTCGTGGAAGCGAAGGAGGTGGCTGATCGCGCCGCCGCGATCTCTGAAGCCGGGGAGCATTCGAGGGAGATAGGAAGCTCCGAGTTGTCTGTTGCTGAGGGGGGGCCCATGCCACAGGGGAACCCAGGGGTGGCGTTCGCAGGGGAGGCTCAGGCGAGCGAAGCGAGTAACTTGGATGGCGAGATCCGGTGGGTCCGTTCGCTGGAGGAGGTCTGTGTGCCACCCATGGCCGAGTGCTTGGTGCGACTGGCGATCCCAGAGGGGGCGAAGGAAGAAGTGATAATCGAGCCGGTCGAAGTGAAACAGAAGGGAGTACGAGTGGCACGGGTCCTTGGTACCGCCACTCGCGGGTGTACTAAGCTAGTCAACATGACGAATCGGGAAGTAACAATAGACAGGAATCAAGTACTGGGGTACGTTGAACAGCTGGACGATGGATGGGCGCTGTCCTTGGAGGAAGGGGTGAATAGCCCGAAGAGCCCGGAAGTGCTGGCAGCCTTCAAGGAGAAGACTGGGCACCTCTCGGCGGAGGACCAACAGGCCGTCCTCGCTGTCCTAGAGAAGCGCGCTGCGGTGTTCGAGGACCCAGGCCGTGACGGTCGTGGGTGTGCGGTAGAGGTGTACCATCACATACCGACCGGCGACGCCCGCCCTGTGGTGAAAAGGCCCTACCGCGTCCCTTACCATCAACGGGAGGAGATGAAAACCCAGATCCAGAATCTATTACATCAAGGAGTCATCGTACCGTCCGTCAGTCCTTGGAGTGCCCCTGTGGTACTGGTGAAAAAGAAGTCGGTAGCGGGAGAGGGCGAGCAATGGCGGTTCTGTACCGACTTTAGAGGCCTTAACGCCGTGACAGCAGCGGATTCGTATCCCCTGCCCCTGATACAGGAGACCTTAGAAGGGCTAGGAAGGAGCGTGTATTTCACAACCCTAGACTTGGCTAGCGGGTACCATCAAATTCCTATTCACCCCGCGGATGCGCACAAGACGGCGTTCACTACTTCGGAAGGACATTTTGAGTACCGCCGGATGGCTTTCGGGTTGTGCGGGGCGCCGGCTACATTTCAAAGGCTAATGGACCGCCTGCTGGCGGATGTAAAGGGGGTGGAGTGCTTTGTCTATTTGGATGACGTCATCATCTTCAGTCAGACAATACCGGAGCACGCTGCTCGGCTGGACTGTGTTCTGGGGATTTTCGCCCGCGCCAACCTGAAGGTCCGGCTGGCTAAGTGCAGA